>CM022297.1:552793518-553263321 GCA_011799875.1 Thinopyrum elongatum
AGTGCGGGAAAAGACTGGCCATTATGCCAACGATAGTCCAAAATTGAAGAAAACGGCAATGGTAATGGAAGCGCTGGGAAGAAGCCCAATCCATTCAACCGAGGACAAGTGAACCACGTGAACGTGGAGGAGGTTTGAGGAGCAGCCTGATGCAGTTATCGGTAAGTTTTTGGTTAAGTCTTTACTGCAATTGTTCTTTTCGATACTGGTGCATCGCATTCATACATATCAAAGGGGATTCGGGATAAGTATAAGTTGCCCACTAAGGTACTTAGGACACCCATGTTAGTAAGATCACCCGGTGCGGAGGATATGGCAAAGACAAGGATGTTTTCAGATGCCATTGATCATTGGAAGTCAGTTTTCCCCTCAGACCTGATAGTTTTGAAGTCACAAGGATTGGATGTGTATACTAGGCATGGATTGGCTATCGATGTATGGAGGGAACGACTCGATTGTGCAGAGTAAGTCGATTTTGCTTACCACCCCGGAGGGAAAAAAGGATCAAGTATGTATCTAGGCATGTGCCTAGAAGGAGCCAAGTAAATTCTCTCACGGGCAGTTGTCGGAGGAGGTGCCTATTGGTGAAGGATTACCGGGAGTATTTCCAGAGGAGGTTACCAGGCATGCCGCCGGATCGAGACATTGAATTCTTGATAGAGTTGTTGCCAGGCACCGGACCAATATCAAAGAGACCATACCGTATGCCGCAAATGATCTGGAGGAGATGAAGAAGCCGATCAAGGAATTATTGGAGAAAAGGTTACATTCGACGAAGTTCATCACCGTGGGGAGCCCCAGTGCTCTTGTTGAGAAGAAGGAGGACTCTGAGAATGGTTGTTGATTATGCGCATTGAATGAAGTGACGATTAAGAACAAGTACCCACTGCAATGATTAATGATTTGTTTGATCAGTTGCAAGAGCTAAAGTGTTCTCCAAGATCGATCTGAGATCAGGGTATCACCAGCTGAGATCCGAGAACAGGATATACCTAAGACAGCCTTCACCACCCGGTATGGGCTATATGAGTACACAGTTATGTCATTTGGATTGACTAATGCCCCTGCCTATTTCATGAGTATGATGAACAAGGTGTTCATGGAGGTCTTGGATAAGTTTGTCGTGGTGTTCATTGATGATATCTTGGTATACTCAAAGAATGAAGAGGAGCACAAGGGCATCTGCGTTAGTTCTCGAGAAGCTCAGGGAACATCAGTTGTATGCCAAGTTCAGCAAATGTGAGTTTTGGTTGAAGGAAGTTGGATTTCTTGGACATGTTTATCGGGCGAAGGTATAGCAGAGACCCCACTAAGGGTTCAGGTCTGTCACTGAGTGGTTGGCACCACCTCAGTGGGAGAGATCCGCAGTTTTCTTGGACTTGCAGGATATATCGGAGATTTATCGAGAATTTTCTAAGATTGCGAAGCCTATGACGAGTTACTGAAGAAGGACACTAGTTCAAATGGACAGATGAATGTGAGGCAAGTTTTCAGGAACTGAAGAGAAACGTTTGGTTACAGCCCCAGTTCTGATTCTGCCAGATATACGCAGGATTTCCAGTGTATGCGACGCTTCTCGCTTAGGACTGGGAGGAGTACTATGCAGGAAGGGAGGTTGTTTCATATGCCTCACGTCAGCTCGCCGCCATGAGTTGAATTATGCCACGCATGACTTGGAGTTAGCAGCTGTAGTAGTCATGCACTTAAGACTTGGAGACATTTTCTATTGGGAAAGTTGTGATGTACACGGATCACAAGAGCTTGAAGGATATTTTCACTCAGAAGGAGCTGAACCTCAGGCAGAGGAGATGGTTGGAACTTATAAAGGATTATGATATGAAGTTCATTATCATCCAGGAAAGGCCAATGTCGTAAGGACGCTTTGAGCCGGAAGATTAGATGTCAATACCCTCAAAAAGGAGGTTTACCAAAGGGGTTATCCGAAGATTCAGGGAGTTTCGTTTGGGGATAGTCCTAGAGGTTTTGTCGCAGGTATGGAAGTTCAGTCAACATTATTGGGAAGGATTGCGAGAAGCTCAGAAAGAGGACAAAGAATTGCCGAGATAAAGGATAGAATGCGCAAAGGAAAAGCCAAAGGTTTTCGTGAAGATGAGCACGACACCTTATGGTTTGAGGACCGTGTGTATGTACCCATAATGCCGAGATCAGGAAGTTGATACTACAGGAGGCTCATGACTCGCCATACTCGATACACCCCGGAACACCAAGATGTATTTGTGACTTAAAAGAGCGTTTCTGGTGGAAGGTAGAAGAGGGATATTGCTGAGTAGGTAGCCGTGTGATGTATGTCAGAGAGTGGAAGGCAGAGCATCAGAGCCCGCAGGATTGTCCAGGCCTATGCCAATACCGGAATGGAAGTGGGATAAACTTGGCAATGGATTTCATCACCGGGATACCCAGGACCCGATCAGGAGATATTCTATCTGGGTAGTAGTGGATCGTTTGACCAAGAATAGCTCGCTTATCCCAGTGAAAACCACATAATCGAGTGCGAAGTTGGCCAGAGATACATATGACAGGATCGTATGTCTGACGGAGTTCCGAGGACCATCGTATAAGATAGAGGAACCCAGTTTACTTACAAAGTTTTGCGCCAACTACACCAGACATTGGGAACCAGGCTAGAGGTTAGTACAGCTTTTCACGCAGACAGATGACAGACGGAGAGGTCAATCAGATTCTGGGGACATGTTAAGGAGCTGTGCGCTAGATTATGGGATCTAGTTGGGATGACAATTTGCCCTCGAGGGAGTTCTCAGACAAAACAGCTACCAAGCCATGTTTGAAGATGGCACAACTTTCGAGGCTTTTGTATGGAAGGAGGTGAGCAAAACAACGTTGATGATGTGGGATGAGATAGGAGACCGTTCAGTTGTTTGGACCGGATTTGATTAAGGAATCGAAGAGAAGGTTAAGCTGATTCGAGATAGACTGAAAGTAGCCCAGTCCAGAGACAGAAGATGTATGCCGATCCAAAACGCAAGGAGGTACCATTTGAAGCGGAGGTACAGAGCTATCTACGAGTATCCCTTACGAGGAGTGAAACGTTTTTGGAGTTAAAGTAAAGTTAGCCCCGAGGTTTGTAGGAGACCATAATCCCGAGATAGATCGGAAACGTATGGGTGAAAGTTGCTTACAATTGGAATTGCAACCGAGGATGTCAGAGAGTTCATGATGTGTTCCACGTTTCCAGTTGAAGAAGGCCATGCGGAGATGGCTGATATTTCTCTAAGAGATACAGTGCCCCTAGAAGCAATTCAAATTGGATGATGATCTAACCTACGAGGAGAAACCCTTCAAGCATGTCTCGGTTTGCCAGCCGAGTTCACGTCAACAAAGTATCAAGTTTTGCAAAAGTTCAGTGGAGCCAACCATACGAAGATGAAGCCACCTGGGAACGAGAGAAGACCTCCGAAGGACCAACCCACACCTGTTTTCTAGCAACCCGAATCTCGAGGGCGAGATTCATCTTAAGGGGGGTAGGTTGTAACATCCAAATTTTTTAATTTGGAAGTTATGCATAGGTCATCCATGCATATCATATTTTATTGCATTTCATTTTGCGATCCTCGAAATCCTGAGCAACTCAGGACCACGGAGAGAGTTGGGAGATTTCAACCGTTTTCATATTTGAATTTTCTCAAATATTGAAACAAGATCAATTTGGTTTAATTATTTTTCTCTCCGAAAATATTTCATATTAAAAATATATGAGAGGGATAAATAATGCTCTCCAAAATAAAAGGAATATTGGAGGAAAAATATTAAAATCAAATAAATATTTTATTTGATTTTTATTGCAATTTTATTTGAATTTAGAAAAAAATATGCATTTTTCAAAATTGCATTAGAGTCCCAAATAAATGTTTACCTTGTCCGGGAGATTTTTAGAGGACGGGGAAAATTATTTTCGGAATTTTGGAGTCCGTTTAGTATTTCTTTTATTTGTTTTTCTGCGCGGAATTATTTAAAAAAAAAAACTCCGCCGGACGAAAGGGCTGCAAGCCCAGCCGGCCAGCAGGCCGCCGCCGCCTTCTGTCCCCGTCCCCCGAGCCGGACTCCTCCAGGGAGCCGAGCCGCCGCCGTCGCCGCTGAATGCAGCCTAAAAGGAAATAAGCCCTCCCCCTCTCGTCACCCCCCCCCCCCCTTTATATGCCGCCCGCCCCGCCGCCTCGACCCACGCCACCCGCAGCAACAGCAGCACGCAGCCCGCCAGTCCGCCGCGAGCCGCGCACCCCGCCGCTCGCCGCTCGCCGTCGCCGCGCCCGACCGTCCTCGCCGCTCGCGCTGCCCGCAACCCCTGCCGCCGCTCCAGTCCTCAGCCTCCCGGAGCCGTCCGATCGTCCGGATCCGACGCCCGGATTTTTTCGGTTACCGTTCGGTTTTTTTTGGTAAACCCTAGATCTAGATTCGGTTTTTTTAAATTCCGGTTTATTACTTTTTAGATCGGTTTTTCCGTCGGTTAGTATTTTAGCGGACGTTCGTCCGTACGTTCGTTTAACGAACGGTTTTCACCGTTTAACCGCAGACAGCGAACGTTCGTTCGTTAGCCTGTTCGTTAGTTTTCTTTTTCTCGGATTTTCCGCGATTATTTTCGATCGCGATTTCTGATCCGATTTTCGTTTTAGTATAACTTTTCTGCTCGTTTGTCGGAATCAGCGATTCAAGCGCCTAGATCTTCGTCTCGAAGCCCTCTTTCTGTTTAACCAACTAAACAGTTTTTGCTACTGTAAAATTGTGACTTTAGTCCAGATTAGCATCAAAGCTTGTTCTTTCGCGGTTTGAGTTTCGTTGCGTCCGTTTGAATTGATTCTTTTTGCAAACCGGAGTTCTTCAGTTGAACTTTCTGGTTAGGTCTTCTCATTTGGGTTTTACCCGTGCATCTTCGCTTGATTGCTTATGTATGCTATTGTTTGTTTGCGATAATTCCCGGAGTGCGAAGCGTGCTACTACGAGTCCCTAGGATTTGCAGATCGTCGCAAGGCAAGTAACACATTGATCAACTCTTCGTTACCCAGTTTTTATGCATTAGTTTCGACCCTCAAATATTGCATGATTAGGATGGATTAACTTGTGGGTACTGGAAGTAGATGATGAGGTAGAAACCTATTGTCCTTTTTAATAACAAACCCTTGGGAGTTACTTCTACGCTATGCTTATGTTGCATGCTATGCTCGTAGACGTGGATTGGGTTTGAGTGTATCCATGACAGATGTGAGATTTTTTTTAATGGTTCAACTTAAGGTGGCAACTTTATACACATCTGGGTGGATTGCTTGTTTGGGCACCTGGGGATATACCAGCGGTGTTGTCCTAGGAGATCGGGGATAACCGTGTGATCCTCCTACGGTCCGCCACCCAGGCTCAAAGGGATCATAAGATTATTCATGCTGAAACGTCGTGTGCAGCCACAAGCTATTATGGGCTCTAGCATAGTGAGTATGTTACATGACCTCTTTCAGGGTAGGCTAGCAGATGTAGGGGAAGTAGGTGTAACTGTCTACCCAGAGTAAAGAGTAAATGTTTCTGAAAGACTGTGTCTGGTCATCCGTTTCTCAAACACCATGTAGTGCGAGAAATCCAACGGAGAGATCGAGTCTTGTGGGGAAAAGTGCACAAACCTCTGCAGAGTGTACAAACTAATCATGATTAGCCGGTCCCCGGTTATGGACATCTTGAGTATCTGGTTCTTGGATCATCATATTGAATCCATCACTCTAAAATATTTGTGGGATTAAGGTACTTAATTGTAATTGGGATGAGAGGGACAGTCCACCCAGGGGGTGTTACCTTCGCAAATGTTGCAAAAAACCACCATTGGGTTGATAGTTCGGGGTAGGGAAACAGGAAAAGCCACGTGGTGTCCCAATCAGCTCCTAAGAAATCAAATGCGTGATTGTAACAAACCCGCAACCGCCAGATCGTGTGTCATATATCTTTTATTAACAGACAGAAAGATAAATAAATATTCACAAAGATGAATAAGTGCTCAGTAGAAAACGCAGAAGACCAGTAAATACAACCACCCAATTCAAAAACCAACCAAGAAAAAAAAAACAAAAAACTACGGACCCCACACACTCAAACAACCCCCACCCCCCAAACACCACACCCCCCCCCCAACCCAACCCCCCAACCACCACACCCAACACTCCACCCCACCCCTCACCCCACAACCCCACCCACTCTAAACCCCACACCACTATCTTACCTCACCCAACCCGAACCCCCATTGAACCCGCCATCCCCCCACTCCCGCTCCCCACCCCACCACCCCACAATCCCCCCCCCCCCCCCCCCCCACCCCACCCCTCCCCCCCCCGCCCCACTTCCCCCCCCCTTCACTCACTGGTAACCCAAACCCCTCCCCCTCCACTCCCCCCCCCCCACCCACCCCCCACCCACACCCCCCACACACCAACCCCACCAACACCCACACCCCCCCCCCCCCATCCCCCACCAACTCAAATCCCACCACCCCAACCACCACAACCCTCCAAAAAAACCAAAGTCACCCCAAACACAAAACCCACCCAACACCCCCACACTCACACCCAGAACACCAAAACCAAGTGTGTTCCCACCCCAAACCCCCGCCAATCTTATTGTCCATCCCGACTCTACGGCCGATCTGCGGTCTCTTGCGTTCTCGTATTTCCCATACCAATGATTTGCCTTTTGGTTTTGTTTCTTTTTTTTTTAAAATAAAATATATTCCTTGGTTGTAGGGAAAAATTGGCTTTTCGCAAAACAGTATTACCCTAGAGCTTTTCCACCAGCCAAATATGCATGTAGTATTAGCAATTATTCTGTTCATTGCTCTACTGTGTTATATGCCAGCATATTCCATGTGCTGACCCGTTCGGGCTGCAAAGTGCATGTTGCAGACTTTTCAGACGAAGAGTAGGTGTGCTAGGTCGTTGTCGTGCACTCAGCTATGCACGTTGGAGTTGATGACTCACTTTATCTTCCAAGCCTTCCGCTGTTATCTTATTTAGATTGCCTTAAGCCATATTTATTGTAATCAGTTCTCTTTTGAGACATTCGATGTAATAAGTGTGTGATTGCTACTCTGTTATAAATCCCTCAAGTACTGTTTGTGTCAGCATTACCGATCCAGGGATGACACTTGAACACAGAGATTCGATCCATTCGGGTCGGGTCGCTACACCATCTCAAGTGACGAGAATTGCAATCGCTAGGCCAACTTGCCAATCACATCTCTATGTGACTCTTGTTCATCTTTCGATGGGCGTGTTCCGAGCTCAGGACGCTCCTCCAGAACGTCAAGACAACCAAGTGATCTCGCTGCGAGGTCCCAACTCACCCGCCTCACACTTCCCTAAATCGTTCGCACCCAGTGTCCATGTGATGCCCCGAAAAGTTAGGTGCCTGACGGTGTGCTACACTTGGGAGAACACTAACTACTTGATATTGTTGTGAGAGATCACCTAATAAAAAGCGACACTACTATGCAATCAAGAGGGTGCAACATAAGGGATAAACATCTCAGGCAATTCATAATAGCATGATATGGTATAGCCCTTTCTGACGGAGAAGTCTTGCATTTCTTCGTCTTCGGCATTCGCGTCGGTGTCCACCTTCGCGAAGATTGCCACCAACCTTGCGATGCACCAGATAATATTGCTATCTCTATAGCTAATAAAATAATGCATTACACAAGGTCGACACGTAGGTCATTTAAAGTGCAATCAATATGGCTCCAGCCATCATGCCGGATCATGACACGCAGGTCATGTTAATCAATTTAACATCATATAGTAATCTCATACATAATCAAATTAGTATGAGCACTGCTATATCACATCACATGCACATGCAAACCTCCTGCAAAAACCAGTTAGACGCCTCTAATCGGTTCATGCAAAAAAACTTGTTTTTCGTGGCTTCTAAGGTTCGAAACAAACCGAAGCTACCAACGTCCATCATCAAGTATGATAATTCAAGTCGCTAGATTAACTTTCCAGGGTGTATGAAAAACGAGATAATAAAAATCTCGAGCCCCATACTAAACTTGTCTATACGCATGACCCCCGTGCAGTCATATCTGCATTGCCCTTTCGTCTGCGAAATTTCTTCTCTCTTTTTAACTACGATGGAATTCAATGAACTGTTAGCACTTCGTTGATCAATCAGGATCGCGGATTGCCAGAACATTAAAAACTCCACCATGCTGTTATCAAGATCAGAAATATGCAAATTCCCGAGAGAGAGCAACAAGAACTGGCGTCGGGTAACAGATTTTGTCTGCTACCGCACAAATAATTTCAGTAATAGAAACTCTCATCACTACCTAATTATATGTGCAACACCCATACATCTCCATGTATTCTAGATCGCCAACCTGCATCTAGGCATAGCACGGCTCATCATGCCACTGTAGGGGATGCAGCAGAAAACAAAAAATTTCCAACCTACGCACCAGCCCGGACCACTATGGAGACTGCATACAAGGTTTGATCATTTTCTTACCGACTCGCTAGCGCAGCGGAAGTAGAGTCGATGACGATCGTCGGTGCAGATCCCCGCAGCTAGGATTTACAACCTCCCAACTGCGAGGATGTATACCCTCATCTTCCCTTCGGACAGCCCTCCAGGAGGCGGTCGGACAGTCCCCCGGATGGTGTCGCAGACAGCCCTTCGGGAGGACTCACAGAACTCGGACCGTCAATTGGACAGCCCTTGGGAGGCACTCTCAAAACCAGCCTCGGGCACAAGATCGAAAACTACGACCTCTCTACGGGGTTGCACACATACGGTGTCATCTATCCGGCAGGGCTTCGTCGTCCAGAACATAGTTCCCACCGGAACCCAGACGCCTTTCGGCACTACGAAACTATTTCGTGGGAGGGAGAGAAGAAGGCAGATCATGCATGCCATGTGTGAGAGAGGTTGGAGTTGGGATGGAGAGCTCCTCTCCACCTCTTATATAGTGGTGGAAGGGGTGAGGGGGGGCTGAAATTCAGCCCCAAAACATGCACCCACCAAACAAGGAAAATGTTCCCACCAAACATGAAGAAAACTGTTCCTTGTCCATGGTGTTCCCCTATGGGGCCCCCCACCTTCCCAACACTCTCCACCATTTGTGGGGGCTGCCCCCAACATGGGCCCCCCCAACACTTTGTCCAACCACAAGGGGGCTATCCCCTAAAGGGGGCGCCCCTAAAAACAGCCCCAAAACAGCCCCACGTAACGTGGGATCTTGTCCCTCATGCTGGGACAAGATGTTTCCGCGACTATTACTTCTGAAAAATTCCGGAAGGGTCCCAGAACATTTCCGACACCCTCTAAAATTATCTGGACACGCTCTTGGAACATCCAGTTGGTGGTTTAATTTAAAACCCATCTTTGTTTACCCTCGGTGGTAAACAACTCCGGCAGCTCCGAAACTTTTTTTGCGTTTTATCTCCGAAAAAAATTCAGAAATTACCAGACCAATCTGGGCAACCTCCAAAACACATTCCCGGTGCTTGCTGATGAACCTTTTTGGATCAATGGTTTTATCCGAAACACAACTTTCGGTTTTACCAAAACTTTTTCGGTGTTCTCTCTCCGAAACTCTTCCGTTGTCTCCGAAACTATTCGGTGATTTTCTCTCAGACTCCCTGTCTAGAATTCAACAGAAGATGACCTTAAGCGTGTGGACCTATAGGTTCGGTGAAGTATAGACATGACCGGAACACTTCGACAATGATCAACACGGAGCCTGTGGACACCCATATGACCCCATATCCCACACCAAGAATAATATCGAGTGAACCTCAGTTGCCGTATGCTATTCCTGTTGCTTCGCGATATGTTACAAAATACCGAGTGAGACATGTTGGCATTCCCGTGGATCAACAACTTGTCCACTATGCCAGTACCCGTTACGGTATTGTTCTTTTCTCGTTACCGTGTTCCGGCACTCCTTGGTGATCAAATCACCCTGTGTCTGGCCAGACGATGATGGATACTGTAACACCGAGAGGGCCCAGAGATATCTCTCTGTCGGAGGAGCAAATCCCAATCTGAGCTATCAAGTACTTGGACATACTTTCCAGGAACCCGGTAACGACCGGCCAGCGTCGTAATAGCCATCCAATTACGGTGACGTTTAACAAACCCCAAAGTTCACCGAATCAAGCATGAAGAAACTCGATACTCTCATGGTCGAGAGATCATGCAAACGTTAACCATCTCTGTGTTATTCAACCATTAATTGTTGACGAATGTCCATAGCATACATCAATTTGGGTCGATTCAACACAAATGTTCTTTAACATTGGCCCTCAAAGCTGCTGGCACTAGACATGCCCATGATTGGGAAAACATAATCATCTATGCAACACTTGAGCTAGTCTTAGAGGAAATGACTGGCATACATTTTACCGATTTATAATCCACAACGTGCACATGGGTTTACCCCAGAGCCTTTATGGATATACGGGTCAGGGAACCACGCAGTTATAGCATGGACATAACATTAATTATGAGCATGGAGATAAATAATAAATATTATTATTGCCTCAGGGCATATCTCTAACAAACATACTCCCTCACGGTATGACCTTCTTGGTCATCTTTCGGGTCACAAGTACCAGCCATTCGCTTACGAATGAAGCATGGAAAACTTTTGTCTGAGAAAAATTAGCCAATAATCAACAATAATGAGCAACTTAAAAATAAACCCCATGTTGGTCTGGTTAAAAAAATATGCACATTTAAACTTTTAAAAAAACTTTCTTTTATATTCTAAATCACCGGTGGGCAGAATTAGAATAAAACAGCCATCCTTCTACATTAATTCATATCACCGTGGGCGGAAAGGAAATAATGCATATAAACTCATAAACAATGTGATGATAGTATTTCTATTAAACAACTTTGCTAAGAAATAATCATCATCATCAACTTTATTTGCAGCGGGGAACAAGAAATATACATTTCTTAGTTCAAGAGCATTTCTTGATCTTTATCTGTTCTCTGAAAATTGCTCACTTTGATACAAAAATTATCAGAGATTTAAGCTTTGAACATAAGACTCAATAGAACTATAGTACTGTTATCATCAAAGTTGGTCAGAAAAATAACAATCCATATTTTAACTTTAAAACAAATATCTTTCTTTTGTCATAGCGAAACTATTGAATATGATTTCACCCACAGGGAAAAAACATTGCTTGAAACAGTTCTTCCAATTAAATGTTTTCCGTGGTTCCAATTAATTGGAGGATATAAAAATTTTACTTTGCAGCGGAAAACTTTACAATATTCTATTCAGAAACAATTCTGTACCTTTTACTCTCTAAGCAATTTTAACCGATTGGTTCAACAATATGAATTAGAGAAGCAACAATTTAATCTTCACATGAAAAAAAAAAATTCATGAACTTTATTATTTTCAGAAACTTTTACTTTTACTTTTCTATTTTCCAAAACAAACTTTTCGTTGGATCAGTTTGTGAATGGAAAAAAAACGCGGAAATTCGCTAAAAAACAAAAAAAAAAACTATACAGAAAAACGACTTGTTTTTTTAAAACTGCTTCGTAAAAAAATAGACGGGAGAAAGAACGTTTCTGTGCGGCCCAGCCGACGGGCCCGACGGGCCACTGCCTGGCGCAGAGGCGAGCGGCGAGCGAGGCGGCTAGCGCGGACGCAGAGTGTCCACGCGGCCACAGCAGCGCGCCCGCGCGCCAGCAGCTCGGGCGAGCTAGGAATGTGACTGGCGCCAGCCACAAATTATGCTACTGTTGGTGCTGGATACAATTATCTTCAAAGGTTGCTGTTTAACGCTTGTAAACTAACTATGGCTGTTTGGATTTTGTGTTATAGGTGGTGAGTTCTCGTGAGTGGAACTCTCATTCTTAATAGAACAGAGCAACATTGCACACTCAGTCACCCAAGCAGGAGATGATGGCTTCCTGTTTAGGCCACGGGGAACTGAAGATGATGCCTTATTCGGTAAGTCGATCTTGAGTCCAGTTCATTGTCCAAACTGTTTGTAGTATGTATGTGTGCTTTGTGCACGCTTTCAATGGAAAGGGAATGAAAACCGTTGCACTGTGGATTTCCAGGGATCTCTTATTGATTTACACTAGCTCTGGGAAGCGAAAGCAAAGACCAAGAAGCAATCAGTTGTATCTAGATCGACGGCTGAAGCGAAATACAGGGCTTGTCATTAGGCCTTAGTGAAAATGTGTGGGGGTAAGAAATCTTCTAACAGAACTGAAAGTGATGGAAGCCCGTGTGAAGGTGTGGTTGCGATAATAAATCAGCTATCAACCTAGCCAACAACCCAGTCCAGCATGATGGAAGAAAACATGTGGAGAGTGATCGCTTCTTTATTAAGAGAAGTTAGATGAGGGTATAATAGAATTAAATTATGTAAGCTCTGGGAACCAAGTAGCAGATAGTCCTAAATAAGGGGTTTAGGTTGTCAAAAATGTAATTTAGCATGTACAACGATGGAATGATAGATATATATCAGTCCATCTTGAGGGAGAGTGTCGGGCTGTGTGTGTGTATGGGTGTGTGGCCAAAGGCCCACTAGTGTACATATATGTACCGACTCTGTAGCTAGCAATGGGGAATAGAATCTAGAAAAATTCCCACACAGCTTTCAGAAACCTGCAACGACAGTGTCATCCCAGAGCATGGTAAACCACGCTCCGCGAGTAGGCAATTGGCGGGCCTACCCTTGAGCCAAAGCTACGGAGCCGGTTGCCGCCAAGATAGATACAGTAGCAAGCAAGGAATTGATCAATACATGCCATTTTCGTCTCGTGAAGGCAGACAATGTGGCAAGAAGAAGAGAAGAAGAAAGCAAAAATCGTTTCATGGACAGTCGCACGCCTCCTGTAGCAGGAGGAGCAGCACTGAGTTATCATTATATGTTTACTCTTTTCAAGTTATTTCCCCCCAACATGTATACTGGCAACATAGAAACTAACTAAACTCATTATATATATGTTAAGTATTCCCGGCCGCGGCTATCCTTAGTAGTAATAATGAAAGGAACCAAAAAAAAATGGCTTAGTCCCCGTGTGTTTGTTTAACCAAACAGTAACGGTAGTAGTAGTAGTAGTAGTAGTGAGTAGTAAAACTCTTACAGTGCTGTTGTTGCGGTTTGAAATAATGGTCGTCGCATTTCGTCGAGCAGGCGGTGTGCATCGTCATCGTCCAACGGCGGCCCAACAGCCGAGCGAGCTTGGACGGTAGGATCGAGCAGAGCGTGCCGGCTGCCGACGGGACGGCTGTGGTCGCCGAGCTGTTGACGCTCCCTCCTTGGTCGATCAAGGGATGATATGTGCGCGCCGGGAGAGGCACCTACTCCTCTGTTTCGACGTCGTGCTCTCTTGTACCCTGGAAGGGAGGGAAGGAGGGCCCTCGTTTTTTTTGTTTGACACTGATGAATCAGACGTCAAGAGTGCCTCTTCTCTTCTCTTGTGACTAGGGAAGTCCTTTTTGGATGCTAAACGCTTATTAGACCCTCGCTTTGGAGCAGCAGGCGGCCTTCCTGTTCCTGCAGAGCAACGCCGCAATCGTGTGGGTTGTGGTGATGAGGTGGTCACTCATGTTCTGGAGGGAGTGAGAACATTTTTTTTTATATTTGATGACAAAATTTGAATACGATGAACATTTTTTATTTTATTGAACAAATTTGAAAAATACGATGAACATTTTTAAACTTGATGAACAAATTTTATTTTAAGACATTTTTTGAAAAAATGGATGAAAAAATTTTGAAGTCATGAACCAACTTTTGATTTGGGACAATTTTTGAATCGATGATGAACAAATTTGAAATCGATGAACAAATTTCGAAGTTGAAGTGATGAGCATTTTTGAATTCGATGAACAAATTTTGAATTTTGACAAAACATTTTTTCAATCCAATGAACAAAAAAGGAATTTTATGAACATTTTTAAACATGATGAACATTTTTTGAATTTGATACAAAAAAATGTTCACAAATTTGAAAGAAAGAGAAAAGGAACAAAGTTTTGAAACGATGAACAAATTTGAATTTGGGAACATATTTCAATTCGATGAACAAATTTTGAATTTTGATGAATATTTTTCGAATCCGATGAACAAAAAAGGTATTTTATGAACATTTTTTGAATCGGTGAGCATTTTTACACATGCGAACATTTCTGAATTTGATAGAAAAAAAGTTCACGAATTTGGAAAGAAAATAAAAAAAGAAAAAAAGAGAACTAAAGTAAAAACGAAAAGAAAAAAATGGATATGGGCCAGCCCATACGAGCGCAGCGCGCCAGGGTCGCTCGCGGCGCCCTATGCGCAGGGAGTTTGGTTGGGATGGGACCCGAGTGTAGCTGTGTCTACATAATGAGGTGTGGCCCAGCCCAACGGCTAGCCGCGCAAGCTCCCCTCGAAACCGGCTAGCAGCTCGCCCTCGCCTCCTCCTCGTCTCAAACCCTCCCCCTCCCCTCCCCTGCCCGCCGCCGCGTCGCGTCCCCGTCCCCAGTCCGCGAGCGCCAGCCGTCCTTCTCTGCCTGCCGAGAAGGTGCTCCTCCTCCTCCTACTCTTCATCCTCTCTTAGCAGTAACACTAGGGTTGGTATAAAGAAAGTTGTTTCTTTACAGGAAGGATATCCCACCATCACCATGGCCCAAGTCAGAATTAGTTTCAGGCCTTGCAGATGTTGACCGCTGCGCTTGAAGATCTGCAGATCAATCAGTGATAGTGTCAGGTCGGTTTCAATTGGAATGAGCGAGCCCCCCTTCAGAAGCAGCAAACATCGAGTGAAGACCTATCCAGGAAGGCATGGATTCATATGTGAATCCCGAGTTGTTGCAAGTGCAAGTCTCGTGCCAAATGGTAGATTAGAGACGTCCTTCAACGAGCACATGCTTGACGCATCCTGGAGCGGATTTGATCAAGAGATGCTGGAGGTTGAAGCAAGCATCGCAGCACCTGAAGGTCCTGTGCTCAAGAATGACAATCAGATGCCACATAATGGACCTCCACTTGTGGAAGAAATCGGGGAGTACAACAAGTCATCTATCCACACCCTCTGCCGTTCTCTTTCTTTGGGATAAACATCACTTTTTAAACCAGTTTTGTTGACTACATCTTATGAAATTCGCTTGCCTCCTGTTGGAGTTACTATAACATGTTTAGAAAGATTATGAAGTGTGTTTTGTCTCTGGTTTGCTCGTTTCATCCATGTTATATGTTTGGGTAAAATGTATGCGCAGATTCTGATTTGAGTTCATTGGGAAACTTGTATTTTGTGATATCTTCAATTTGAGATCTGCTTTTTTATTTGTTTTTAATGCCTAGACATGCGTTGGTTGTTAATGATACCAATATATATTAATATATATATATATATATATATATATACTTACCATGAGAGTCATTGTGAGTGTTGAATTAAACCTTTCTATCTAAAAGATACCGAAAAATAATAGAGAAGCTATTCTGGGTTGTCTAGAAATGAGTCAATGTGTGGAGGAGGGGGACCATGCACACACACACAGTGAGACCAACTTTGGGCATCAACTTGATGTGTGAATGTCTGGAACCTGCGCAAGTGTAGTGCTGCTGGGTGGATGTTGTCTCTAATGGTTTGGGCAACACGCTAACTTGATAATATACATAGGTTATTTCATTTTATTTGAAAAATGTTGTTAGGAGAGAGAATCCATGCATGGTTTGAAACCACCTAGCTCTGGCTCTGGCTGGTCCAGATATTGCTTGCCAGAAATGTCACCAGGATTTGTTACTAGTTGATGGCAAGGGAGGGAATCCAGTCTGAGAGAGACAAGATTCAAAACTACATCTATCCTAGCTAGGAGGGGGAGGAAAGGCTCTAGATGTAGATAGATGAGGGAGAAGAAACTAGTGCTACTGCACAAGAGGAAGGAAGTCATCGGCCTTAATTTGAAACATCTCAATGCCAATTCAGAGTACGTACGTAGGATGTTAGCAAAGTGGTCATCAACTGGCTGCTTACACCTTCTATCGTAGTTCATGTATGAACTTTATAGCGCTCTCTTTACTTTGGATTACTCCTACTATCTTAGTTTGGAGACTGTGCTATGACTGTTTTTCTCCTGCAGCGGTGGCCACGTACTCTACCAGCTAAGTTTCTTGTCAATACAAGGCCAGCCCATTTACAAGCATTTCTCTTTTTCATTTGCACACCAATTTTAATTGAAAAAAAATGCAAGGTCAGGTTTTGCTTATAAGTAATGATGTACTTGGATGTCCATTTAGACAGGAGTTGAATAATATAGACAGTCTATTATCTATAAAACTTGGTGATTGTATGTGGGACGATCCAAAGCTGCAAAAGATTTTCAAACATTTCACCTCAACTAGAAAACAAAAAACACCATATTGAGAGCTAAGGGAAAAAATGCATGCATCCCAAACCAACAAGGATTCATTCATCAAAACGGATGATGACCCATACTACCATAGCATTCCACCAACCAATATCCTCTTCGAATACGATCACAGCAGCTTGTTCGATTCACCACAACGCATCATCACCACACTCAACGGTTTCTCCCTTCCCTTCCATTCCGATAGGATCAGGCTAGTCAACGGTGAGGGTAGGGAACCACGGACGACAAACATAAGGATATAGGAGATCGCGCTAACCAGCACGCATAAACGATAATAATCTCACATAGGGCAGAGACATAAACATAATAGTAACTGGACCAGCCAGCCAGCCAGCCAAATCCTCCTCTTTCCTCTCCTCTCCTCTTACTTGGCCTCGGGCTGCCTTCGAGTGCGGAAGCTAGAGGCCCTCACTGTGAATGTCCTGCGCGCGACAAGCAATCAACGAGAGATTCACCATGTTAGCAACACGGAATCCAGTCATCGTCCAAACAGAAAATAAGCACAGAGAAGACTGTTTTATCTCTGATGATGCAACGACTAGAGTTGCAGCGCGACAGGACACTCCAGACCTTGGGCGATTCTTTGCGCTGGTATTGTACCGAGGGTCTGCCTGCACTTTTCTTAGGCGGGTGCGAGTCGCAACATGGCAGCTCCCTGATTGTCACCTGCAAAAAAAGCAATCATTAGCAAACGTCAAAGGCCACGCCAGATGATTGGAGTGTACGCGTACCTTCGATTCTAAGGCCACTGGCTTGTTAGGAAACAATCAGCTCCTACTGTCTTCTGGCCTGACGGGGTGTTGCATCTTGGCCCTTCTTGTCAGTAACAGGGGTCTTCAGCGCGCTCCAAGCGCCCTCTTCTTCCCAGTCTCTGCTTTCTTGAATAGCAGCATTTTGTCAGGTGTATGGTAAAAACTGAGCATCAGGAAGAAAAAACTATAATAATTACAGAACAAGACACATCAAGAACGATCATATACTACCTGGGTGTTTCTCTTCCTCCTATCAGCAGCTATCCCACTATCATCAGAGGAATCATCACCATCCTCCTGAATATCATCTAAATAATATGGACAACAGTTCAGTATAGCATCACCAATCAAAATCTACCATATAAGATCTAAACAATTTCAGTCAAGCTCAATTATGATATCTAACCATAAGTAATATCTAATTAACAATTCATTCAAGCATCTATCTACGCATATCTACCATAAAGGTGATTAACAATTCCAGCAAAGGCACCTCACTCTATGCAAACCAAAAATAAAAGGTGATTACAATTTCAAGTCAGCATCTATATATGCATATCTACTATAATAGGTGATTAAAACAATTTCAGCGAGCATCAAATCTATGCACACTACAAAATAATAGGTGATAAACAATTTCAGTCAAGCTCAAATCCATAGCATTATCTACCAATAATAGGGTGACGACAGTGTCAGTCAGGCATCAATTCTACACAATTCCGACAGGCATATAACATAAAAAATATGGGAGGTGTCAATTTTAACTTACAGAATCATCCTCCATGGGAATCAATGCTCCATCACACCGAGTCATCGCTCGCTGTCGGTCTCATCATGTCATCATCATCATCATCGTGTCATATCCTCTTAGATTGTCCCACACCTTGGCGGCGACCTTTGACTTTCGAGAGGTGCAGGGCAGAGTGTCAATCTTAACCGGCTTCTTTGCACTCCTTGGCTTCAGGTTTAGCCTTGAAAAGAAGAAACAGAATGGCGATTGACAAGGGTTCATCTGTACATTTCCCCTGATGTTCCATGCTCAAGAAGAGATGTGCAAATGAATTAAGAAAGCCACGAAAACGTAGAAGCCAAAGATTGAAAAGTGCATACCGTTTCCACTTGGCCTGGAGTGCGGGATGATCTTCTTTTCTCCTCCTTCAGACTCATCCATCAGAATCACAATTCCATCGTGGAAGCAGGGGAAAAGCAGCAGGTAAGCGAAAACAAGACTCTCAAGAAGCATAGTATAGTACAGAAGGACATGCTAAAGGTGGTATCTGATGAAGAAGGAAGAAGAGCAAGTTATTATTACTAGGTAGTAAAATAAAACAGGATATTCATTCCTCGGCAGGCTGGAAAACCTTGGAACCAGAGAAGAAGGGGACGTGGATGTCTTGGATTGTGTTGTGTGACAGCTCAAACCCTTCAAAGGAACGGTCGAACTGGATTGAGGAACTTGTCGGTAGAGAGGGTATCCCGCTGGCTAGCTTCTGGTCGCCGATCTGACGAACATGGTTGCCTTGTACATCCTTTCTTGACTCGCCAAGGGCGAACCCTGGGCATGGAAATCACCAACACACACACACACACAAAAGAGGAACAGGATTAATAATGAGCAAACAATAAAAAATTTCCATTTCAGGAACCAATACTTAATAAAGTACAGAAGAGGTAATTGAAAATGTGAGACGACAGGAGCAGGAGATACCATACTGGGAGAGATGAGAAAACGTGGTCATCCTCAGGTACACCTTGACGGACTGGTTAGCTTAACCCTCAAGGACTGCACAACACAGAGGTTAATACAAACACAGTTAAATTTTTTCATCAGGTAAAAAAAGTAGGAAATGAATGAAGCATATGCAGTTGAACACGGTAAAGCATAAAATGTAAGACGAAGACAGGGATGATGAAGACATGTAAAGAGCCAGTAGATTGTGTTTAAAAAATAAAGGACTGGTGAGTGCGCAAGCAAGTATCTACTTATCTATTTGATAACAACGGAAGTGGGGATTGCATGCATAGGGAAATAAGTTCGAGGACCCACACCAAGACACTAATCGCTGAAACCTAATCAGTACAACGAATGAATGAAGGAACGATTAGGGGGGCTAAATCCAAAGAGCTGAATGCCATGGATCTTCATCGCATGCCAAGGGAAGGAATCAATAAAACGGGAGGGGGGAGGGAGGGGGAGATGCGCGGGAGTGAAGAGAATTGCACACCAGAACTCCATGGCAACCGGGGCGGGGAAGAGTGGCGGCGGTGGTGGAAGGAGCTAGCTAGGGTTTAGACGGCTAGGGAGATTGGGAATTGTTGACTGGGCGGGGAGGGTTTGGAGCGGTGCCTTATAAAGGGCCGGGGCGGCCATCGCGAGTGACCAGCGAATCAACCGTCTCAGCATAGCGGCCGTGATACCTGTCGACCTAGGACGCTCCTTCCTTCCTTACTGGGCTGCACGTCGATAGATAGCGAGTGGTGGGCCGACTCCATGGGTGCACACTGCACTGCGTGGCCCCGACTTGCCTTACCCATTACTACTTGTGCGTACCCCTTGCCCTACAATAAAAAAAAAAGAAGAAAGAAAAAGAGACAAACAACTTGAACTACGTGGAGCTCCAAATTTGTGATCACCGAAGCTCCTGCTACAGTAAGTAATCTTTACAAGATGGAAAGTTAGTAGATTGTTAGCACTCTTTGACAGTAGGGATGTAGGATTATTGTTTGTTTATCACCAGATGAAATTCGGGGACTGGAAATTTGTGACAAAATTCGATGTCAACTGATTTTTTCAAGCATTGACTTTGTTTTTTTTTCAGAAAGCGTTATGAGAAATTTTGCAAGCTGTCAAAACATTTATTCATATTTACCGAGCTCACAGAATGAGCTCAGGGATTGACCCAGCACTTTCCGGTTTGTCTTTGTGCTTTGCTTATATAAATACGAGGATAATAAGGAAGAGCGAGCCAAGGGAGGTAGCCCGCGCCATGCACAAATGGAGCATTCCATCATAGGGACTCCAATCCTCCCCCCAGGTCCTCAGGCTCCGCTAAGGCATTGTGTCCCAGCAGTGTATTCCATTCATGGTGGTGTCGGAAAGATTCTAGGGTTTTTCTGTTTTTAGGTAATTTGCTTTTATTTCTCGTGATTTTTTTACTTATGAAGATTTTTTGTCCATAAAGTTCCAAAAACAAAAACAGATCACTAAATTCAAAAAATGTTCACAAACGGATCACTAAATTTTTAGAAAATCATGAACCACTTTTCAAATATTCACAAACTTTTTAAGTTGCCAACATATTTTTCAAAATCTTGACGGAGACAGTTGTTTGAACTCAACGAACATTTGTACACTTGAATACGCATCAACGTCATCTCTCACTATTTTGCGTGTTCCATGCTGTATATATTATCATTCTTGGCGGTTCTACAATCATTGAATATAGGCAACTTATATCATATTTTTGGGAGGGCTACACCAGTAATTGAAACTATAGTGCACAGCCGAGCCCGACAGTGTTCGTTTGTGTTTTACTTAGCAGAAATCCGTACCAACCGGAAGTAGTCCAAGCGCAAAGCTAGAAAATTTTTTGGAGATAGTATTTTGTTGGCCCAGAAGGACGCATACAGTGGCCAAAGAAGTCCCATGAGGGGCGCCTCCGACAAGAGCAAAAAACCACTAATGGCGTGCCTTGGGCTCCCCCTGGGTGGGTTTGTGCCCACCTCAGGCCGCCTCCGCAACCGCACTGTGACACTTTAAATACTCCGAAAAAAGCAAAAAAACAAGGGACAGGTACAGACGAGAACACCACCAATTCAAGCCGCGGCCAAGGTGCAACAAGAAACACCAGATCCATCTAGACCACATCCTGGTGTAGGGAGAGGAGATATGCCCTAGACGGCAGTGAATACGGTTATATTGTAATCCAGACAGGACGAGTTAGAATAATGAAAGTTTATGTTCAAGCAAACGCAATGATGCTAGAGTCTCAAATAAAAACGAGGACTTGGAGAGGAACATCATGTGCACTGGGTGGAAATAAGGGAAAAAAAATGTATTTCATCGGTCAAGCCCTCTATGACTGGCCGAGTATTGCATGATGATCCGTTGTCAACTGATCATGGGCCATGTTATGCGCGGCAATTTGAAGGGCACAAAAGGTTGGTGTCGAAACTTGTGCTGAATCGACCCCAAATGATGTTATGCTATGAGATGCCATTCGTCACAAGGTTAATGGTTTCTAACACAGAAAGCTAAGATGTTTGTCGCATTAATTCCTATAGGAACTGAAAAGAGTATCGAGTTCCTTCCATACTTGCTTCGTGCAACTTTGGGGGGGTTGTTTAAACGTCATCCGTAACTGGGTGGATATTACGGCGGCTTACGGTTCACAGGAAGAAAGTATGCAAAGTAGACAAAGATAGCTCAAGATTGGGATTTGCCCTACGACCGATGGAGAGATATACCGGGGCCCTCTCGGTGTACGGGTATCCATCATCGTCTGGCAAACACCTTGTGATTTGATCACTGGGATTGCCGAGCACTGGAAGGAAACGGAAAAGAGAACAAAAACCCCGGTAACGAGGGGTAACTTGCATGATGGACCAAATTGTTTGATCCACAGGAAGCAATAAATAAAATCGAACTCGGGTGTTTGTGACATATCGCGAAGCAACAGGAATAGCCACGACAACTGGAGGTTCACTCGAATATTTCTTCGTGTGGGTATAGGGTCAATATGGTGTCCACGGCCGCTCTGATGTGATCATGATCGGATAGGGGTTCAATTCACTGGTTTAGACTTCACCGAACCTATAAGGCGTCACAACGTTACGGTTCATTATCCTGCGAATACTGAGACAGGGCGTCTGAGAGAAAATCACGAAAAAGTTTCGGACCCCGCAAAAAGTTGCGGACAGCGGAAAAGGTTCCGTCAAAGAGGTCACGGCATGATTCGGTGTTGATTTGAGGGTGAAACTGAAACGTTGTTTCAGAGGGATACCATAAAAGCGTCAAATTGTTTTTAGGAATGCTGAATAATATATTATGGAAGGTGCGCAGAATCATTCTGGAAACTTTCTGGGAATTTCTGGAAGAAAAACCGGCAGAAAATGTGTCGGAGCTGCGGCGGAGACCGCTCAGATGCTTTTCGCAGATAAAATCACTAATCTGGAATTGTTCCAGAACACGTTGTATTTGAAAATTATTTTAGTGGGGACTGGAATGTTCTAAGCCCACATAAATATTGTCAGTTCGAAAAGGACGCTGGTTGAAAAATGTCACGTCGTGGAAGTGAAAGTTGATTTTTGGAATAAGTTTTGGAAGCCACCTTTTAGGGCTTTTGCTAAAGGCTTCTAGAAGGACTGGGGGGCCATGAGAGCCCCCTCATGGGGGGCACCCCCTAGGGGTGGCGGCCCAAGGAAGGGGGCATTGGAGCTCCACAATGGGGCATTCCCAAGTTACCCTAATGCCCATGATGGTGTGAGACCTAAAGCATGGGTTTTTGGGTAATTAGGGGAGGAAGCCCACCCCTTGGCTTTTCTATAAATTAAAAGGAGATGGGGGTGGCAGCTCTTCATCCTTGCTCTCAATACAATCGCCTGCATGAGCGTGTTGCTCTCTCGCCTCCCACGAAAAGAGGTTTTAGTGAGAGCGAAAGGCTGTCGGGAGTTGAAGGACAGGACACTCGTTATGGAAGGGCGAAGCCCTGACCGGATAGATGACACCGTGATGTGGGCAACCCTGTACGAGAGGTCGTATAGTCGGTCTTTTGCCCGAGGGGTGTTTCGAGTGTCTCCCAAGGGGTTGTCGATGAGTCTAACGTATCGAGTTTCGAGGGTACCCCGAAGGGCTGTCCGCGAATCGTCCGGGGGACTGTTCGACCGCCTCCCCCCGAAGGGCTGTCCGACGAGGAAAGTACATCCTCACGGTCATTGGGAGGTTGTAAATCACTCTAGCGTGCGGGGGATCTGCACCAACGATCACCACCGACTCTTCTTCCGATGCGCATTCGACGCTCGGGACGGATCAGATCAAACCTGTATGCAGCTTCCTAGTGGTCCTGGCGTGCTCGCTATTACCGAAGAAAATTTCGTTTTCTGTCGAGTTCCCTACACATGGAGGGATTCATCATACTCATTGGTGCTTCTCCGATGATGCGTGAGTAGTTATATATGAGACCTACGGAGTCCGTTAGTAGTAGCTAGATGGTTTCCTCTCTCTTCTCTCTTTTGATTCTCCAATACACATGGTCTTCTTGGAGATCTATTTGATGTAACTCTCTTTGCAGTGTAAACATATGGTTGGCTGTGTTGTGGATCCGAGAACTTTGCAGTTCTATAATAGATCTATTTTATCCATGAAAGTTATTTGAGTCTCTTGTGATCTCTATATGCTTGATTACTTATAGCCTCGTATTTCTACTCGAATTCTTTGGTTTAGTTAGGGCCAACTAGATGATTTTTCTTGTCAACGGGAAGGGAGAGGTGGTGCTTTGTGATGGGTTCGGTCGTGCGGTGTTCTTTCCCCGTGACAGAAGAAGGGGCAGCAAGACACACGTTTATTGTGATCGTGCCCAGTTAAGAGATACAAGATGGGTTTGTAAATGAGATATTCTCCCAGTAAAGGGGTTTTGTGATGATGACGAATGGTATTGCAGGAGCAATCGTGTTTAGCATTGAATGCATTATCCGATAGTCTAATGTCTAAGGCACAGGATCGATATCGGTGCCCTGCGGGCATGTATCGAAGATGGTTGATGTTCTCTACGTTTCTTTTCGGTGGGATGTGAGTCGTAGATACAGCTGACTATTAAGGAAGGGGTCCCGCTTCGGGAAAGTTCAGGGTGGAATCAACAGTACCACATCTGTTTTTGCACCACCTTGTACCTTACGCTTCGATGGAGCACCGATCCGTTAATCCATGTCTCATGTGAGATGAAGGGCTGCCAAGTGTAAGAGCCTCCAGTGGTGGCAGTAGTAATGCCAAGGGCGCGGTAGTACCGCAGGGGCCAGGACAGGTAGACGTACGTTGCCTCCAGCCCTGACACTGACGCTGCAAAGGTGGTAGTAGGGCAGATGCAATTTTTTAGCGTCCACCCCAATCGCGTGAGGTAGTACAGGACTCTTAAGAGGGAGAGATTTGGTATATAATGTCCAAGGTACTTACGTGCCGGCTTGCAATAGCAGTCCAACCTCAGCGGAAGTTGTCATGAAGTAATTAGTACTTCAGTGCAGTTTCATGTGCCAGTTGATGCAAACTGGTGACTCGGATTGTAGTACGGCTCCGCAGGGGCGCGCAGGGGGATTGCGTAGTTAAATCCGTCCCAGCTCCGGGTTGTTCTAACCGCTAGTTGCCCTGAGGTCAACTAGGACCGCTATGAACACCTTTGCGCGCGCAAAAGACGTTGAAGACAAGGGTTTTCTGAGTACGCAAACCTACAGCAGAGACTGCAACCCTCTGCGGTAGTACCGCGGTGGGTGCGGTTAGTTACCGCCGTCGCGCGGACTGAGAGAGGGGATAACGGTGGATCTTTTCCCCACTGTCTAAAGGGGGGTCTTCTCCAAAAGAAGCATACCTCTTCCCTTCCACAAGCCCATTGTTGCCAAACATCCTTTCGCCCGATCTCCTCCCTAACCCCAATCAAACTTGTGATTTTCTAGGGATTGGCTGAGAAGGCCCCGATCTACACTTCCCACCAAGAGAAATTTGATTCCACCACTAATCCCTTGCAGGGAATTATCCTTGTTACTTTGGGTGTTTAGCACCCTGACGGTGTGAGGTCAACGGAGCCATATTCCATTATGGTGAAGCTTCGTCGGTTGTCATTGGAGCCCCAATTAAGTTGTGGAGATAGCCCCACACCTTATTTGTAAAGTTTCGGTTAACGCCGCCTTCAAGGGACCAATAGTGGGAATCACGGCATATAGCATGTGTGGAGGGAGTGAGGAGGAATCGGTGGCCCTAGTGGATTCTTGGGGAGGGGGGGGGTCAATTGTGCCTCTCCACACCGCTCCAACGAAGATGTCACTTCTCTCAAAGGGAAGGAACTTCGGTAACACATCCTCGTCTCCACCGCTACCACTCTTGGTTCTTCGTACCTGTACTTGTGCAAGCTTTTATTGTGTTGTATCCCTTGCTTGCGTGTGTGCTTGTTGTTGTTGCATCATATAGGTTGCTCACCTAGTTAGCACATATAGACAACTATTTGAGCCTAAGTTTTAATTTGGTCAAGAAAAGCTAACAAATTGTTATTGGCTATTCACCCCCCCTTAATCAACCATATCGATCCTGTTCAATGGGTCTATCCGATATGAATAGATCTTGTCTATATCATGCCCTCGTTCTTATTGCATTACTCCACGTTTCTTCATAAATAATAAACAGATACATCTGGTAGTGGTCGACGTGGTGTGGAGTAAATATAGTAAATGCGGCAGGAGTCGGTCTACTAATTGGACGTGATGCCTATATATTGTCATGGCATGGATTATAGTCATATCGTCATAATATTTAAAAGTTCTATGAATGTCCAACCAGTAAGTGGTTACCACCGTATGATATTTTTTCCGAGACAAGCATAGTGCGTAAATTTCGGCTTACCCCGGTCTTCTCATCCGTTGTCCACCCAGATTCGGCTCCGGAGCCGCCGCTCGCCGGATCCGACGCCCGGATTTTTTCCGGTTAACCGTTCGGTTTTTTTTGGTAAACCCTAGATCTAGATTCGGTTTTTTTAAATTCCGGTTTATTCTTTTTAGATCGGTTTTCCGTCGGTTTAGTTATTTAGCGGACGTTCGTCCGTACGTTCGTTTTAACGAACGGTTTTCACCGTTTAACCGCAGACAGCGAACGTTCGTTCGTTAGCCTGTTCGTTAGTTTTTCTTTTTCTCGGATTTTCCGCGATTATTTTCGATCGCGATTTCTGATCCGATTTTCGTTTTAGTATAACTTTTCGCTCGTTTGTCGGAATCAGGCGATTCAAGCGCCTAGATCTTCGTCTCGAAGCCCTCTTTCTGTTTAACCAACTTAAACAAGTTTTTGCTACTGTAAAATTGGACTTTAGTCCAGATTAGCAATCAAAGCTTGTTTCTTTCGCGGTTTGAGTTTCGTTGCTCCGTTTGAATTGATTCTTTTTGCAAACCGGAGTTCTTCAGTTGAACTTTCTGGTTAGGTCTTCTCATTTGGGTTTTACCCGTGCATCTTCGCTTGATTGCTTATGTATGCTATTGTTTGTTTGCGATAGAATTCCCGGAGTGCGAAGCGTGCTACTACGAGTCCCTAGGATTTGCAGATCGTCAGCAAGGCAAGTAACACATTGATCATACTTCTTCGTTACCCAGTTTTTATGCATTAGTTTCGACCCTCAAATATTGCATGATTAGGATGTGATTAACTTGTGGGTACTGGGAAGTAGATGATGAGGTAGAACCTATTGTCCTTTTTAATAACAAACCCTTGGGAGTTACTTCTACGCTATGCTTATGTTGCCATGCTATGCTCGTAGACGTGGATTGGGTTTGAGTGTATCCATGACAGATGTGAGATTTTTTTTAATGGTTCAACTTAAGGTGGCAACTTTAATACACATCTGGGTGGATTGCTTGTTTGGGCACCTGGGGATATACCAGCGTTGTCCTAGGAGATCCCGGGGATATACCGTGTGATCCTCCTACGGTCCGCCACCCAGGCTCAAAGGGATCATAAGATTATTCATGCTAGAAACTTCCGTGTGCAGCCACAAGCTATTATGGGCTCTAGCATAGTTGAGTATGTTACATGACCTCTTTCAGTGGTAGGCTAGCAGATGTAGGGGAAAGTAGGTGTAACTGTCTACCCAGAGTAAAGAGTAAATGTTTCTGAAAGACTGTGTCTCGGTCATCCGTTTCTCAAACACCATGTAGTGCGAGAAATCCAACGGAGGAGATCGAGTCTTGTGGGGAAAAGTGCACAAACCTCTGCAGAGTGTACAAACTAATCATGATTAGCCGTGTCCCCGGTTATGGACATCTTGAGTATCTGGTTCTTAGATCATCATATTGAATCCCATCACTCTAAATTAATTTGTTGGGATTAATGATTACTTTTAATTGGGATTGAGAGGGGGTTTTACCTTCTCAATGTTCAACAACCACCATGATAGTTAAATAAAATATATTCCTTTGTTGTAGGGAAAAATTGGCTTTTCGCAAAACAGTATAACCCTAGAGCTTTTCCACCAGCCAAATATGCATGTAGTATTAGCAATTATTCTGTTCATTGCTCTACTGTGTTATATTGCCAGCATATTCCATGTGCTGACCCGTTTCGGGCTGCAACGTGTCATGTTGCAGACTTTTCAGACGAAGAGTAAGGTGTGCTAGGTCGTTGTCGTGCACTCAGCTATGCCGTTGGAGTTGATGGACTCACTTTATCTTCCAAGCCTTCCGCTGTTATCTTATTTAGATGGCCTTAAGCCATATTTATTGTAATCAGTTCTCTTTTGAGACATTCGATGTAATAAGTGTGTGATTGCTACTCTGTTATAAATCCCTCAAGTACTGTTTGTGTCAGCATTACCGATCCAGGGATGACACTTGAACACAGAGATTCGATCCATTCGGGTCGGGTCGCTACACCATCTCAAGTGACGAGAATTGCAATCGCTAGGCCAACTTGCCAATCACATCTCTATGTGACTCTTGTTCATCTTTCGATGGGCGTGTTCCGAGCTCAGGACGCTCCTCCAGAACGTCAAGACAACCAAGTGATCTCGCTGCGAGGTCCCAACTCACCCGCCTCACACTTCCCTAATCGTTCGCACCCATGTGTCCATGTGATGCCCCGAAAAGTTAGGTGCCGTGACGGTGCTACACTTGGGAGAACACTAACTACTTGATATTTTTGTGAGAGATCACCCTAATAAAAAGCGACTACTATGCAATCAAGAAGGGTGCAACATAAGGGATAAACATCTCAGGCAATTCATAATAGCATGATATGGTATAGCCCTTTCTGACGGAGAAGTCTTGCATTTCTTCGTCTTCGGCATTCGCGTCGGTGTCCACCTTCGCGAAGATTGCCACCACCTTGTCGATGCACCAGATAATATTGCTATCTCTATAGCTAATAAAATAATGCATTACACAAGGTCGACACGTAGGTCATTTAAAGTGCAATCATATGGCTCCAGCCATCATGCCGGATCATGACACGCAGGTCATGTTAATCAATTTACATCATATAGTCATCTCATACATAATCAAATTATTATGAGCACTGCTATATCACATCACATGCACATGCAAACCCTCCTGCAAAACCAAGTTAGACGCCTCTAATCGGTTCATGCAAAAACTTGTTTTTCGTGGCTTCTAAGGTTTCGAAACAAACCGAAGCTACCAACGTCCATCATCAAGTATGATAATTCAAGTCGCTAGATTAACTTTCCAGGGTGTATGAAAACCGAGATAATAAAATCTCGAGCCCCATACTAAACTTCGTCATACGCATGACCCCCGTGCAGATCATATCTGCATTGCCCTTTCGTCTGCGAAATTTCATCTTTCTTTTTAACTACGATGGAATTCAATGAACTGTTAGCACTTCGTTGATCAATCAGGATCGCGGATTGCCAGAACATTAAAACTCCACCATGCTGTTATCAAGATCAGAAATATGCAAATTCCAGGGAAGCAACAAGAACCTCGGGTAACAGATTTTGTCTGCTACCCGCACAAATAATTTTCAGTAATAGAACTCATCTACTACCTAATTATATTGTGCAACACCCATACATCTCCATGTATTCTAGATCGCAACCTGCATCTATGCATAGCACGGCTCATCATGCCACTGTAGGGGAATGCAGCAGAAAACAAAAAATTTCCAACCTACGCACCAGCCCAGGACCACTATGGAGACTGCATACAAGGTTTGATCATTTTCGTTACCGACTCGTAGCGCAGCGGAAGTAGAGTCGATGACGATCGTCGGTGCAGATCCCCGCAGCTAGGATTTACAACCTCCCAACTGCGAGGATGTATACCCTCATCTTCCCTTCGGACAGCCCTCCAGGAGGCGGTCGGACAGTCCCCCGGATGGTGTCGCAGACAGCCCTTCGGGAGGACTCACAGAACTCGGACCGTCACTTGGACAGCCCTTCGGGAGGCACTCTCAAAACAGCCCCTCGGGCACAAAGATCGAAACTACGACCTCTCTACGGGGTTGCACACATACGGTGTCATCTATCCGGCAGGGCTTCGTCGTCCAGAACTAGTTCCCACCGGAACCCAGACAGCCTTTCGGCACTACGAAACTATTTCGTGGGAGGGAGAGAAGAAAGGCAGATCATGCATGCCATGTGTGAGAGAGTTGGAGTTGGGATGGAGAGCTCCTCTCCACCTCCTTATATAGTGGTGGAAGGGGTGAGGGGGGGCTGAAATTCAGCCCACAAAACATGCACCCACCAAACAAGGAAAACATGTTCCCACCAAACATGAAGAAAACATGTTCCCTTGTCCATGGTGTTCCCCTATGGGGCCCCACCTTCCTCCCAACACTCTCCACCATTTGTGGGGGCTGCCCCCCACCATGGGCCCCCCCCAACACTTTGTCCAACCACAAGGGGGCTATCCCCTAAAGGGGGCGCCCCTAAAAACAGCCCAAAACAGCCCCCACGTAACGTGGGATCTTGTCCCCTCATGCTGGGACAAGATGTTTTCCGCGACTATTACTTCTGAAAAATTCCGGAAGGTCCCAGAACATTTCCGACACCCTCTAAAATTATCTGGACACGCTCTGGAACATTTCCAGTATGGTGGTTTAATTTAAAACCATCTTTGTTTACCCGGTAAACAACTCCGGCAGCTCCGAAACTTTTTTTCGGTTTTATCTCCGAAAAAATTCCAGAAATTACCAGACCAATCTGGCAACCTCCAAAACATTCCCGGTGCTTGCTGAAACCTTTTTGGATCAATGGTTTTATCCGAAACAACTTTTCGGTTTTACCAAAACTTTTTCGGTGTTCTCTCTCCGGAACTCTTCCGTTGTCTCCGAAACTTATTCGGTGATTTTCTCTCAGACTCCCTGTCTAGAATTCAACAGATAGATGACCCTTAAGCGTGTGACCCTATAGGTTCGGTGAAGTATAGACATGACCGGAACACTTTCCGATCAATGATCAACATCGGAGCCGTGGACACCCATATTGACCCCTATACCCACACGAATGAATATTCGAGTGAACCTCCAGTTGCCGTATGCTATTCCTGTTGCTTCGCGATATGTTACAAATACCCGAGTGAGACATGTTGGCATTCCCGTGGATCAACAACTTGTCCACTATGCCAGTTACCTCGTTACCGGTATTGTTCTCTTTTCTCGTTACCGTGTTCCGGCATCCTTGTGATCAAATCACCCTGTGTCTGGCCAGACGATGATGGATACTGTAACACCGAGAGGGCCCAGAGATATCTCTCCATCGTCGGAGGAGCAAATCCCAATCTTGAGCTATCAAGTTACTTGACATACTTTCCCATGAACCCGTAAGCCGCCGTAATAGCCATCCATTTACGGATGACGTTTAACAAACCCCAAAGTTCACGAATCAAGCATGAAGAAACTCGATACTCTCATGGTCTGAGGAATCATGCAAACGTTAACCATCTCTGTGTTATTAACCATTAACTTGTGACGAATGTATCTCATAGCATAACATCAATTTGGGTCGATTCAACACAAATGTTCTTCTAACATTGTGCCCTCAAAGCTGCTGGCATAGACATGCCCATGATTGGGAAAACATAATCATCATGCAACACTTGAGCTAGTCTTAGAGGCATGACTAGGAATACATTTTACCGTTTATTATTCCACACGTGCACATGGGTTTTCCCCAGAGCCTTTATGGATATACGGGCTCAGGAACCACAGCAGTTATAGCATGGAACATAAACATAATTATGAGCATGGAGATAAATAATAATATTTATTATTGCCTCTAGGGCATATCTCCTACAAGAACATACTCCCTCACGTTATGACCTTTCTTGGTCATCTTTCGGGTCACAAGTACCCAGCCATTCGCTTTCACGAATGAAAGCATGGAAAACTTTTTGTCTGAGAAAAATTAGCCAATAATCAACAATAATGAGCATAAAAATAACCCCATGTTGGTCTGGTTAAAAAATATGCACATTAAACTTTTAAAAAACTTTCTTTTATATTCTAAATCACCGTTGGGCAGAATTAGAATAAAACAGCATCCTTCTACATTAATTCCATATCACCGTTGGGCGGAAATGGAAATAATGCATATAACTCATAAACAATGTGATGATAGTATTTCTATTAAACAACTTTGCTAAGAAATAATCATCATCATCAACTTTATTGCAGCGGGAACAAGAAATATACATTTCTCTAGTTCAAGAGCATTTCTTGATCTTTATCTGTTCTCTGAAAATTGCTCACTTTGATACAAAAATTATCAGAGATTTAAGCTTTGAACATAAGACTCATAGAACTATAGTACTGTTATCATCAACGTTGGTCAGAAAATAACAATACCATATTTTAACTTTAAAACAAATATCTTTCTTTTGTCATAGCGAAACTATCTGAATATGATTTCACCCACAGGGAAAAAACATTGCTAAGAACAGTTCTTCCAATTAAATTTTTCCGTTGGTTCCAATTTAATTGGAGGATAAAACTTTTACTTTGCAGCGGAAACTTTACAATATTCTATTCAGAAACAATTCTGTACTCTTTTACTCTCTAAGCAATTTTAACCGATTGGTTCAAAAATTGAATTAGAGAAGCAACAATTTAATCTTTCACAGTGAAAAAAAAATTCATGAACTTTATTATTTTCAGAAACTTTTACTTTTACTTTTCTATTTTCCAAAACAAACTTTTCGTTGGATCAGTTTGAATGGAAAAAACTGAGCGAAATTCGCTAAAAAACAAAAAAAAACTATACAGAAAACGTTTAAAACTGCTTCTGTAAAAATAACGGAGAAAACGTTTTCTGTGCGGCCCAGCCGACGCGGCCCACGGCCTGCCAGGCGAGCGCGGCGAGCGGCTAGCGCGGACGCAGTGTCCACGCGGCCCACCAGCGGCCCCGCGGCCCAGCAGCCTCGGGCGAGCTAGGAATGTGACTGGCGCCAGCCACAAATTTATGCTACTGTTGGTGCTGGATATTACTTATCTTCAAAGTGTTGCTGTTTTAACTGCTTGTAACTAACTATGGCTTTTGGATTTTGTTTAGGTGGTGAGTTCTCGTGAGTGGCCTCTCATCTCTAAATACAGAGCAACATTGCACACTCAGTCACCCAAGCAGGAGATGATGGCTTCCCTGTTTAAGCCACGGGGAACTGAAGATGATGGCCTTATTCGGTAAGTCGATCTTGAGTCCAGTTCATTGTCCAAACTGTTTGTAGTATGTATGTTGTGCTTTGTTGCACGCTTTCCTAATGGAATGGAATGAAACCGTTGCACTGTGGATTTCCAGGGAATCTCTTATTGACTTCTACACTAGCTCTGGGAAGCGAAAGCCAGACCAAGAAGCAATCAGTTGTATCTAGATCGACGGCTGAAGCGAAATACAGGGCTATGTCATTAGGCCTTAGTGAAATGTTGTGGGTAAGAAATCTTCTAACAGAACTGAAAGTGATGAGAAGGGGCCCTGTGAAGGTGTGGTGCGATAATAAATCAGCTATCAACATAGCCAACAACCCAGTCCAGCATGATAGAAGAAAACATGTGGAGATTGATCGCTTCTTTATTAAAGAGAAGTTAGATGAGGGTATAATAGAATTAAATTATGTAAGCTCTGGGAACCAAGTAGCAGATAGTCTATAACTAAGGGTTTAGGTGTCAAAGAATGTAATTTAGCATGTAACAAGATGGGAATGATAGATATATATCATCCATCTTGAGGGAGAGTGTCGGGCTGTGTGTGTGTATGTGTGTGTGGCCCAAAGGCCCACTAGTGTACATATATGTACCCTACTCTGTAGCTAGCAATGGGGAATAGAATCTAGAAAATTCCCACACAGCTCTTCAGAAACCTCAACGACAGTGTCATCCCAGAGCATGGCTAAACCACGCTCCGCGAGTAGTGCCATTGGCGGGCCTACCCTTTGAGCAAAGCTACGGAGCCGGTTGCCGCCAAGATAGATACAGTAGCAAGCAAGGAATTGATCAATACATGCCATTTTCGTCTCGTGAAGGCAGACAATGTGGCAAGAAGAAGAAGAAGAAGAAGCAAAAATCGTTTCATGGACAGTCGCACGCCTGTCAGCAGGAGGAGCAGCACTTGAGTTATCATTATATGTTTCCTCTTTTCAAGTTATTTCCCCCCAATCATGCTGATACTGGCAACATAGAACTAACATAAACTCATTATCATTATATGTTTAAGTTATCCCGGCCGCGGCTATCCTTCTAGTACTAATGAAAAGGAACCAAAAAAAGTGGCTTAGTCCCCGTGTGTTTGTTTAAACAAACAGTAACTGTAGTAGTAGTAGTAGTAGTAGTAGTAGTAAAACTCTTACAGTGCTGTGCTGTGCTGTTTGAAATAATGGTCGTCGCATTTCGTCGAGCATGCGGTGTGCATCGTCATCGTCCAACGGCGGCCCAACAGCCGAGCGAGCTTGGACGGTAGGATCGAGCAGAGCGTGCCGGCTGCCGACGGGACGGCTGTGGTCGCCGAGCTGTTGCCGCTCCCTTCCTTGGTCGATCAAGGGATGATATGTGCGCGCCGGGAGAGGCACCTACTCCTCTGTTTCGACGTCGTGCTCTCTTGTACCCTGGAAGGGAGGGAAGGAGGCCTCGTTTTGTTTTGTTTGACACTGATGAATCAGACGTCAAGAGTGCCTCTTCTCTTCTCTTGTGACTAGGGAAGTCCTTTTTTGATGCCTAAACGCTTATTATGACCCTCGCTTTGGAGCAGCAGGCGGCCTTCCTGTTCCTGCAGAGCAACGCCGCAATCGTGTGGGTTGTGGTGATGAGGTGCTCACTCATGTTCCTGGAGGGAGTTTGAGAACATTTTTTTATATTTGATGAACAAAATTTGAATACGATGAACATTTTTTTATATTTATTGAACAAAATTTGAATACGATGAACATTTTTTAAACTTGATGAACAAAATTTTTATTTAAGAACATTTTTTTGAAAAATGGATGAAAAAATTTTGAAGTCATTGAACAAATTTTGAATTTGGTGAACAATTTTTGAAATCGATGATGAACAAATTTTGAAATCGATGAACAAATTTCGAAGTTGATGAGCATTTTTTGAATTCGATGAACAAATTTTGAATTTTGACAAACATTTTTTCAATCCAATGAACAAAAAAGGAATTTTATGAACATTTTTACACATTGATGAACATTTTTTGAATTTGATACAAAAAATGTTCACAAATTTTGAAAGAAAAGAAAAAGGAACAAATTTTGAAATCGATGAACAAATTTTGAATTTGGTGAACATATTTTCAATTCGATGAACAAATTTTGAATTTTGATGAATATTTTTTCAATCCGATGAACAAAAAAGGTATTTTATGAACATTTTTTGAATCGTTGAGCATTTTTACACATTGCGAACATTTTCTGAATTTGATAGAAAAAAATGTTCACGAATTTGGAAAGAAAATAAAAAAAGAAAAAAGAGAACTAAAGTAAAAACGAAAAGAAAATAAATGGGATATGGGCCAGCCCATACGAGCGCTCAGCGCGCCAGGTCGCTCGGCGGCGCCCTATGCGCAGGGAGTTTGGTTGGGTTGGGACCCGAGTGTAGCTTGTACTCTACTAATGAGGTGTGGCCCAGCCCAACGGCTAGCCGCGGCCAAGCTCCCCTCGAAACCGGCTAGCAGCCTCGCCCTCGCCTCCTCCCTCGTCTCAAACCCTCCCCCTCCCCCTCCCCGCCGCCGCGTCGCTGTCCCCGTCCCCGTCCGCGAGCGCCGCCGTCCTTCTCTGCCCTGCCGCCAGAAGGTGCTCCTCCTCCTCCTACTCTTCCTCCTCTCTTAGCAGTAGCACCTAGGGTTGGTATAAAGAAAGTTGTTTCTTTTACAGGAAGGATATCCCACCATCACCATGGCCCAAGTCAGAATAGTTTCCAGCCTTGCTGATGTTGACGCTGCGCTTGAAGATCTGCAGATCACTCAGGTGAATCAAGCTGATCAGGTTCGGTTTCAATTGGATGAGCGAGCCCCCCTTCAAGAAGCAGCAAACATCGAGGTGAAGACCTATCCAGGAAGGCATGGATTCATATTGGTGAATCCAGAGTTGTTGAAGTGCAAGTCTCGTGCCAAGGTAGCATTAGAGACGTCCTTCAACGACATGCTTGACGCATCCCTGGAGCGGATTGATCAAGAGATGCTGGGAGTTGAAGCAAGCATCGCAGCACTGAAGGTCCTTGTGCTCAAGAATGACAATCAGATGCCACATAATGGACCTCCACTTGTGGAAAGAAATCGGGGAGTACAACAAGTCATCTATCCACACCCTCCTGCACGTTCTCTTTCTTTTGGGATAAACATCACTTTAAACCAGTTTTGTTGACTACATCTTATGAAATTCGCTTGCCTCCTGTTGGATGTTACTATAACATGTTTAGAAAGAATTATGCAAGTGCTTGTTTTGTCTCTGGTTTGCTCGTTTCCATCCATGTTATATGTTTGTGTAAAATGTATGCGCAGATTCTGATTTGAGTTCATTTGGGAAACTTGTTATTTTTGTGATATCTTCAATTTGAGATCTGCTTTTTTATTCTGTTTTTAATGCATAGACATGCTTTGGTTGTTAATGATCCCATATATATATATATATATATATATATATATATATATACTTACCATGAGAGTCCTTGTTGAGTGTTGAATTAAACCTTTCTATCTAAAAGATACCGAAAAATAATAGAGAAGCTATTCTGGGTTGTCTTAGAAAATGCAGTCCATGTGTGGAGGAGGGGACCATGCACACACCACACAGTGAGACCAACTTTGGGCATCACTTTGATGCTGTGAATGTCTGGAACCTGCGCAAGTGTAGTGCTGCTGGGTTGGATGTTGTCTCTAATGTGTTTGGGCAACACGCTAACTTGATATATACATATGGTTTATTTCATTTTATTTGAAAAATGTTTGTTAGGAGAGAGAATCCATGCATGTTTGAAAACCACCTAGCTCTGGCTCTGGCTGGTCCATTATATTGCTTGCCAGAAATGTCACCCAGGATTTGTTACTAGTTGATGCAAGGGAGGGACTCCATTCCTGAGAGAGACAAGATCAACTACATCTATCCTAGCTAGGAGGGGAGGAAAAGGCTCTAGATGTAGATAGATGAGGGAGAAACTAGTGCTACTGCACAAGAGGAAGCAATCCCTGGCCTTAATTTTGAACATCTCAATGCCAATTTAGTAGGTACGTACGTAGGATGTTAGCAAAGTTGGTCCATCAACTGGCTGCTAAACCTATCTATCGTAGTTCATGTATGAACTTTATAGGCTCCTCCTTTACTTTGGATTACTCCTACTATCTTAGTTTAGATGACTGCTGCTACTGAATGTTTTTCTCCTGCAGCGGTGGCCACGTACTCTACAGCTTAAGTTTCTTGTCAATACAAGGCCAGCCCAGTTACAAGCATTTCTTCTTTTTTCCATTTGCACACCAATTTTAATTTGAAAAAAAAATGCAGTCAGTTTTTGCTTATAAAATGTATGCTACTTGGATGTCCCATTTTAGACAGGATTAATAACTATAGACATCTATTATCTATAACTTGTTGCATTTTTCTGTGGACCGACCAAAGCTGCAAAAGATTTTCCAACATTTCACCTCCACATGAAACAAAAACACCAATTGAGAAGCTAGAAAAATGCATTGCATCCCAAACCACACAGGATTCATTCATTCAAAACGATGATGACCATACTACCATAGCATTCCACCAACCAATTCCAATTCTGAATCCGAATCACAGCAGCTTTGTTCGATTCAACAACGCATCATCACCAACAGCTCAACGGTTTCTCCCTTCCCTTCCCTTCCATCAGGATCAGGCTAGGTAAGGTAGGTAGGGAACCACGGACGACAACATAAGGATATAGTAGATAGCCTAACACAGCAGCATAACGATAATAATCTCATAGGGCAGACAGATCAAAATAATAGTAACTGGAGCCAGCCAGCCAGCCAGCCAACATCCTCCTCTCCTCTCCTCTCCTCTCCTCTTACTTGGCCTCGTGCTTGGCCTTCGAGTGCGAAGCTAGAGCGCCCTCACTGTTGAATGTCCTGCGCGACATCAATCAAGAGAGATTCACCATGTTAGCAACACTGGAATCCAGTCATCTGTCCAAACAGAAATAGCACAAGAGAAAGACTTCTTACTTGGTGCACGACTTGCACGCGACAGACCCTCCAGACTTGGGCGACTTCTCGCTGGTAGCCGGGGTCTTGCCTGCCTTCTTGGCCGGGTGCGGAGTCGCCACATGGACAGCTCCCTTCTTGTCACCTGCAAACAAAGGCCATCATTAGCAAACTTCAAAGGCCACGCCATCTGATTGGATTGGCTGCTTACATTCATTCTAAGGCCACATGCTTGCTAGAAAGCAATCAGCTCCTACCTGTCTTCTGGCCTGACGGTGTTGCAATCTTGGCCTTCTTGTCAGTAACAGGGGTCTTCAGCGCGCTTCCAGCCGCCCTCTTCTTCCCAGTCTCTTGCTTCTGAATAGCAGCATTTTGTCAGGTGTATGGTAACAAACTAGCATCAGGAAGAAAAACTATAATAATAACAGAGACAAGACCACATCAAGAACGATCATATACTACCTTGGGTGTTTCTTCTTCCTCCTCATCAGAGCTATCCTCACTATCATCAGAGGAATCATCACCATCCTGACTATCATCCTACAATAATATGTGACAAACAGTTTCAGTCTAGCATCAACCAATCAAAATCTACCATAATAATATCTATTAACAATTTCAGTCAAGCATCAATTTATGCATATCTACCATAATAATATCTATTAACAATTTCATTCAAGCATCTATCTACGCATATCTACCATAATAGGTGATTAACAATTCCAGCAAAGCATCAATCTATGCAAATCCAAAATAAAAGGTGATTAACAATTTCAGTCAGCATCTATCTATGCATATCTACTATAATAGGTGATTAACAATTTCAGCGAAGCATCAATCTATGCACATACAAAATAATAGGTGATAAACAATTTCAGTCAAGCATCAATTCATATGCATATCTACCATAATAGGTGACGACAGTTTCAGTCAAGCATCAATCTACACAAATCCAGACCAGGCCATATAACATAAACAAATTATGGGGTGTCAATTAACTTACAGAATCATCCTCCATGGGAATCAATGCTCCATCATCACCAGAGTCATCCTCGCTGTCGTCCTCATCACTGTCATCATCATCATCATCGCTGTCATCATCCTTCTTAGATTTTCCCACATCCTTGGCGGCAGCCTTTGACTTTGAAGGTGCAGCAGTGTCAATCTTAACCTGCTTCTTCTGCTCCTTGGCTTCAGGTTTGCCTTGAAAAGGAAGAACAAATGGCATTGACAAGGGTCATCTCTCCATTTCCCCTGATGTTCCATCCAAGAGAGATGTGCAAATGAATTAAGGAAGCACGAACTAGAAGCAAAGTTGAAAAGTGCATACCGTTTTCCTTGGTGAGTGCTGGAATGATCTTCTTTTCCTCCTCCTCAGACTCATCCTCAGAATCAAAATCCATCGTGGAAGCAGGGGAAAAGGCAGGTCAAGGAAACAAGACTCTCAAGTAGCATAGCATAGTACAGAAGACATGTAAATGTGTACTTGATGAAGAAGAAGAAGACACGTTATTATTACTAGTATAAAATAAAAAAGGATATTCATCTCCCTCGGCAGGCTGGAAAACCTTGTACCCAGAGAAGAAGACGCTGGATGTCTTGGAATTGTGTGACAGCTCAAACTCCTTCTCAAAGACGAGGTCGAACTGGATCTGAGGGAACTTGTCGGTAGAGAGGGTCCCGATGGCTAGCTTCTGGTCGCCGATCTTGACGAACATGGTTGCCTTGTCATCCTTCTTGACTTCGCCAAGGGCACCCTGGCATGGAAACACACACACACACACACACACAAAAGAGGAACAGATTAATAATGAGCAAAAATAAAAATTTCAATCATGAACCAATACTATAATAGGTACAGAAGAGTTAATTGAAAATGTTGAGCACAAGACAGGAGCAGGATACCATACCTGGGAGAGATGGAGAAAGTGGTCATCATCAGGTGACACCTTGACGGACTGGTTAGGCTTAACCTCAAGGCCTGCACAACACAGAGGTTAAACAAACAAACAGTTAATTTTTTCATCAGGTAAAAAAAGTGGAAATGAATGAAGCATATGCAGTTGAACACGGTTTAAGCAAAAATACAGGGATGAATGAAGACATGTACAGAGACAGTAGATTGGTTAAAAAAATAAAGGAATTGGGTGAGTGCTGCAAGCAGTATCATACTCTATCTATTTGATAACAACGGAAATGGGGATTGCATGCATAGAGAAATAAGTCGATGACCCACAACCAAGACTATCGCTGAAACCTAATCAGTCACAACGAATGAATGAAGGAACGATTAGGGGCGGCTAAATCCAAAGACTGAACGCCATGGCATCTCATCTCATGCCAAGGGGAAGGAATCAATAACCGGGAGGGAGGGAGGGGGAGATGCGCGTTGAAGGAATGCTTACCCCAGAACTCCATGGCAACCGGCGGCGGCGGAGAGTGGCGGCGGTGGTCGGAGGAGCTAGCTAGGGTTTAAGCCGGCGGAGATTGGGGAATTGTTGACTGGGGCTGGGGGTTTGGAGCGGTGCCTTATAAAGGGCCGGGGCGGGCCATCGCCGTCCGATCAACCGCTCCTCAGCATCCTGGCCGTTGATACCTCTCAGACCTAGACGCTCCTTCCCTTCCTTACTGGGCTGCACTCGATAGATGCGTGGGTGGGCCGACTCCATGGGCTGCACTGCACTGCGTGGCCCGACTTGCCTTACCACTTACTACTTGTGCGTTCCCCTTGCCTAAAAAAAAAAAAGAAGAAAACACTTACTACTTGGAGCATCAATTTTATCACCGAGCTCTGCTACAAGTAAGTAATCTTACAAGATGAAAGGTTAAGTAAGATTGTGTAGCACCTTTACGTAGGTGTAGGATTATTGTTTTGTTTATCACCAGATGACATTCGTGGAATATGTGCACAAAAATTCGATGCTCCAAAATGTTTTTTCAAGCATTGACTTTGTTTTTTTTTCAAGAAAGCCGTTTTATGATGAAATTTTGCAAGCTGTCAAAACATTTATCAATATTTCACCCGAGCTCACAAATGCTCAGGATTAGACCAGCACTTTTCCGGTTTTTTCTTTGTGCTTTGCTTATATAAATACGAGGATCATAAGGAAGATGCGAGCCAAGGGGGTAGCCGCGCCATGCACACATGGGAAGCATCCCATCATAGGGACTCCAATCCCTCCCCCCACGGCTCCTCGGCTCCGCTAAGTGCATTGGGTCGTCCCAGCAGTGTAATCCATCTCCCGGTTGTCGGAAGATTCTAGGGTTTTTTCTGCTTTTTATGTAATTTGCTTTTATTCTCGTGATTTTTTTAATTATGAAGATTTTTTGTCCATAAAGTTCAAAAACAGATCACTAAATTCAAAAAATGTTCACAAACAGATCACTAAATTTTTGAAATCATGAACACTTTTCAAATTCACAAACATTTTTTAAGTTGCCAACATTTTTTCAAAATCACGAACAAGTTTTTGAACTCACGAACATTTTTACACCTTGATACGTCTCCAACGTATCTATAATTTTTGCTTGTTCCATGCTGTTATATTATCATTCTTGGATGTTCTACAATCATTTTATAGCAACTTTATATCATTTTTTGGGACTAACCTATTGATATAGTGCCCAGTGTTAGTTTGTTGTTTTTTACTTCGCAGAATATCAGTACCAAACGGAGTCCAAGCGCAGCGAAATTTTTTGGAGATTTTTTTTGGACCAGAAGACATCCAGTGGGCCAAAGAAGTACCAGAGGGGAGCTCCGACAAGAGCACAACCCACCTGGCGTGCCTGGGCTCCCCTGGTGGGTTGTGCCCACCTCGGCCGCCTCCCGCACCGCCTCTTTGCTCTTTAAATACTCCGAAAATCCAAAAACCCTAGGGGAGTCGACGAAACACAATTCCAGCCGCCGCAAGTTCCAGAAACACCAGATCCAATCTAGACACCATCATGGTGTAGGAGATATGCCCTAGAGGCAGTAATATCGGTTATTTTGTATCTCCCGATTTATAATGAAAGTTTATGTTCCATGCTATAACTGCAATGATTCTCGAGTCTACAATAAAACGAGGCTTGGAGGGAAACTCATGTGCACGTGTGGGATAATAAACGGAAAAATGTATTCCTGGTCAAGCCTCTATGACTGGCTCGAGTATTGCATGATGATCCTGTTTTCCTGATCATGGGCATGTCTATGCCGGCAATTTTGAGGGCACAAATTGTTGGTAGAATACTTGTGTTGAATCGACCCAAATTGATGTTATGCTATGAGATGCATTCGTCACAAGTTAATGGTTTATAACACAGAGAAGTTAATGTTTGCATAATTCCTTAGACCATGAGAGTATCGAGTTCCTTCATACTTGCTTCGTGAACTTTGGGGTTTGTTAAACGTCATCCGTAACTGGGTGGCTATTACGGCGGCTTACGGGTTCACGGAAAAGTATGGCAAGTAACAAGATAGCTCAAGATTGGGATTTGCTCCTCCGACGATGGAGAGATATACTCGGGCCCTCTCGGTGTTACGGTATCCATCATCGTCTGGCCAAACACCTTGTGATTTGATCACTGGGATGCCGGAGCACGGAAACGAGAAAAGAGAACAAAACCGGTAACGAGGTAACTTGCATGATGGACAAATTGTTGATCCACAGGAATGCAATAAATCTAACCTCGGGTGTTTGTGACATATCGCGAAGCAACAGGAATAGCACACGACAACTGGAGGTTCACTCGAATATTCATTCGTGTGGGTATAGGGGTCAATATGGGTGTCCACGGCTCCGATGTTGATCATTGATCGGAAGGGGTTCCAGATCATGTATATACTTCACCGAACCTATAGGGTCACACGCTTAAGGGTCATCTACCTGCTGAATACTAGACAGGGAGTCTGAGAGAAAATCACCGAAAAAGTTTCGGACACCGAAAAAGTTTCGGACAGCGGAAAGGTTCCGCAAAGAGGTCACCGGATGAGTTCCGGTGAAACTGAAAAGTTGTTTCAGAGGATACCATAAAGTCAAATTGTTTTCGGCACATGCCTGATAATTCTTGGAGGGTGCCAGAATCATTCTGGAAACTTCTGGGAATTTTCTGGAAGAAAAACCGGAAATGTTTCGGAGCTGCCGGAACCGCTTCAGATGCTTTTCGCAGATGAAAATCACTAATCTGGAATTGTTCCAGAACACGTTGAAAATTATTTTAGTGGGTACTGGAATTGTTCTAAGCCCACATAAATATTTTCAGTTCGAACGGACGCTGAAAAATGTCGTCGTGAATAGTGAAAGTGCTTTTTGGATAATTTTTTGGAAGCCACCTTTTAGGGCTTTTGCTAAAGGCTTCTAGAAGGGCTTGGGGGGGCCATGAGAGCCCCTCATGGGGGGCCCCCCTAGGGGTGGCCGGCCAAGGAAGGGGGAGCTCCTTGGAGCTCCACATGGCATCCCAAGTTTACCCTTATGCCCATGAGGTGTGACCTAATGCATGGGTTTTTGGTAATTAGTGGAGGAGCCCTACCCCTTGGCTTTCCTATAAATAAAGGAGATGGGGGCTGCCATCTCTTCATCCTTGCTCTCATACACATGCCATGCATTATCTGGCTTCTTCTCTCCCTCCCACGAAAAGAGTTTCGTAGAGCCGAAAGGCTGTCTGGGTTCCGGCAGGAACTAGTTCTGGACGGCGAAGCCCTGCCGGATAGCTGACACCGTATGTGTGCAACCCTGTAGAGAGGTCGTAGTTTCGGTCTTTTGCCCGAGGGGCTGTTCGAGTGTCCTCCCAAAGGGCTGTCCGAGTCTCCGTTCGAGTTTCGAGGGTCCTCCCGAAGGGCTGTCCGCGACATCGTCCGGGGGACTGTCCGACCGCCTCCCGAAGGGCTGTCCGACGAGGAAGTACATCCTCACGGTTGGGAGGTTGTAAATCCTAGCTGCGGGGATCTGCACCAACGATCACCACCGACTCTTCTTCCGCTGCGCTTCGAGTCGGTACGGATCAGATCAAACCTTGTATGCAGTCTTCATAGTGGTCCTGGGCGTGCTCGCTATACCGAAAATTTTCGTTTTCTGTCGCGTTCCCTTACACATGGAGGGATTCATCATCCTCATTGGTGCTTCTCCGATGATGCGTGAGTAGTTCATTATAGACCTACGGGTCCGTAGTTAGTAGCTAGATGGTTTCCTCTCTCTCTCTCTCTTTTGATTCTCAATACAATGGTCTCTTGGAGATCTATTTGATGTAACTCTTTTTGCGGTGTGTTTGTTGGGATCCGATGAACTTTGAGTTTATAATCAGATCTATTTTATCCATGAAAGTTATTTGAGTCTTCTTTTGATCTCTTATATGCATGATTACTTATAGCCTCGTATTTCTTCTTCGAATCTTTGGTTTAGTTAGGCCAACTAGATCGATTTTTCTTGTCACGGGAAGAGGTGGTGCTTTGTGATGGGTTCGGTCGTGCGGTGTTCTTTTTCCCAGTGACAGAAGGGGCAGCAAGACACGTATTGATCGTTGCCATTAAGGATAACAAGATGGGTGTAATGGCATATTTCTCCCTAAGTGGTTTTGGTGATTGATGACAATGCATTTGCGGACTAATCGTGTGCATTGAGCATTTCAGATATCTCATGTCTAGGCACAAGACGATTCGGTGCCCTCGGAGCCTATCGAAGATGGTTGTTCTCTACGTTTCTTTTCGGTGGATTTGAGTCGTAGAAAAGCCGTACTATTAAGAGGGGGTCCGCTTCGGGAAAGTTAGGGTGGAATCAACACGTACACATCTGTTCCTTTGCACCACCTTTCCTTCGCTTCGATGGAGCACCGTCCGTTTATCCATGTCTCTGTGAGATGAAGGCTGCCAAGTGCTAAAGCCTCAGTGGTGTGCAGTAGTACTGCTCAAGGGAGCGGTAGTACCGCAGGGGCCAGCGGTAGTACCGTTGCCTCCAGCCCTGACACTGACGCATGCGGTAGTAGGCGCAGATGTAATTTTTTACGTCCACCCCCATGCGGTAGTACCGCGACTCCTGTCCGGTACTACCGTGCCGGACTTTTGCATAGCTCCAACCTCAGCGGAAGTTGTCATGGAAGTAATTTATTACTTCCGTGCATTTTCTGTGCCAGTTGATGCCTGCCTTACGATAGTACCGTAGGGGCGCGCGGTAGTACCGCTCCGGTGGTTCTACCGCTCGTTGCCCTGTGCAACAGGCCCTCATCTGACCTTTGCCGCGCAAGCGGTAGTACCGCAACCTACAGCAGTAGTACCGCAACCCTCTGCGGTAGTACCGCGGCTGTGTGCGGTAGTACCGCGTCGCGCGGACTGAGAGAGGGGATAACGGTTGGATCTTTTCCCCACTATATAAAGGGGGTCTTCTTCCCAAAGAAGATTACCTCTTCCCTTCCCAAGCTCCATTGTTGCTCAAACCTCCATTTTCGCCCGATCTCTCTCCCTAACCAATCAAACTTGTTGATTTTCTAGGGATTGGTTGAGAAGGCCCCGATCTACACTTCCACCAAGAGAAATTTGATTCCCCCACTAATCCCTTGCGGATCTTGTTACTCTTGGGTGTTTGAGCACCCTAGACGGTTGAGGTCACCTCGGAGCCATATTCCATTATGGTGAAGCTTCGTGGTGTCATTGGGAGCCTCCAATTAAGTTGTGGAGATAGCCCCAACCTTATTTGTAAAGTTTCGGTCGCCGCCTTCAAGGGCACCAATAGTGGAATCACGGCATCTCGCATTGTGTGAGGGCGTGAGGAGAATACGGTGGCCCTAGTGGCTTCTTGGGGAGCATTGTGCCTCCACACCGCTCCAACGAAGATGTACTTCCTCTCAAAGGGAAGGAACTTCGGTAACACATCCTCGTCTCCACCGCTACACTCTTGGTTATCTCTTACCTTTACTTGTGCAAGCTTTTATTGTGTTGTATCCCTTGCTTGCTTGTGTGCTTGTTGTTGTTGCATCATATAGGTTGCTCACCTAGTTGCACATATAGACAACCTATTTTGATGCTAAGTTTAATTTGGTCAAGAAAAGCTAAAAATTGTTAGTTGCCTATTCACCCCCCCTCTAATCAACCATATCGATCCTTTCAATGGGGTCTATTCCTATATGAATAGATCTTGTCTATATCATGCCATCGTTCTTATTGCATTACTCCCGTTTCTTCATGAACTTAATACACTAGATACATGCTGGATAGTGGTCGATGTGTGGAGTAATAGTAGTAAATGCCGGCAGGAGTCGGTCTACTAATCTTGGACGTGATGCCTATATATTGATCATTGCCTGGATATCGTCATTATCGTCATAATTATTTAAAGTTCTATGAATTGTCCAACAGTAATTTGTTTACCCACCGTATGCTATTTTTTCTCGAGACAAGCCACTAGTGAAATTTACGGTCCCCGGGTCTATTCTTCTTCATATTTGCTTTCCGATCTATTATTTGCCACTTTTATTTTCAGATCTATTATCCAAAAACCCAAAAATACCTTGCCGCACTTTTTCTTTATTTATTTTATTTTGTTTTATTGTGAGTTCTATTTATCCAATCTACGACAAATTTATCTATCTTTTTATCATGGAGGGATTGACAACCCTCTCTTACGCGTCGGATTGCAAATATTTGTTCTTTGTGTGCAGGTACCGTTTACATAGTGTTGCTTGGTTCTTCTACTGGATTGATACCTTGGTTTCATAACTGAGGGAAATACCTACCGTAGTTGTGCTGCATCATCCCTTCCTCTTTAGGGAAATACCGACGTAGTTCAAGCGACATCACACCTTCACACATTATTTGAATTTATGTACATTTTTTTTCAAATTAGATTACATTTTTCCAATTAATGAACTTGTTTTCCAAATTCCCGAACATTTTTTGAAAAATCTAAGAACATTTTTCAACTTTGTGAACAATATTTTAATCCTGGAATATTTTTTAAATTCGTGAATCTTTCTTGAAATTTGGAACTTATTTTTGTCCCAAACATTTTTTAAATAATTAATAAACAAAAATAAAAATGATGAGCAAAAAGAAAGAAAAAACAAGGGCGCCCGCCCCACAGTTGGCCGGCCCAAAGTGCTCGCGTGGGGGTGAAGGTATGTGATTGCTCGCTATCCGCCAACCCACGCGGGACAGGAGCTCCCTCCAATTGTGCACTTGGATCGGGGAGCGCCTCTTCGAGTCTAAAGTTCACGAATTTGAGAGAAGACCGTGAATTTGAACAAATGTTCATGAATTTGAATAAAATTTGCAAATTTGGAAAAGAAAAGAAAGAAAACAAAAAAAAACTGGCCGAATAGGAAAACAATAGAAAACCGGACTAGGATTGTGCTGCTATTTTTCTTTAGCGTTAGAATTGCCACATACTCCTTCCATCCTCAAATAAGTGTACATATAGAAATTTAAAACAAAGTACGGAATGGAGTAAAAATGTATTGGGAAGATGTAAGCCACCATCACTCTCCTCTACCCCACCTTCATTGAGCTAAGTGCATGTAGAAAGTGAGGACACCATGTGTTAGGGCATCTACAACAGTTCGTTTGTTGGCTTGTTGGTAAAATATGCCATGTCATCAACCAACACCTTAACATACAACTACTCCAATAGGTTGTATCTAGTTTGCCTGATAGGATGTGAGATAATAAATAAAGTGCTTTCTCATTCTACGTTGGAGCTTGTGCAAGGGGTGTTGGTTTATGTACATACAACCTTACTCTTTTTTCTCATTTATTGTTGACACATCATCAAAAATCCTATATGGCAAAGTCTACCAACAACTATCTTACGACCACTGAAGATGCCCTTAGATGTAATTGGTCTTGATTCCCGATGAGAGAGAAGCATTTTTTTTTTACATTAAAGTGCATTGGGAACATAGAAGTACACTCTTTTGTGGACAAAATTTGAATGCTAAATGTATACTTATTTGAGGACGTAGGGAGTAAAAGGCGAAAAAGAAAGCAAGTGAAAAGCATGTGGGCACAACAAGTAACCCAATTTGTTACTGCAGCTTGAAGTAAACCTTGAGGGTTGAAGTTTGAATCTCCGCGGCGCATGTTTTTTGAAGATTAAAAGAAGAAAATAAAATATAGGTACATTTATTGTTGCAAGGCCTACGAAGCTCCCGGGTGTCTGACACTTAGTTGAGAGTTAATTGCACAAAACTATCACTTGTTTTTGCAGAAAGAACTGGTCAAGAGTTTTGTCGTTTTAAGCACGTTTCCGACATGTGGACCGCATGTTGGGCGCTACAAGAGTAAAGGTTGTGACATACTCAAGTTTGAAGCAAAACTAACAGATCAATCTTGAATGTGGGGTGGGGGCAATAAAACTAACAGATTAATCTTGAATGTGGGGAGGGGGGCATTGCCCCCCACCCCTGGCAAGAATGAAATTCTCATTTGTTTTGCTTTTCTTTTTTGAAGCTGCCGACGAGAAGCATGAAACTAGTTTACATTTTTAAACAAAATTAGCTAGAACTTCTTCCTCGCCGTGTCACTTATTTACATTTCTTACAAGTTTTTTTCTAAGTTTTCGTTTGCACGTGTAACAATCAGTTTCAATTTTCACTAATTCAGCTTAGTCTTCAGCCTGGCGGTCTCTATTTCACCAGTCTTCAATATATCTTGTTTATTATTTCAGTACTTCATCAATCACACTTGTTTTCTTTTCAGTTAGTCCATGATAATTTTGGCGAGGAGGCGTTGCATGCTGGGCGGGTGAGAGCAGGAAGGGGCTGCTTTCTTTGCTACTCGCCATACCATGTTGTCCACCATCGTCTTCGCGGCATTTTGCGGATTTAAAAAAAACGCTGAATTTTCATATGAATTGACCCCGATGACCTTGGACCAAACTCTTATATATATACAGCCCATAAAGAATATGACGCAGTGGGAAAAAAATTACCTAGTCCGACCCAGCAGCCACACGTCTCCAAGCAGCCCAAATAGGACGCAGGCCCACTGGCCATTGCCTATCAATCTCCAGACTCTCTAGGGGAGCTCCCAGTCAGCGCCTTAGGCGCCAACTAGGAGTCCCGACAGCCACAACCGTTGACTTTCGATTTTTTTAAAAGGTGAAAAAATCACGAACAAATCATGAATTTAAAAATGTACATGATTTTTAGAAAAAATTAAAAAAATTAAAAAGTTCATCAGATTTGAAAAACATCATTGAATTAGAAAAAAGTTCATTGATTTTGAAAAAAAATCATCGATTTTTTTACAGTTCATCAAATATTTAGAAATCATAATTTTTTTTAAAAACATTGAATTTGAAAAAAAATCATCAAATTTGAATTCAATTTTTTTAAAAGGTCATCGATTTTGAAAAAAAAGCATAAATACTAAAAATTCATCGATTTTGGAAAAAACATGATCGCATAAAGAAAAGATAAAAAAGAGCAAAAAAATAGAATAAAACCGCCCGTAAACTGAATCGCAAACCGGGTAAAACCAGTTTGGGAAGCTTCCCAAACCCGGGGCTTTCGCGAACGTCATGAGAGGAAATAAAACGAAAAAAAGATGTAAATTTGGACCAGCGGGTCGATGGCCTTGTGAGCACAGCCCTTGCGACAAAGAGGTTGCGAGTTTGAATCCCAGTGCTCGCACCTTCTTTGACGTTTATAAACAGAAGAAAACAGTAGAATGGGCCGGCCCATAGCTGAGGCAGGGTGTGCGCCGGTTTGCATAAACAACTGCAAACACCACACTCCAGCGCCTCAGAGAAAACATATCGATGCTATCCTGCCAGTCGCTCGCCCAAATAGGATCTTTCTTTCTTTTTTCTTAAAAAAAAACTCCATCCATCAAATGTTTGGACACATTTCAAACATAATTTAATCAAAACCAGACGATTTTCGTGCAAGCTAAACGATTTTCATTTAAACTGAACCAAATTCATTAAATTTTCAACATATTCTAATTAAACAAATGCGGACATGGTGTTTTTTTTAACCTAGTCTAAATCTTCCCTAGTGGTGGCGGCGTCCGTGTTCCACCTCCCTTCCCAATGTCCGGCAAGCTCAACGGCCACGAGCTCCGGGAAGATCCTTCACTTGACTCACCAGGGAAGATCCTTCTTGATATGTACTCCCTCCGTAAAGAAATATAAGAGCGTTTAGATCACTAAAATAGTGATCTAAACGCTCTTATATTTGTTTATGGAGGGAGTATATAACCAATCACAGCACACACTTTTTTTTTTTGCGGGGAATCACACCACACACACACACAAGAAAATAACGACCCACATCTGCAACAACTCGTGAATATATCATCACTTGCTTCAAGTAGCTAGCTAGCTCTTCAAACTAGTCATAATGCAATTAATTCAAATCTGATGATCGACAGACATACTCATCATCATCATCTAGCAACTACTCCCTCCGTAAAGAAATATAAGAGCGTCTAGATCACTAAAGTAGTGATCTAAAGGCTCTTATATTTCTTTACAGGGGGAGTACAAAATACACCCAGTCAGTCCAGACTAAGGAAAGCATGCAGCCACACTTATCTTTTTACAACAACAATATAATCTATCTGTGTTACTCGTACATGCAGAAGAATTAATGTCGTGTTAATAAATTTTATTTATTTATTTTGCAATGCACATGCCAAATTGTTGAAACCGAACACATCCATAGAGATTTTGGAAATGAACGACGACATGAACAAGTGGAGAATAAGCAAAGACAGTCATGTTAACAAGCAAGGAAGGACACAATAACTAATGCATGCAAATTCAGACACACATGTGTACTCAAGTCACCTTCTTCATTGCAAGCGAGCAAGTGAATCAACATCCCTGATAGATACCACACAACATCAATCACCTAACAGCTATCGACATCCCACACCACAGAACCTAAACTAACATCATCCCATCTCATCTTTGCGACGAACACTGGGTAGATGGTCTCAGTGCTACTGAGTGACTGAGTCAGTCTTGTTGTCTGTTAATTAGGCCAGTCCTTCCTGATTTCAAAGCTGTACTTCATGTCCAGGTACACCTTCCCATCATCGTCCACAAACTGCACCACCAACCAAAATCAATCCAGTCAGTACACACATACTACATACAGTATTAATCAACTCTGGTTGGTATGACAAAGATAGATGGATAGATAGATAGATTCACTGCAACAAAATAGCTGGCACATACAAACTTTTTCTATACATGTACCTTACCTTTAATCTAGCAGAATAGGAGCCCCTCGCAAAGATGCCGCTCGGGGTGCTATCTTCTTCAGCCTTGTATGTGTAGGGCTCCTGCTGAGGGCTGAATGTCCCCAGCATCACCTTCTGGCTCTCCACTGCAAAACACCCAAGACAGTTATTTACTTATGGTGGACAACGTGTATGTAGCTCAGAGAGGGGATATAGATATCATGTGCAAACATTCAGTCATGACTGTCATCACCATGGATCAATGCAGTCAAACAGTATGCATCCGACATATAACACTTTGGGCGCCTTCTTCCTTCAGAATTAATTATGGACCATTCTGCTGCTACACACAGCATTCAGTCGTCCTATTTTTTGTTGAGACATATAATTCACTTAAGAATTGTTTCCTGACAATGGAAATGAGATCAAACCAAATCCACAGTGTTTAAACCCAGCATGTCTGAGAGAGAGACAGTAGGTGCTTATTTTCACCCATGTGACTGTTTCCTAATGACTTGCTGGTGTTGATCATATTGTAGAAAGTACAACATATGCAATGCAATCAAAACCTGCTAGAGATGCAGCAGGCTAAGATGGAATTGAAAGTTAAAACCAGTGGATTCATTTTGTATCGTCAGTGGAACAATTATGTTGTCTCATAAGATGATGAACAGACAAATACGGGAGTAAATCTTTGATGAAACAGAATAGCAGGAAAATATTACTTGCGACTACATACATGCCTGGATGTAATTGGATAAGGTGTGAATTCAATTCAGTGACAAATAAGCAGGAAAATGCAAAGCAGATTCAGATCAAAACAAGTATAGTGGTATATCGGAAGGAGCTGTCCATTTTCAAACAAATTCTCGTATTATGGAGGCACAGCTGCAGAGCATATATAAGCAACAAAGAGGATGGGTAGATATAACAATGCACATAGATAGATATAGATGTGTCTGTCGGTCTGTCTGTTTAATTGGATAAGGTGTGAATTCAATTCAGTGATAGACAGATGGTGGCGCCATGGTACTTTATGCAAATAAGCAGTAAACTGTAACCCAGATTCAGATCTGTCAAAAACAAGTATACCTCAAGGAGCTGTCCTCCTTTTTCAAACAAATTATAATTTACATATATGAGCAACAAAGAGGACGGATGGATATAACCATGCAGCAGAGCACAAACATAGATAGATACTACATGAGAGATGTGTTTGTTTGTGTTTAATTTATTTAAGAGAGAGAGAGAGAGAGTTGTTTACAAGGAAAGGAAAGGAAAGGAAGGAAGTGGTCACCTTTTACTCCGGTCTTCCAGACGGTGTGTGAGTACTTGAGACCGGAGACAATGTTGTTGGAGACAGCGAAGGAGAAACAGAAGCTGTAGGCGCTGCCGTCCTTGAGTGCGAAGGCGTGGCCCTTGTCATCCGGCACGAAGGGTATGGGCAAAACCAGGTCAGGCCTCCCTGGTGCCAGGATGGTGAGGTTGAGTATGGTCACCTCCGGTTCGACGGTCTCTGGACATAGCCGCAGCGCATAGGAATGCAACAGTCAGTCAGTCCGTCTCACAAACAGTGTGTCTACTCTAGTGTGATAATGGAAGATAAATTGTCTGACAGTGTTTTATACTCCCTCCGTCCCATAATATAAGACCGTTTTTGACACTAGTGTAGTGTCAAAAACGGTCTTATATTATGGGACGGAGGGAGTATAATTTAGTGTAATGTAATACTCCTACTGGAATAAGAGAAAGAAACTAGAGGCAGCAGTCATGTCCGTCAACTTCAAGTGGTACTAGTACTAGAGGCGTGCACTGCATTTGCATTGCAGACAGGCATTGTGAGACAAGACATAGATACATACAGGTAGAGGTAGCAGTAGTAGAGTGGTGAGTGAGTTACCTCCAAGGGCAAGGAGGTTGGTGGTGTGGAGAGCATCTGGTCCGAGGAGCTGCTCCTTCCATCTGCGGAGGCTGTCGTCCTCCTCCTCCTCCTCCTACATTACATATTTACATCATTGTTTTAAATAGCGGGCTATGGAAAATAGTGGCGGGCCTCCAAATCAGCTATAGCGGGCTAAAGCGGACTATAGCGGGCTATTTGTGAAGGCGACCATTTAACGGCACCCTGAGCTATAGCCGGCTATTTAAAACTATGATTTACATAGATCCATCCTTCTTCAATTTCAGTTTCAGTTTCAGTATTAAAAAGAAAGATGCAGATGCAGATCCATCCTTCTTCTACATTACATTAGTATTATGATTATGAAAAAGAAAGAAAGAAAGATGGAGGTTGCTTTGCTTGCCTTGTGGAGGTGGAGGAGGTCCTTGAGGGGAACCTGAGGGCCGAGCGCCATCTTCACCGGAGCCATGTCCTCTTGCTCCTCTTCTTGGTCTTCCTCTTCTTCCCGCTCTGGCAAGGAAGGAACGCTGACGGAGACGGACGCTTCCTCCTCCTGCTGATCCATGTTCCTGGATCCCCTCCTCTTTCCTCCCCTACAGAAAAGAAAAATCGAATCTTGGAGGCGGCGAGCGGCGACTGTGCCCTGCCCTGCCCTGCCCGCGTGATTGATGGAGGGAGGGAGGGATTGATTGATTTGGGGGAAAAGGGAAGGAGGGAAGGGGATGGGATTTTTGCTCAGCAGCAGCAGCAGGGTTGGGGTTGGGGTTGGGTTGTTGCACGAGTGAGATTTTAGCTCAACTTTTGTGAGAGGGAAGCCGATGGATGGGTGGATGGATGATTCGTCTGCAGTTTCTTTCTTTCTGAAATAAATAAATAGTAAAAATTAGTTCTGCGAATTTGTCGTTTTTAGTATTAATAATCAAGCAACATAGTTACATAGAGTCTCCCTGATACAAACCGGAGTAGAATGAAAAACACAAAGACCATCGTAGTTCATACAAGACTTGGCTAAATCATGAGCTGAGCTAAAACATTAGACTGCCGACGAATATGCTTGAACACCATAGAAGAGATGCTCGACGTGCCATATTTGATGTCCGACACCACTGACCCCATCAGCGAATGGTCGCGGACAGGAGAATTGACCCTCTGCACCAGGGAAAGGCAGTCGGAGGCGAAGATCACCGAGTCGCGTCCTTCCTCTCGTGCAAGATAAACAGCTCGCCGAAGAGCCAAGGCCTCGACCAACTCATGTACAGGCCTTCCATTGGCCGCTTCTCGGCAGGCAACAATACTTTGACCATCAGAATATAGAGCAACCACCCCTGCACCAACCTTCCCTAGCTCGGAGAAGATCGCAGCATCAGACATGAATAAAAGGGAACCTGGTGGCGGCGGAGACCAAAACAGTGCTTGAAGCAATGCTCTCACGCCTATGCGTAGGTCCGGTTTGTATATGTGCCGAACAATCAGATCAACATAAGCTTTAATCTTGAAAGCAGTACGAACATGGTGCGACTCATCTTCATTGTTTCGTGCAGAATTCCGCGCCTCCCAAATATGTCAAACAGTCACAGCCATGACTGTAGCCATCAGGTCAGAAGAACGCGAGAGGAAATCGAAGAGCCACTGTCTTGGCGAAGGAAAATTTGACCGTCATAACTTAATGTCAAAAGATTGCTTCACATGCGACATAAGCAAAAAGACAGAACAACAACGAGTGCTCGATACCTCATAAGCAAAAGGACAGAACAACAACGAGTGCTCGATACCTCGTAAGCAAAAGGACAGAACAACAACGAGTGCTCGATACCTTCAGTTCTGCCACAGAAACTGCACAGGTCGGACGTCAGCACATGACGGCGTTGGAGTTGGACACCGGACGGGAGGCAGTCGTGAGCAAGTCTCCATAGAACCACATTCATCTTGTTTGGGGCTTTGATCGATCAAATGGATTTCCAGCTCTTCTTAGCAGCCCCACCATGAGATGACATTCCTCGCCCAGAAGCACTATGCACCCTTTGGAACCGAGCAGTTCGAGCCAAATTATAAGCCGAGCGAACTGAATACTCACCAAATTTGGTATGAGGCCATCTCACGTAATCTTCCTCACCATGTTGGCCAACTGGAAGCAACAGAATCTCATTGGCAATCTCTTCCTGGAAGAAAGCTCGAACCGTTTCCTCGCAAAAGGAACCTTGATCCTCGTCCAAAAGACACTTGACCGTAGCAGTAGACGGTATCGGAGACACAGTTTGAAGCAAGTCCGGCAACGTGGACGGTATCCAGTGATCACCCGTAAGCTGAATAGCAGATCCATTGCCTACGCCCCATTGCACCCCCTATTGCAGCAGCTCCCGACCGAACAAGATGCTGCGCCATGTGTAGGAGGTCGATCGTGGGGCTTCGGCATGCCAGAAATCACCATGAGGAAAGTATCTGCACTTGAGAACATGAGCGTAGAGGGAGTCCGGCGAAGTGAGAATGCGCCAGCCTTGCCGTCCAAGCATGGCCTGGTTGAACGGGGCCATGTCGCGGAATCCCATCCCGCCAAGAAAATTTGGTGTGCTAAGCCATTCCCAAGACCGCCAGTGTAGTTTTTTCTTCCCATCCTCACATCCCCACCATTGGTCAGCGATGATCTGTCGAAAATTTTCACATGTGGCGATGGGAAATTGAAAGCAACTCATGACATGTGTCGAAATTGTTTGAATAACAGACTTAAAAAGTGCCTCCTTGCCCACACGAGACACGGGACGATCCGACCAAGCATGCATCCGCTGCCAAGCCTTGTCGGGTCAAATTAAAAATGGTTGTAGGCCTCTGTCCTACCTCAGTAGGCATCCCCAAGTATGTTTGTTGAAGTGCTTCACTACTGATTCCCAACTGAGATTTGACCCGATTCTTCACCGCTTCAGCACAATGATTTCCAAAGAAAAGGGATGATTTTCTTTATTGATAAGCTAACCGGAACCATTACAGTACCTATCTAAGGTAGCCTCCAGAGCAGCTACACTCCATGGATCACTTCTCGCAAAGAAGATGTTGTCGTCGGCAAAGAGAAGATGTGAGATAGGTGGGCCATAACGACCGTTACGAATATCTTGGAGCTCGCCACATCTCTCTTTCTGTAGTAACAGACTTGACAAACCTTCAGTGCAAAGAAGGAACAGGTAGGGGCTGATTGGGTCACCTTGGCAGATACCGGGTGATGGAACAACAACTTTAGTAAGTTCACCATTAACCCTGACGGCATAACGAACATTAGTGACACAACGCATCACAAAATCAATCCAGGCCAGAGCAAAGCCAAGCCTCATAAGGCAACCATGAAGATAGCACCATTCAACACGATCATATGCCTTCATCATATCAATCTTCATAGCAAAAAATGGTTGCTTCACCCGTTGACGACTGATTCTATGCATGCATTCATAGGTAATCAAGGTATTATCCGTGATGAGTCTTCCCGGGACAAACGCACTCTGATAATCAGAAATCACCATAGGCAATACTAATTTAAGGCGGTTGGCCAAAACCTTGGAAGCAATTTTGTAGAGGACGTTGCAGAGGCTAATAGGATGGAAATTCTTCAATTGTTTTGGCCTCGCAACTTTAGGGATAAGCACGGTCACTGAATCACAAAGCCCCTCCGAAATCGGCCGTCCCTCCAAGAAACTTCGCACAGCCTGACAAATATCGTCCTCCAGGAACGCCCAGTGTGTTTGATAGAACAAAGCAGGGAAACCATCTGGACCGGGCGTCCTTAGTAGAACCCATTTGAAATAAGGCTGTTTTGATCTCCTCATTAGTGTACGGTCTGCACAGTTCTTCATTCATTTCCGGTGACACTTTTCGAGGAATAGAACCTAGAACATCACCAATTGCAGCACAAGGTTCAGATGTGAATAATTTATCATAGAGACCTGATACGTCCATTTTGCATCATGTTTTCCTACTGTTATTTATAATGTTTTTATGCATAATAATGCTTTTTAGAGTAATTCTAATGCCTTTTCTCTCATAATATGCAAGGTTTACACAAAGAGGGAGAATACCGGCAGTTGGAATTTTGGACCTGAAAAAGCTATGTCAGAATTACCTATTCTGCACATCTCCAAATGAGCTGAAAATTTACGGAGAATTATTTTGCAATATATAAAAAATACTGGAGCAAATAACTACTGGAGGAGTGATGTCTACTATGCAACCTTCTTCTTGTAGACTCGTGTTGGGCCTCCAAGCGTAGAGTTTTGTAGGACAGTAGCAATTTTCCCTCAAGTGGATGACCTAAGGTTTATCAATCTGTGGGAGGCGTAGGATGAATATGGTCTCTCTCAAACAACCCTACAACCAAATAACAAAGAGTCCCTTGTGTCCCCAACACACCCAATACAATCGTAAATTATATATCTGCACTAGTTCAGTGAAGAGATGGTGATACAAGTGTAATATGGATGGTAGATATAGGTTTTTGTAATCTAAAAATATAAAAACAACAAGGTAGCAAGTAACGAAAGTGAGCAAAAACGGTATTGCAATGCTTAAAAATAAGGCCTAGGGTTCATACTTTCACTAGTGCAAGTTCTCTCAACAATGATAACATAATTAAATCATATAACAATCCCTCAACATGCAACAAAGAATCACTCCAAAGTTTCTACCGGAGAACGTAGGACGAAAACATGCGTCAACCCCTATGCATAGATTACCCCAATGTCACCTCGGGAATCCACGAGTTGAGTGCCAAAACATACATCAAGTGAATCAATAGAACATCCCATTGTCACCACAGATATCCCATCGCAAGTCATACATCAAGTGTTCTCAAATCCAATACTCAATCCAACATAACGAAACCTCAAAGAGCAAGACTCAATTCATCACAAGAAGATAGAGGGGGAGAAACACCATGTGATCCAACTATAGTAACAAAGCTCGCGGTACATCAAGATCGTGCCAAATCAAGAACACGAGAGAGAGAGAGAGAGATCAAACACATAGCTACTGGTACATACCCTCAGCCCCGAGGGTGAACTACTCCCTCCTCGTCATGGTTGCCGCCGGGATGATGAAGATGGCCACCGGTGATGATTTCCCCCTCCGGCAGGGTGCCGGAACGGACTCCTGATTGGTTTTTTGTGGTTACAGAGGCTTACGACGCGAAACTTCCGATCTAGGGTTCTTTTCGGGAGTTTTGGTATTTATAAGAATTTTTGGCGTCGGTCTCACGTCAAGGAGGTGCCCGAGGGGCCCACAAGCCCTCAAGGCGTGCCCTGGGGTTAGGGCGCGCCCCCTGGCTTGTGGACTCCTCGGGACTCTTCTGGTCCAGCTCTGGTGCTTCGGGGGTCTCTTTTGGTCCATAAAAAATCACCGTAAATTTTCAGCCCATTCCGAGAACTTTTATTTCTGTAAAAAAATGACACCACGGTAGTTCTGCTGAAAACAGCGTCAGTCCGGGTTAGTTCTAATCAAATCATACCAAAACCATATAAAATTGTTGTAAACATGACATGAATACTTCATAAATTATAGATACGTTGGAGACGTATCAGCATCCCCAAGCTTAATTCCTGCTCGTCCTCGAGTAGGTAAATGATAAAAGAAAAAATTTATGAAGTGTGAATGCTACCTAACATATTCATCAATGTAATCTTCTTTATTGTGGCATGAATGTTCAGATCCATAAGATTCAAATCAAAAGTTTAATATTGACATAAAAACAATAATACTTCGAGCATACTAATAAAGCAATCATGTCTTCTCAAAATATCATGGCCAAAGAAAGTTATCCCTACAAAATCATTTAGTCTGGCTATGCTCTATCTTCATCATAGTATTTCATCATGCACAACCCCGATGACAAGCCAAGCAATTGTTCATACTTTTAATGTTCTCAAACTTTTTCAATTTTCACGCAATACATGAGCATGAACCATGGATATAGCACTATAGGTGGAATAGAGTATGGTGGTTGTGGAGAAGACAAAAAGGAGGAAAAAGTCTCACATCAACTAGGCAAATTAATGGGCTATGGAGATGCCCATCAATTGATATCGATGCAAGTGAGTAGGGATTGCCATGCAACGGATGCACTAGAGCTATAAGTGTATGAAAGCTCAAAAGAAAACTAAATGGGTGTGCATCTAACTTGCTTGCTCACGAAGACCTAGGGCAATTTGAGGAAGCCCATCATTGGAATATACAAGCCAAGTTATATAACGAAAAATTCCCACTAGTATATGAAAGTGACAAAATAGGAGACTCTCTATCATGAAGAACATGGTGCTACTTTGAAGCACAAGTGTGGAAAAAGGATAGTAACATTGTCCCTTCTCCCTTTTTCTCTCGTTTTTTTTGTTTGGGCTCTTTGGCCTCTTTTTTTATTTTGGGCTCTTTGGCCTCTTTTTTTTAAGTCCGGAGTCTCATCCCAACTTGTGAGGGAATCATAGCTTCCATCATCCTTTCCTCACATGGGACAATGCTCTAATGATGATGATCATCACACTTTTATTTACTTTACAACTCAAGAATTACAACTCGATACTAGAACAAAGATATGACTCTATATGAATGCCTCCGGCGGTGTACCGGGATGTGCAATGATCAAGAGTGACACGTATAAAAAATATGAATGGTGGCCAAGCCACAAATACTATGCCAACTACATGATTATGCAAAGCAATATGACAATGATGGTATGTGTCATAATAAACGGAACGGTGGAAGTTGCATGGCAATATATCTCAGAATTGCTATGGAAATGCCATAATAGGTAGGTATGGTGGCTGTTCTGAGGAAGGTATATGGTGGGTTTAATGCACCGGCGAAAGTTGCGTGGTACTAGAGAGGCTAGCAATGGTGGAAGGGTGATAGTGCGTATAATCCATGGACTCAACATTAGTCATAAAGAACTCACATACTTATTGCAAAAATTTATTAGCCATCTAAACAAAGTACTACACGCATGCTCCTAGGGGGATAGATTGGTAGGAAAAGACCATCGCTCGTCCCCGACCGCCACTCATAAGGAAGACAATCAAAAAATAAATCATGCTCCGACTTCATCACATAACGGTTCACCATACGTGCATGCTTCGGGAATCACAAACTTTAACACAAGTATTTCTACCAATCCACAATTACTCACTAGCATTACTCTAATATCTCCATCTTTATATCTCAAAACAAATGCAAAGAATCAAACTTCTCATATATTCAATGCTCTTTATATGAAAGTTTTTATTATATCCCTCTTGGATGCCCATCATATTAGGACTAAATTCATAACCTAAGCAAATTACCATGTTGTTTAAAGACTCTCGAAATAATATAAGTGAAGCATGAGAGTTCATCAATTTCTATAAAATAAAACCACCGCCATGCTCTAAAAAGATATAAGTGAAGCACTAGAGCAACTGACAAACTACTCCAAAAAAAATATAAGTGAAGATCAATGAGTAGCCAAATAATTAAGTAGCTATGTGAAGATTCTCTCTCATTTAAGAATTTCAGATCTAAGTATTTTATTGAAACAACAAGCAAAACAAAAGAAAATGACATTCCAAAAATAGCACACATCATGTGAAGAAGTAAAAACTTAGGCTCAACTGATACTAACCGATAATTCTTGATGAAGAAAGGTGGGATGCCTACCGGGGAATCCCCAAGCTTAGATGCTTGAGACTTCTTGAAATATTAGGGATGCCTTGGGAATCCCCAAGCTTGGGCTTTTGTGTCTCCTTAATTCCTTTTATATCAATGTTTCCCTAAATCTTAAAAACTTCATCCACACAAAACTCAACAAGAACTCGTGAGATAAGTTAGTATAAATCAAATGCAAAACCTTATCATTCTCTACTGCAGAAAATCACTAAAATTATAATTTAACATTGCATACTAAATGCCTCTGCATATTTAATACTCATATCCTCAAATAGAATCATTAAACAAGCAAACATATGCAAACATAACAGCAATCTGTCTAAACAGGACAGTCTGTAAAGAGTGCAATTATAATCATACTTCCCTAACTCCAAAATTCTGAAAAATTACCACACTGTAGAAAATTTGTTATAGCTCTATGTGTAAAAATTTCAAGATTTTATCATGTTCTTACTATTCACAAATATTCAAAACATAACAACAAACTTTCTGTTTTCAAACAGCAACATATAGACTTGCAAAATAAGCATGGTAAAGGCTATGCTTAACACTTTTATTGAAATAAAAGATCAAAAACATTACTCTAAATAACATCAAGCAAATCCAACTAAAATAAAATGATGCTCCAAGCAAAACTCATATCATGTGACGAATAAAAATATAGCTCCAAGTGAGGTTACCGATAATGTTGGAGACGAAAGAGGGGATGCCTTCCGGGGCATCCCCAAGCTTAGTTTCTTGGGTCTTCCTTGAATATTATCTTGGGTTGCCTTTGGAATCCCCAAGATTAGGTCCTTGTCACTCCTTATTCTCCTCATATCGATATCTCACCCAAAACTTGAAAACTTCAATCACACAAAACTTAACGGAACTTCGTGAGATGGGTTAGCAGAGTAAAACAAATCAATCACTTGGGTACTATCAAAGACAAGATTCATAATTGTTTCCACATAATTCCTACTGTACCCTATCATTTCTACAATTTATATTGAGCAATATAAGCCATAGAAACTAGAAAACAAGCAAACTATGCATCGAAAACAGAATCTGCCAAAAACAGAACAGTCTGTAAAGATCTGAATTATAGTGATACCTCTCTATCTCCAAACATTCTGAAAATTTAGGACAACGTGGAGAATTTGTATATCAATGTTGTGTAAAAACTTCAGAGTTTTTCCACGCTCCAGTGAATTTTAACAATTCTGTTACTGGACGAAAAAGTTTCTGTTTTTGCACAGAATCAAATCAACTATCAACCACACTATCCCAAAGGCTTTACTTGGCACCTTATTCAAACAAAAGCTATAAAACATGATTAATACAGTAGCTTAATCATGTGAACACACAAAAACAGTAGGGGTAAATATTGGGTTGTCTCCCAACAAGCGCTTTTCTTTAATGCCTTTTTAGTTAGGCATGATGATTTCAATGATGCTCACATAAAAGATAAGAATTGAAACATAACGGGAGCATCATGAAGCATATGACTAGCACATTTAAGCCTAACCCACTTACTATGCATAGGGATTTTGTGAGAAAACAATTTATGGGAGCAAGAATCAACTAGCATAGGAAGGCAAAACAAGTGCAACTTCAAAACTTTCAACACATAGAGAGGAAACTTGATATTATTGAGATATGTAGAAGCATATGTTCCTCTCTCATAATAATTTTCAGTAGCATCATGAATGAATTCAACAATATAACTATCACATAAAGCATTCTTTTCAGGATCCACAAGCATAGAAATTTTATTACTCTCCACATAAGCAAATTTATTCTCATGAATAGCAGTGGGAGCAAACTCAACAAAATAACTATCATGTGAGGCATAATCCAATTGAAAATTAAAATCATGATGACAAGTTTCATGGTTATCATTATTCTTTATAGCATACATGTCATCACAATAATCATCATAGATAGCAACTTTGTTCTCATAATCAATTGGAACCTCTTCCAAAATAGTGGATTCATCACTAAATAAAGTCATGACCTCTCCAAATCCACTTTCGTAATTATTAAAATAAGAATCAACACCCTCCAAAATAGTGGGATCAATACTACCTAGAGTTGACACTCTTCCAAACCCACATTCATCACTATAATCATCATAAACAGGAGGCATGCTATCATCATAATAAATTTGCTCATCAAAACTTAGGGAACTAAAATATCATCTTCATCAAACATAGCATCCCCAAGCTTATGGCTTTGCATATCATTAGCATCATGGATATTCAAAGAATTCATACTAACAACATTGCAATCATGCTCATCATTCAAAGATTTAGTACCAAATATTTTATTGACTTCTTCTTCTAACACTTGAGCACAATTTTCCTTTCCATCATTTTCACGAAAGATATTAAAAAGATGAAGAATATGAGGCAACCTCAATTCCATTTTTTGTAGTTTTCTTTTATAGACTAAACTAGTGATAAAACAAGAAACTAAAAGATTCAATTGCAAGATCTAAAGATATACCTTCAAGCACTCACCTCCCCGGCAACGGCGCCAGAAAAGAGCTTGATGTCTACTACGCAACCTTCTTCTTGTAGACTCGTGTTGGGCCTCCAAGAGCAGAGTTTTGTAGGACAGTAGCAATTTTCCTTCAAGTGGATGACCTAAGGTTTATCAATCCATGGGAGGCATAGGATGAAGATGGTCTCTCTCAAACAACCCTGCAACCAAATAACAAAGAGTCCCTTGTGTCCCCAACACACCCAATACAATGGTAAATTGTATAGGTGCACTAGTTCGGCGAAGAGATGGTGATACAAGTGTAATGTGGATGGTAGATATAGGTTTTTGTAATATGAAAATATAAAAACAGCAAGGTAGCAAGTAACGAAAGTGAGCAAAAAAAGGCCTAGGGTTCATACTTTCACTAGTGCAAGTTCTCTCAACAATGATAACATAATTAAATCATATAACAATCCCTCAACGTGCAACAAAGAATCACTCCAAAGTTTCTACCGGAGAACGTAGGACGAAAATGTGCGTCAACCCCTATGCATAGATTACCCCAATGTCACCTCGGGAATCCACGAGTTGAGTGCCAAAACATACATCAAGTGAATCAATAGAACATCCCATTGTCACCACAGATATCCCATCGCAAGACATACATCAAGTGTTCTCAAATCCAATACTCAATCCAACATAACGAAACCTCAAAGAGCAAGACTCAATTCATCACAAGAAGATAGAGGGGGAGAAACACCATATGATCCAACTATAGTAACAAAGCTCGCGGTACATCAAGATCGTACCAAATCAAGAACACGAGAGAGAGAGAGAGAGAGAGAGAGAGAGATCAAACATATAGCTACTGGTACATACCCTCAGCCCCGAGGGTGAACTACTCCCTCCTCATCATGGTTGCCACCGGGATGATGAAGATGGCCACCGCTGATGATTTTCCCCTCCGACAGGGCGCCGGAACAGGCTCCCGATTGGTTTTTTGTGGCTACAGAGGCTTACGGCGGCGAAACTTCCGATCTAGGGTTCTTTTCGGGGGTTTTGGTATTTATAAGAATTTTTGGCGTCGGTCTCACGTCAAGGAGGTGCCCGAGGGGCCCACAAGCCCTCAAGGTGCGCCCTGGGGGGTAGGGAGCGCCCCTGGCTTGTGGACTCCTCGGGACTCTTCTGGTCCAGCTACGGTGCTTCGGGGGTCTCTTTTGGTCCATAAAAAATCACCGTAAATTTTCAGCCCATTCCGAGAACTTTTATTTCTGAAAAAAAAACCGACACCATGGTAGTTCTGCTGAAAACAGCGTCAGTCGGGGTTAATTCTAATCAAATCATACCAAAACCATATAAAATTATTGTAAACATGGCATGAATACTTCATAAATTATAGATACATTGGAGACGTATCAAGGAGGCCCACCAGGTGGGCACAACCCACCTGGGCGCGCCAGGCCCCCCCAGGCGTGCCCTGGTGGGTTGTGCCCTCCTCGGCCCACCTCCAGTGCCCATCTTCTGGTATATAGGTCAATTTGACCTAGAAAAATATCAGAGGGGGACTTTCAGGACGAAGCGCCGCCGCCGTCTCAAGGCAGAAGTTGGGCAGGAGCACTTTTGCCCTCCGGCGGAGCAATTCCGCTAGGGGAACTTCCCTCTCGGAGGGGGAAATCATCGCCATCGTCATCACCAACAACTCTCCCATCTTTGGGAGGGCCATCTCCATCAAAATCTTCAACATCACCTTCTCCTCTCAAACCCTAGTTCATCTCTTGTGTTCAATCTTTGTACCGGAACCTTAGATTGGTACTTGTGGGTGACTAGTAGTGTTGATTACATCTTGTAGTTGATTACTATATGGTTTATTTGGTGGAAGATTATATGTTCAGATCCATTATGCTATTTAGTACCCCTCTGATCTTGAGCATGATTATCATTTGTGAGTAGTTACATTTGTTCTTGAGGTCACGGGAGAAGTCATGTTGCAAGTAATCATGTGAACTTGATGTGTGTTCGATATTTTGATGATATGTATGTTGTGATTCCCTTAGTGGTGTCATGTGAACGTCGACTACATGGCACTTCACCATATTTGGGCCTAAGGGAATGCATTGTGGAGTAGTTATTAGATGATGGGTTGCTAGAGTGACAGAAGCTTAAACCCTAGTTTATGCGCTACTTCGTAAGGGACCGATTTGGATCCAAAAGTTTAATGCTATGGTTAGATTTTATCTTAATACTTTTCTCGTAGTTGCGGATGCTTGTGAGGGGGTTAATCATAAGTAGGAGGTTTGTTCAAGTAAGAACAACACCTAAGCACCGGTCCACCCACATAGCAAATTATCAAAGTAGCGAACACAAATCAAACCAATATGATGGAAGTGATATGGTGAAATTCCCGTGTACCCTCAAGAACGCTTTGCTTATCATAAGAGAGTGTTTTGGCCTGTCCTTTGCCACAAAAGGATTGGGATACCTTGCTGCACTTTATTTACTGCTATCATTACTTGCTCGTTACAAATTATCTTGCTATCAAACTACTTGTTACCGACTATTTCAGTGCTTGCAGAAATTACCTTGCTGAAAACCACTTGTCATTTCCTTCTGCTCCTCGTTGGGTTCGACACTCTTACTTATCGAAAGGACAACGATTGATCCCCTATACTTGTGGGTCATCAAGGCTCTTTTCTGGCGCCGTTGCCGAGGAGTGAAGTGCTCTTGGTAAGTGGAAATTGGTAAGGAAAAATTATTACTAAGTGCTGAAATTTATTGTCACTTGTTACTACGGAGAATCATCCTTTGAGGGGTTTGTTCAGGGTATCTTCACCTCGACCGGAATCACAATTAGTTGCCCCTCAACCTACTGCACCTACTGAAAATATTGGTTATGAAATTCCTTTGGGTATGATAGAACAACTGCTAGCTAATCCTTATGCAGGAGATGGAACTGAACATCCTGATATGCACTTGATATATGTGGATGAAATTTGTGGATTATTTAAGCTTGCAGGTTTATCCGGAGATGAAGCTAAGAAGAAGGTTTTCCCTTTATCTTTGAAGGGAAAAGCATTGACATGGTATAGGCTATGCGATGATATTGGATCTTGGAACTGGAATCGATTGAAATTGAAATTTCACCAAAAATTTGATCATATGCATCTAGTTCATCGTGATTGGAATTATATATATAATTTTTAGCCTCGTGAAGGAGAAAGTATCGCTCTAGCTTGGGGGAGGCTTAATTTAATGTTATATTCATGCTCCAATCATGAGCTCTCTAGAGAAATTATTATTCAGAATTTTTATGCTCGGCTTTCTCATGATGGTCGATCCATGCTCGATACTTCTTGTACTGGTTCTTTTATGAAGAAGACTATTGAATTCAGGTGGGATCTTTTAGAAAGAATTAAACGCAACTCTAAAGATTGGGAACTCGATGAAGGTAAAGAGTCAGGTATTAAGCTTGAATTTGATTGTGTTAAATCTTTTATGAATACCGATGCTTTTCACAAGTTTAGCACTAAATATGGACTTGACTCTGAGATAGTAGCCTCTTTTTGTGAATCATTTGCTACTCATGTTGATCTCTCCAAAGATAAGTGGTTTAAATATAATCCCCCTATCAAAGAAGAAATTAAAGAACCCGACATAGTTAAAGATGAAACTATTATTTACAATGTTGATCCAGTTGTACATACTGCTTATATTGAAAAACCACCTTTCCCTGTTAGGATAAAGGAACATGCTAAGGTTTCAACTGTGGTTCACAAAAGTAATATTAGAGCACCTAAACCTGCTGAACAAATTAATGTAGAACCTAGTGTTGCTATGGTTAAAGATCTCCTGGTAGAAAATATTGATGGGCATGTTATTTATTTCTGTGATGAAGCTGATAGAATTGCCAAACCCGATGAAAAAGATAAACATAGACCTGTTGTTGGCATGCCTGTTGTCTCAGTTAAAATAGGAGATCATTGTTATCATGGTTTATGTGACTTAGGTGCTAGTGTGAGTGCTATTCCTTTTACCTTATACCAAGAAATTATGAATGACATAGCACCCGCTGAAATAGAAGACACATATGTTACTATTAAACTTGCTAATAGAGACACCATCACACCACTTGGGATTGTTAGAGATGTTGAAGTCTTATGGGGGAAAATAAAATACCCTACTGATTTTCTAGTTCTTGGTTCCCCACAAGATGACTTCTGTCACATTATCTTTGGTAGACCTTTGTTGAACACTGTCAATGCTACTATAGATTGTCATAAACAAACTGTCAGTGTTCGCTTTGTTGATGAGTCTCATTAATTTAATTTTTCTAAGTTTAATAGACAACCTCATAAGAGATAATTACCTAGTAAGTATGAAATAATTGGTCTTGCTTCTATTGTTGTGCCTCCTACTGATCCACTAGAACAATATTTGCTAGACCATGAAAATGATATGCATATGCATGAAAGAAATGAGATAGATAAAAATTTCCTTTGAACAACGACCTCTGCTCAAACACAATTTGCCTATTGAAACTCTAGGAGGTCCTCCTCCACCTAAAGGTGATCCCGTGTTTGAATTAAAACAATTGCCTGACACTTTGAAATATGCTTATCTCGATGAGAAAAAGATATATCCTGTTATTATTAGTGCTAACCTTTCAGAACATGAAGAATAAAGATTATTAAAAATTCTGAAGAAGCACCGTGCTACTATTGGATATACTCTTGATGATCTTAAGGGCATTAGTCCCACTCTCTGTCAGCACAAGATTAATATGGAACCTGATGCTAAACCCGTTGTTGATCATCAACGACGTTTGAATCCTAAGATGAAAGAAGTGGTAAGAACTGAAATATTAAAGCTTCTGGAAGCAGGTATAATCTATCCCATAGCTGATAGTAGATGGGTAAGTCCTGTTCATTGTGTCCGTAAGAAGGGGGGTATTACCGTTGTTCCTAATGATAAAAATGAACTTATTATATAAAGAATTGTTACTGGTTATAGAATGGTAATTGATTTTAGAAAATTAAATAAAGCAACTAGAAAAGATCATTACCCTTTGCCTTTTATTGATCAAATGTTAGAAAGACTATCTAAGCACACACACTTTTGTTTTCTTGATGGATATTCTGGTTTTTCTCAAATACCTGTTTCACAACCTGATCAAGAGAAAACCACCTTTACTTGCCCATTTGGAACTTATGCTTATAGACGTATGCCTTTTGGTTTATGCAATGCACCTGCTACTTTTCAAAGATGTATGACTGCTATATTCTCTGATTTTTTTTGAAAAGATTGTTGAGGTTTTCATGTATGATTTTTCTGTTTATGGAACTTATTTTGATGATTGCTTGAGCAACCTTCATCGAGTTTTGTAGAGATGTGATCAAACTAATCTTGTCTTGAATTGGGAGAAGTGCCACTTTATGGTTAATGAAGGTATTGTCTTTGGGCATAAAATTTCTGAACGAGGTATTGAGGGGGACAAAGCTAAAGTTGATGCAATTGAGAGAATGCCATGTCTTGAAGATATTCGTAGTTTCCTTGGTCATGCTTGTTTCTATAGGAGGTTTATTAAAGACTTCTGTAAAATTTCTAGGCCTCTTACAAATCTTTTACAAAAGGATGTTCCATTTGTTTTTGATGATGATTGTGTAGAAGCCTTTGAAACACTTAAGAAAGCCTTAACTTATGCACCTATTGTTCAACCACCTGATTAGAATTTGCCTTTTGAAATTATGTGTGATGCTAGTGATTATGCTGTTGGTGCTGTTCTAGAACAAAGAGTTGATAAGAAATTAAATGTTATTCATTATGCTAGCAAAACTCTAGACAGTGCCCAAAGAAATTATGCTACTACTGAAAAAGAATTTTTAGCAGTTGTATTTGCTTGTGAAAAATTCAGATCTTACATTGTTGATTCTAAAGTTATTGTTCACACTAATCATGCTGCTATTAAATATCTTATGGAAAAGAAAGATGCTAAACCTAGACTTATTAGGTGGGTTCTCTTGCTACAAGAATTTGATTTACATATTACTGATAGAAAAGGAGCTGAGAACCCCGTAGCTGATAACTTATCTAGGTTAGAGAATATCCTTGATGACCCACTACCTATTGATGATAGCTTTCCTAATGAACAACTAGCTGCAATAAATGTTTCTCATAATACTCCTTGGTATGCTGACTATGCTAATTATATTGTTGCTAAATACATACCACCTAGTTTCACATACCAACAAAAGAAAAAATTCTTCTATGATTTAAGACATTACTTTTGGGATGACCCACATCTTTATAAAGAAGGAGTAGATGGTATTATTAGATGTTGTGTACCTGAGCATGAACAGGAACAAATCCTACAAAAATGTCACTCCGAAGCTTATGGAGGGCATCATGCGGGAGATAGAACTGCTCATAAGGTATTGCAATCTGGTTTTTATTGGCCTACTCTCTTCAAGGATGCCCGTAAGTTTGTTTTATCTTGTGATGAATGTCAAAAAATTGGTAATATTGGTAAGTGTCAAGAAATGCCTATGAATTATTCACTTGCTGTTGAACCATTTGATGTTTGGGGTTTTGATTATATGGGACCTTTTCCTTCCTCTAATGGGTATACACATATTTTTGTTGCTGTTGATTATGTTACTAAGTGGGTAGAAGCTATTCCAACTAGTAGTGCTGATCATAACACTTCCATTAAAAATGCTTAAAGAAGTTATTTTCCCGAGGTTTGGAGTCCCTAGATATTTAATGACGGATGGTGGTTCACACTTTATTCATGGTGCTTTCCGTAAAATGCTTGCTAAATATGATGTTAACCATAGAATTGCATCACCCTATCATCCTCAATCTAGTGGTCAAGTTGAACTTAGCAATAGAGAAATAAAACTAATATTACAAAAAAATGTTAATAGGTCCCAAAAGAATTGGTCTAAGAAATTGGATGATGCACTTTGGGCCTACAGAACATCATATAAAAATCCTATGGGTATGTCTCCCTATAAAATGGTTTATGGAAAAGCTTGTCATTTGCTTCAAGAGTTAGAACATAAAGCATATTGGGCAATTAAATAACTCAACTATGATTTTAAACTTGCCGGTGAAAAGAGGTTATTTGATATTAGCTCATTAGATGAATGGAGAACCCAAAATTATGAAAATGCCAAGTTATTTAAAGAAAAAGTTAAGAGATGGCATGACAAAAGAATCCAAAAGCGGGAATTCAAAGTTGGAGAATATGTTCTTTTCTACAACTCTCATTTTTGATTCTTTGCAGGAAAACTTCTCTCTAAATGGGAAGGACCATATATTATCGAGGAGGTTTATCGCTCTGGAGCCATCAAGATTAATAATGCCGAAGGTACTAACCCGAAGGTGGTCAATGGGCAAAGAATTAAACACTATATCTCAGGTACGCCTATTAATATTGAAAGCAATATTATTCAAACCATGACACCGGAGGAACACATAAAAGAGACCTTACGGAACACTCCAGAATACTAAAAAAGAGGAGGTACGTGATACGGTAAGTAAATACACTCCGAAAAAACCGCAAAAATATTTCCTGTCAGTTTTGGAATATTACAAAAATTAGGAAAATAAGAAACAACCAGGAAGGCAGTCGAGGAGGGCACAAGACACCAGGGCGCGCTTGGGCCCCCTGGAGTGGCCAGGTGGGTTGTGCCCACCTCGGGAACCTTCCCGACTCTGTTTTCCTCCTGTTTGCTTGTTTCCCAAGATAAAAAATCTTTATATACCCCCCGAACGTATTGACCATCGTATCACGGAGAAATCTTATGTTCTTCTTTCTTGTTGTTTTCTGTCAGATCTGTCAGGCCAGGCATCATGTATTCTCCCTTCTCCAACCATGAAGAAGGCGATGCTTGGTCGCTATAGGTGGAATTAAGGGGAGAGGGAGTTGAGGAAGTTACCATGGAGGAAGATGAAGGGAATTCTCTTGGAGTTCACCCTCAGGCTTCCGAGAGAGGTACACTGGCCGGCATCTCCACTCGTCCTAATCCCCATCAAGCCGTGAGATCATCAAACAATCAAGAGAACCCTGAAGTGCAAGAAGGACACCCTCCAAGGAGGCCTTTACACAGGTTACATCGAAACAGTTTTCACAATTTGATTCACAATTATGGGTTCGAAAATACTCGTGTGCACATACCGTCCAATTGGGACATATCTCGTCCAAGAGAAAGTGATGCAGGAACAAGTTCTTGGGGGCCGGAGAATAAACATATTATGGCTGAAGTGGAGAAGAACACTGAGTTGCTTCATAGATCCCTTCAAGAGATTCAAAGTTTGAAGGAGGCACTCATGGATATATTGGGAGCCACATCACCACCACCATCATCATCTTCCCCACCAAAGGAGACTTGAGCTCATGGTATGGGCACTCCCCTTGGCTTGTGTCAAGCTTGGGGGAGGTGCCCTGGTATCGTATTACCACCACTATATTTGCCTTTATCTATTTTAGTTCGATCTTTAGTTATCCTATGATTTAGTTGAATAAAAGTTTAGTTCGATCCTTTCTTTTCTAGTGCTTGCTTAGTGATCTATATATCTATGTAATCGTGTGTGAGATATATAATAAAGAGTAGTTTGAGTTTTGTTTCTTTACTCTTTTGTTCCAATAAAAAGAAAGGAAAATAAATGAAAAAGATCATATGCTAATCTTATGGTAAGTAATGACATCACATAAGGAAAAGTATAAGTGGTAAAATTTATTGGAGATTGACAAACATAGCATTGGTCAATGATGCAATTCATGAAAAAATTAATAAGGGAAGAGAAGATTCACATGCAAATACACTATCTTGGACATCTTTTATGATTGTGAGCCCCCATTAAATATTTTGTGTCAAAATTGTTTATGTTGGACAAGGAAGACAACGTAATGACTTATGTTTGTTCATATTCACATAGAAGTTATATTGTCATAGATCCTTCAACATGTGGTACTTGCTCAATATCTTTGCTAGCCAAAAACTCCGCACTAAGTAGAGATACTACTTGTGCATCCAAAAACCCTTAACCCAAAATCTTATTTCGAGAGTCCACCATACCTACCTATGGATTGAGTAAGATCCTTCAAGTAAGTTGTCATCGGTGCAATAAGGCAATAAAAATTGCTTCTAAATGTGTTGGATCATTTAGTGTAAGAGAAAATTGAGCGTTGTACGAACTTGTGATGGCAAAGTAATAAAAGCGACGGACTGCATAATAAAGGTTGCTATCATAAGGGGCAATATAACATGACGTTCTTTTGCATTAAGGGATTTGGCATACAAGCAAATAAGCGCATGACAACCTCTGCTTCCCTCTGCGAAGGGCCTATCTTGTACTTTTATGTAAGAGTCAAAGTATTCTTCCCTATTCCTTTTTTATTTTCTCTTTTTGCAAGCATCATGTGGTGAGGAAAGATCTAGGCACATATATCCAGTTGGATATGAGTGGGCATGAGTTATTATTGTTGACATCACCCTTGAGGTGAATACGTTGGGAGGCAAAATTATAAGCCCCTATCTTTCTATGTGTCCGGTTGAAACTTTTTGTTCATGGGTATGCTGTGAGTGTTAGCAATCATAGAAGATTAAATGATGGTTGAGTATGTGGACTTTCCTAAAGGCTCCTATACGTGACCCTTCCTGAAAATATGATGAATTGTAGTTGCAAAGTTGATTGAGAACATAGTTTGTTGGTTTTCAATAAGGTTTATGCTTTATACTTCAATGTTGTGATGAATTGTGACTTGTTCATGAAAAGTTATATGATAAAAGTTGTGTGATAAAGTTTTATGTTAAAGTTCCTTGCTGTTATAATAATATGCATGATGCTTCTATGTCCCTATTTTGTTTTTATCGACACCTCTCTCTTTAAGCATGTGGGCATGTTTTTCGATTTCGGTTTTTCGCTTGAGGACTAGCGAGGTCTAAGCTTGGGGGAGTTGATACGTCCATTTTGCATCATGTTTTCCTACTGTTATTTATAATGTTTTATGCATTATAATGCTTTTTGTAGTAATTCTAATGCATTTTCTCTCATAATATGCAAGGTTTACACAAAGAGGGAGAATACCGGCAGCTGGAATTCTGGACCTGAAAAAGCTACGTCAAAGTTACCTATTCTGCACATCTCCAAATGAGCTAAAAATTTACGGAGAATTATTTTGCAATATAAAAAAAATACTGGAGCAAATAACTATCGGAGGAGGCCCACCAGGTGGGCACAACCCACCCGGGCGCGCCAGGCCCCCCAGGCATGCCCTGGTGGGTTGTGCCCTCCTCGGCCCACCTCCGGTGCCCATCTTCTGGTATATAGATCATTTTGACCTAGAAAAAATCAAAGGGGGTCTTTCGGGACGAAGCACCGCCGTCTCGAGGTGGAACTTGGGCAGGAGCACTTTTGCCCTCCGGGGGAGCGATTCCGACGGGGGAACTTCCCTCCCGGAGGGGGAAATCATCGCCATCGTCATCACCAACAACTCTCTCATCTTTGGGAGGGCCAGCTCCATCAACATCTTCAACAGCACCATCTCCTCTTAAACCCTAGTTCATCTCTTGTGTTCAATCTTTGTACCAGAACCTTAGATTGGTACTTGTGGGTGCCTAGTAGTGTTGATTACATCTTGTAGTTGATTACTATATGGTTTATTTGGTGGAAGATTATATATTCAGATCCATCATGCTATTTAATGCCCTCTGGTCTTGAGCATGATTATCATTTGTGAGTAGTTACTTTTGTTCTTGAGGTCACGGGAGAAGTCATGTTGCAAGTAATCATGTGAACTTGATATGTGTTCGATATTTTGATAATATGTATGTTGTGATTCCCTTAGTGGTGTCATGTGAATGTCGACTACATGGCACTTCACCATATTTGGGCCTAAGGGAATGCATTGTGGAGTAGTTATTAGATGATGGGTTGCTTGAGTGACAGAAGCTTAAACCCTAGTTTATGCGCTACTTCGTAAGGGACCGATTTGGATCCAAAAGTTTAATGCTATGGTTAGATTTTATCTTAATACTTTTCTCGTAGTTGCGGATGCTTGCGAGGGGGTTAATCATAAGTAGGAGGTTTGTTCAATTAAGAACAGCACCTAAGCACCGGTCCACCCACATAGCAAATTATCAAAGTAGCGAACACAAATCAAACCAACATGATGAAAGTGATATGGTGAAATTCCCGTGTACTCTCAAGAACGCTTTGCTTATCATAAGAGACTATTTTGGCCCGTCCTTTGCCACATAAGGATTAGTCTACCTTGCTGCACTTTATTTACCGCTACCGTTACTTGCTCGTTACAAATTATCTTGCTATCAAACTACTTGTTACCGACTATTTCTGTGCTTGCAGAAATTACCTTGCTGAAAACCACTTGTCATTTCCTTCTACTCCTTGTTGGGTTCGACACTCTTACTTATCAAAAGGACTACGATTGATCCCCTATACTTGTGGGTCATCAAGACCCTGAACCATAACTTTAATCTCACCCTACGAGTCACAAACTAAGCCGTCATCACACACCAAAGCGGAAATTTTATTAGCTCGACGCCTCGTAGCTGCCTGGGCATGAAAAAATTCGGTGTTTCTGTCCCCTTCATGAAGCTAGTCCACCAAAAAATGCTGACGCTCCATAATCTCTTCCCGATCAATCAAATCACAAAGACGGCCTTCAATTATCCGCTCCTCGATCAACATGGCCTCCGAAATAGGAGAGGAGTGGATCGTCTTGAGTCTTCGCTCCAATTTCTGAATCTGCTTGCGAATGCAGCCAAATGAGTCCCTACTCCAAGTCCGAAGGCAACCAGCCAAATGGTTTAGGTTTGACTTGGTGGATTGTAAGGACATAGAACCGTCTCTTCCATCTTCCCAAGCTTGCTCCATGGCAGGATCGAGAAGATAGGTCTAGAGGGGGGGGGGGGGTGAATAGACTCTTAACCAACCAAATATGCAGTTTTTAGTTTTCTTGAAACTTAGGCAGATTTTGGCACTAGTTAAGATACACAGAAAACTTCCTACACATGCAGAAAGAGAGAGAGAGAGATTGAGTAGCGGAAAGAATACAACATGCAATTGTGCAGAAAGTAAAGGGGTAGAGATGGAAGATCAAACACAATGAAGACACGGTGGTTTTTGGCGTGGTTCCGATAGGTGGTGCTACCGTACGCCCATGTTGATGGAGACTTCAACCCACGAAGGGTAATGGCTACGCGAGTCCATGGAGGGCTCCACCCACGAAGGGTCCACGAAGAAGCAACTTTGTCTATTCCACCAAGGCTTACGTCCACGAAGGACTAGCCTCACTCGGGTAGATCTTCATGAAGTAGGTGATCGCCTTGCCCTTACAAACTCCTTGGTTCAACTCCACAATCTCTTGGAGGCTCCCAAGTTACACCCAACCAATCTAGGAGACACCACTCTCCAAAAGGTAATAGATGGTGTTGTTGATGATGAACTCCCTGCTCTTGTGCTTCAAATGATAGTCTCCTAAACACTCAATCACTCTCTCATAGGTTTGGCTTTGGTAGGAGAAGGATTGGAGTGGAAAGTAACTTGAGAAGGCTAGAAATCAAGGTTCAAATGGTTGGATTAGAATCTCTTGATCTCAACACATGAGTACGTGGTTCTCTCTTAGAAAATGAATGGTGAAAGTGTAGATTCGTTCTGATGGCTATCTTAGGGAGTAGGTGGGGGTGGAGGAATATTTATAGCCTTCACCCAAAATCCAACCGTTACACACTTTTGACTCAACTCGGTGACACCACACCAGAATTCTCGGTGAGACCGACATGTGTATAAGATATGAACATTGGGCTTTTTGGTGGGACCGAAGTGGAAATCTCGGACAGACCAAAATGCGATAACCTAGGTAGGACATCGTTTCGGTAGTTTTGACCATTTCAACTCAGTGATTCCGAAGTGAACAAATTGGACTACAAAAACTTGGTCACAGCAACTCGGTGAGATCGATCGCAATCTCGGTGAGACCAAAATTCTAGGCTTTGGCTTTGGTAGAGTATATGATCAACTCGGTGGATCCGGGGTAGATGTTTTTGGTGGGATGAAACTTTAGGGTTTGGACATATGTGATTTGAAGAAAGTGTTTGAGGATTTTGGAGCAATATCACTAAGCACTTAAGCAATTGAGTCATGATTAAAACCTCATCCCCTTTTAATAGTATTGGCTTTCCTATGGCCTCAATGTGATCTTGGATCACTTAACCAAAAATGTAGAGTCTTAAAGCTTTGCCAATTCCATGTCCTTACACTACCAAAAAAAGACACATCCTTGACATTTTGGGCCGAACGATTTTTTTTTCTGTCATGCTTATGACACTTCTATGACGATAATTGTGACAAAACCAGTTATCATCATAGATGTGGTGGGCTCCTACTTCTATGACAAAAATCATGACAGAAAATGGGCTTTTCATCCTGGGCGGGCCGGAGACGCAGCTGCATGACATTCTTTGGGCCGTCCATGACGGAAAAAATCATGGTAGAAGCGAGGGCGAGGAAAATATCGGGGAGTTCCCAGTTACGGTGGGTGGTCGGGGCAGAGTGATGCACGGAGGTTTGCGCATTTTCTCTCATATACGTATGCGCGTGTGTGTGCGAGGTGTTGGGCTCTAACTGAACCCAAGCGAGGCGTTCGCTTACTGAACCCGAGCGATTGCACTGGCTATGTTACTGAACCCGAGCGATCGATCCCTGGCTGTTAACTGAACCCGAGCGATTCCTTTGCTATTGCTGCTAACTGAAGCCGATCGAACCTGCTGCCTCTTGATGAACAGTGAGTGTTGTTGGGGGTTGGATGAACAGTTCCCGATGGGGGTTGGATGAACAGGACCCCGTGGTAGTAGAGGCCGTTGCCGCTGGATGAACAGGACCCCGATCGAGCCGGTTGGGGGTGGATGAATAGGACCCCATGGAGGGCTAGTTGAACAGTAGCCGGTGAAGGGCTGGATGAACAGTAGCCCATGGAGGGCTGGTTGAACAGGACCCCGTGTGGAGGGCTGGTTGAACAGTAGCCGGTGGAGGCTGGACGAACAGGACCCTCGTGGTGAACAGTAGCTGGTGGAGGCTGGAGGAAGTTGACGGTGGATGAACAGTAGCAGGTGGAGGCTGGAGGCAGTCGACGGTGGATGAACAGTAGCCCGTGGAGGCTAGAGCGAGGCAGTAGATGGTGGATGAATAGTAGCCCGTGGAGTCCCGTTTTGCGGTACGCCACACCCCTCCCGATGAACAGGACCCCCGTTTCGACCGTAGGCGCTCCAACACAAGTCTGTTTCCTCCATTTTGCGGTACGCCACACCCCTCCCGATTAACAGCACCCCGTTTCGATCGTAGGAGCTCGAACGCAAGTCTGTTAACTCCATTTTGCGGTACGCCAGACCCTTCCCGATGAACAGGACCCCGTTTCGACCGTACGCGGTCGAACACAAGGCTGTTTTCCTCTGTTTTGCGGTACGCCAGACCCCATTCCGGCTGTTCCATCCAAGCCAGTTGGCTCCCATTGAACACGACCCATTCCGACCCAGTCTGTTGCCTCCCGATGAACAGGACGCGTTCTGACCCAGTCACTTGGCTCCCGGTGAACACGACGCTGTTTCCTCCGTTCCGACCCAGCCGGTTAGCTGAAGATGAACAGGACAACGTCGCTGCCGTCCGTTGCCTCTCCATGTACACGAGCCCTGGCCGTCCGTATGCGCGAGTATGCGTTTCGAGACCCCGCTCGTATGTACGTACGTGGCCATATTTTTTGGCGTGTACGTGTACACGGTTTTGACGGGACAACCTGAACTGCTACGTGGGGGGCTCTACTATGACATGTGCCGCTACTTACTCGGCCACGGTTCATCGTTGCAGAGCGACCGATTGACCAGTATGTACGTACACGTTCGCGACAAGACAGACAACGCTACGTACGCTTCGACCGGGTGGGTCCCAGCTGTCAGGGAGGATAAGGACGCACTTCCTTGCATGCGAAGATATAGCTGCTGGGTACCAGCTGTCAGGGGGGAATCATTTTTTTTGCCCGTAATAAGGACACACTTCCTTGCGTGCGAAGATGTAGCTGGTGGGTCCCAGCTGTCAGGGGGAGAAAACATTATTTTTCAGGGTAAAAAGGATGCAGTTGCATGCATGCGTCCATGGGCGTGGTGCGTCCCCACTGTCAGCCTCTCACGTACAGTCATCTTCCGATGACTCTCGTTTGTTGACCACGTTGACCACACCGTGCCGAGCGCACCAAGGCCAGTGGACGATGGCGAGGCCCCAGACTGGAACGACCCAGATATGGTGAAGATGCGGCGGTGGAGTCGCAGATGGAGAAGAGTGGGAAACTTGACTGGTTCGGGTGCGCGGCAGCACTGCCACCCATGGGAGACAGGAGCAAGAACAGAGGTTGAAGAAGCAGCACGGCTGTTGGATTAACATCCAACGGTCCAGCTGCTAGAATCATTTGTTGATTAAGTTGACAAAGCCCTGCATACGCGTCAGCTTAGTAGGCCCACAAGTCAGCCACCAAATCTGCCGGGTTCCAGCTGTCATCGGGAGGAATAGTTTTTTTCGCATAACAAGGAGGCACTTCCTTCCGTGCGAAGATACAGCCGGTGGGTCCCAGCTGTCAGGGGGAGAAAACATTTTTTTCAGCTTAATAAGGAGGAACTTTCCTTGCGTGCGACCATGGACCTCGTGGGTCCCAGCTGTCAGGCTCTCCACGTACAGTCCTCTTCCGATGACTCTTGTTTATTGACCACGCCGCGCCGAGCGCAGCGAGGCGGTGGACGACGGCGAGGCCCCGGACGGGAACGACCCGAAGATGGGAAGACGCGGCAGTGGAGTCGCAGATTGAGAGGAGTACAAGGGTTATAACTGGATTTGGTGCGGCGTGGGGCTGCAGTCGGTGGAGAATAACATGAGGTGTGGAGGGGTGAAGGGATAGCCTGGCCGGCAGCGCTTCGCAGCGATGCGTGCTAAGCAGAGCCACCGAAGGCCGGAGCAGGCGGTCCCGGCGACACTGGAGGAAGAAGACGAGAGATTGAAGGTGCATGCTGGCCGTTGGATATAAATCCAATGGCTGTGGATGTCAGAATCATTTGTTGACTAAGTTGACAACGCCTTGCGTAGGCTTCGACCTATTGGCCCACATGTCAGCCTGCAAAAATAGGGCATATATTTAACCCATGTTTTCTAGAATTTACAGTCCATTTGCTGGGCTGGGTGAACAAATAATTTCACGTCAATGCGGCCCATTTAATATTTTCTAAGAAATCCCAGCCCATTTGCACTTTCTTGAAATACACGAATTAGCTGGGCTTGTTCTATATATAATGTTAGGTTAGAAGGAGCAATTAATATAAAAAAATAAACCGGAGCGACACATTTTTTTATATTTAAAATTAACAAATTAGCGAGTTATTGCTCAAAAGAAAAATGAGCGCGTTATTATTACATTGGTCCTTAAAATCTTCGCAAGCTTTTGTACGCAATCACGAGGATTTTCCTTGCCTGTGAGTCAAAAACAATCAGGATTTTCCTTGCCAACTTCTGTTAAACATTTACTTTTATAAGTTAATAAGATGTGGGATGTTTTTATAATGTATATATAAGTCTCTATTAAATATACGATAATAGTAATAATATAAATATATAATGTAGTTAGAAGGGAAAACATAAATTGGACACATCATTATTATTCTTATATATAGATAAAAAGAACAGAGATCTGCGTTTTATTAAAAAAATACATTGGGCTGCCGATCTTTAAGAAAAAGTAAAACCTACGCTGGGAGGCCCATAGGCCGGTACGTACATGATGGGCCTCAAAAAAATAAGTTGAAACCACTGTCTCGGTATGTCGTGGGCTATGCATGTTAAAAAACAAAACCTAGGCCTAGTTGATACTTGTTCGCCCTCTGGAAAAAAATGATACCAGCTAGATCCCCGATACCCCTTTCCCGCAACAACAACAACAACAAAAAAGATCCCTGATACCCCTGAAAAAAAAGCTCCCCGATGACAGTCATCGTTGGAAATTTATTTCGTTTATTGACTAGGTTGACAAACCCGTGGGCCCCAACGTCAGTATACAATTAGGAGGAAGCTTTTTTTTTCCAATGAGGCACTTGCTTGCGTACGGCTTGGACCTGGTGGGTCCCCACTGTCAGCCTCTCGGCATACAGTCCTCTCCGGATTCCTCTCATTTGTTGAGCATGTTGACAACAGCATACGGCGGCGCCACGGCGAGCGCACACGGACGAGAAAGAACCGGAGCCGGGGAAGACGCCTTCATTCTTTCGAACATACCGCACTAGCCCGGTGGCTGCAGCCCTCTCACCCAAAAGCTGTACTGCCCGGGTTCGATTCCAACTGGTGCAGTTGAAAAATATCTAACACTTGCCAAAATTCAGTCCCTAGTTTACCCAGTTTTTCGCACACTCAACATTGTCTTGCCATTTTGAAAATAGCATATATTTTTGACTTTGCATCATATGAAGATGTGCTATACATGAATGTTGATCAGCATGATGTTAACTTGTTGTTAGTTCCATTTTTTGCCGTGAATAAAATTTCCAACATTCTGTTATCCATGTTTGAAAAGTGCCTGTTGATTTAAATGCTCTGCCTCTGAAACATGCAGTTTCTTATCTAAAAATCACTTGGACAAGCAACCATCACCGGTGTTGGATTCGATGCCGCGCTTCTTCAATCCCCCGATAGCGCGAGGGGGAAATAAACTTCCGTCCCATGCTGCCGGTTGGGGAATGGAGCGAACTGGATTAAAGAGGGGGCCGGCGGTGCGACTGAAGAAGCACATCAGACGTGATTTTTTTTCCAGTGGATGGCTCTTGATGGCATTTTTTTACTTGCCTCTGCACCATACAACTTGTATTTTTAGCCTCCCAGTCCGTGGTGGACCAGCAGCCCATTTGCTGGGTGGGCCAACCTACAGAAAGCAGCACTCGATTTTTCATCAAGCCCCAAAAACAACGCAGTACTATGTTTGTTTTGAGGCCGAAAACATTACGGCAGGGGTTGAGCGGGGGAGGGGGGAAGACAGAGCAGAAAGATAAAAAAGAGCTGATGCGCCATTGCTACCCTAACAAGCAGGTGAAATTCTTCTCGGGAAGAAGGTGTGCCGTTGACACCCACACGTCACAATCCCACAGTAGACATACTAACAAGTTCACACACAAGTACAACAGAAAAGGTAAACATTCGTATCAAACTCAGGTTCACAGGACACGTTCATATTCATAGCCAACATTCACAATCAACAACTCAAAAGATTCATATATACACAAGTTCAGCATGTCTATGCATCCAAATGATTGATAGATCACAAGACAATATTCATAGATAATTCACAAAAAGATTCAGATATACACATGTTCAGTATGTTTATGCATCCAAATGATTGAGATCACAACCAATATCATCCATGGACAAACTTTAATTACCTAGGGTACAGACTGGTAAATGGTGTTCAGTCGATGGTACTTCTTGCTAAAATTAATGCTTGTACGAGTAAACTTTCGAGTACATAAGAGGCAGCACAGACAATCTGAACTTTGCTTGTAGGTTTATCCTCGAGATAGTGACCTCGATGCCGAGGGAGGTTTGAGCAACTTGGCCACTACTTTCATCCAACTAGTTTACTGGCTCATCTTGGTCCTGTAGCTCGCCAAAATTTTACATTGCAGACAAGAAAGGAGCGGTCGATAAAATGAACCACCCAAATTTTTTGTGCAGTTCAACTGAAATGGAGCATCCCTGGCATGCAGACTGATTAAGTGCCAGATGAATATACGCGTCAACCAACTTGTCTGGAATCTTTAGACTCCATGCCATACAGTTCGCTACCATATGTGTCGATAACCAAAAGGCACAAGTTGGGACCAAAGACTGGACTGCGTTTTTCTGGGCTATGCGCCAAGCAATATTTTTGGCGTTCACTCTCCTAATACTTGGAGTTTGACAACTGGTTGACGCCGGTTGATACTCGAATGAATATAGACACTTCTTCTTGTCAACATTGATGCTTGTTAGAGTGAACTTTGGAGTACATAGCAGCAGCATAAGTATCTGTCCATTTGATCTTTTTGTGCAGTTCTACTGAAATCGCCCAATGTAATGATTTGCCTGCGAGTTCAGGCTCCAAGTTACTCCTTTATGAAATCGGCAAACAGTAGCACAATACCAAATTACCAATACATATGACAAGCACAATAATCAGGATAAAGACCGGTACCAACCTGTGTGAGGTAGCATATCAATTACTATTTCCTTTGACTGGAAGCCGAGATAAGCGACTGACAGGAAAGGAAGGAAGCAGTCGAGGCAATGAAGCACCCAAAGTTTTTGTGCAGTTCCACCAAAATCGAGCATCCCTGTTGGCACATATATTGAGAGAGTGAGATTACTGTAATAGTGGGACTAGTTGATGAAACATACACTAACAAATAGAAGCACCCTCATTATCTTAATGGGTAAAGTTAGCTACATAGTAGTCTTGCTTAAAGAGAGGTATTAGTTTATTTAATCAGTGCCAATTATCTCAACACTCAAAGCATTGCCATGTATCATAGGTTGCAAAACTTTAACGCGCAAAGATAAAGGAGTTTCTCATGATAGTAGCAACACAGTAGCACGATACAAATAGAGATGATAGCAAACTAATATGGATGAAGGCCTTAGGCCGGTACCAACCTGAGCAAAAAAGCTTATTCAAGTAGTCCCAGAAGAGATGATAAAGCACTCACTGGAATCACTCAATAGTATATATTTTTGTGCACTTCAAATGTATGGTTGAAATCACTCTTGTTTACCAGTGGTGAGATTATATCGAAAGATTATCAAGAACTTCCAGCAGAGTTAAATCACTGGCTGGGATACAGTTCATTGTATTCTCTTGTGCAGTTCCACTAAAATGTACGATTGGCACAACATGATCCCTGTTTGCACAAGTAGGAACAAGGTGAAACCTTCATTAGCTTAGTGAGAAAGGATAGAAAGACATTAGCATATTACTTTAACAGTAGCATCAAATTCATGATGGACAATACGCAAAACATTGCCTAATTGAACCAATGGCAATAAATTGACATGCAAAATAATAGCATTATTATGTCATGACACTACCAAGATTCCCTCCCTGCTCCACCACATGATTCACCTCCACAGACACACATACACACGTACATGATTCAGCATAGGGTGCTACTAAAGATTTGTTTAACTCCGACAGGAAAATTAGGCAGCAATAAATTAGTGCTACTTAAGTACTCTTAATTAATTAAGTGACCTTGCAGGAGAGACATCAGAAGTGGAAGGGCTCCCTGGAGGATCGTCTCACATGTAAGGGAGACGTTGCCGGAGCCCTTGAATGGCCTCGACTAAGGCCTCGGCTTCAGCATGATCACCTTGGCACTGTTGATCGTGTAGAGCTGGGTCACACATGCATCCAGAATCCAGTTAATTAGTATGATGTGTCGTCAAGCCAAGTACTACTCTGCTGCATTTCTCTATCTATCTCTACTCTACTCTTATAAAAAACAGAGTTGGTGATGATGGTGTGACTGCCATCCTGCAATATAGGCCGTCCGATTTATATCTAACGGATAGGAAGAAAACTATGGCAATTTTGCAAAAAGATACCCACACCCCTCTCCACATTTGCAAATAAGGCCTTCCCTCGTTCATCCTTTTCTCTCACAAGATAAACTACTCATACAAATGCATCTTGATGTTACGTGCAACGCACGGGCATCTTGCTAGTCTTCCAAGTAAATTAAGACTAGTAGCAACACAGCAATACAATACCACTAGCAAGATGTCAGGATAACATAGGACGGTACCATCGTGTGATCTTCTTCATTTCCTCCTTCTTCTTCGTCTTCCTCTTCATGCTCTGTTTCTCTTTCTCCTCACCAGTTGGTGAAACCAAGTACATGATTGGCCTTCTATTTCAGAATTGGTTTTGTTGGGAGTATAAGTGTACTACTCCCTCCGTTCCAAAATAGATGACCCAACTTTGTACTAACTTTAGTATAAAGTTAGTACAAAGTTGGGTCATCTATTTTGGAACGGAGGGAGTAGTAAACAATAGCATTATTTTCTCATGGCAGTCGCAAAATAGAGATGAACACATGCATTAAATATCATTCTTACCTAAAGGAAGGTTATGGTGCCAATATGGATGATGAAGATTGGAACACAGATCTTCCTTTGTGCAGTTCCACCAAAATGAACCAACGGTTCCATTCTGACATTCCAGTTAAACAGCACAAAAGTCACTTCTTTTAAGAAGTGTTTTGTGCAGTGCACCAAAAGGTCGCAATAGCAACGAGGTGAAATGGATATCCCTGTTTGCACAAAAAGTTACAGAGGAAACATTCAGAGTCTCAAACAATTACTGGCAAAAACAATTGGCTAAACTTGTCATGGCTTATAACAATGTCATGGCTTCATTTTACCAGGGGCATTAGATTAAGAACAACTAAATATTTGCTATAAGGGCATGGGACAGTGGGTGCACCAGCAGTCTAGCACCATGTACCTAAACCGGGGCATAAAGTGGTGATTCAGAGTTTGTTGCCCCTAGAAACAAACATCCAAGAAACATATCTGGGTTGGTCCCATTTTTTTTCAGTCTAGCCACCTACTCCTATGTGTGGATAGCAAATCTCGTCCTGGTCATACCACTGTGTACAACGTTTCCCCTATATTTCCCTTTTCGACCAAGAGACCGGTTGGATGACCAGTCTGTACTACTTTCACCCCCTTTCCTTCCTGCTTGTACCAAGTCCGATGTACATACTAAATTTCCCCCCTTTATTTCTTGTTTGAACCAAGTACAAGATTTGACTCCATGAAGTAGCTTTACCTCTAACAATAGAAAAAAAAATTAGGTGACGTTGGACCATCCGATCGAGCCTAGCTACGAGGGGGGCTGAGAGGTAGAAAATGATGCACATGCAGCGACGTAGCGAGCTAGGGAAGTAGAGCTAGGCCGGTTTCGAAGGAAGATATACCTGAAGGTCGTCGGGATGTGGATAGGTGGGCGGCGGGAGGCCGGATCCACCCACACTAGGGCAGCAACGAAGGGATCGGAGGACCTCCCGCGCCGGTGCTCGGCCAGAGGTAACGGTGCGGCCGGCAGTGGGTCTCCTCCCTCGCTGTCGATGACGGCCTAAATGCTGCCCTTCCTTCCCTTCACCGGCAGAGGGGGATACATCTGGATCTGTAACCAGCGGTGAGGATAGAAAGACAGTGTTACCACAGCTATCTTATTTAGATCTGGAGAGGATGAGAGTGTGTGAATAGAGCAACCCTAGCAAGCAAGCGCGGAGGCTCCGGCCTATATATATACATATAGTGGGGTAGTTTTCTTTTTTCACTCCATCAAAACAATCGTTTAAAATTGTGTACGTGCCAGGTTGCCCTTTTTTTTGAGTTGTTGATTGTTTTTTGAGATAGCTACCCGCTTATTCCAAGTGGTGTTATGGTGTGCCAGGTCGCACTTTGTATCGTTCAAGTCTGGTACTAGACCCTCCATTAAGTGAACAACCACCGCCTCATAAAAATTGTGAACAAGCCCATGGCTAAAATTATCGGAAATGTGGGCTGCCCCAACATGCATTATTATTTATATTTTCTATGTGGGAGTATCCTCAAAACAAAATGTGAGAGTACAATCTTTATTGGGCCCCTTTGTAATTTGTGCTAAATTTTGACCAAAGATTTAACTGACAAAATGTTAGTGCATGTTAACAAAAATTATATCCTTGGATTCGTATTTGAACAGAGTTTTCAATGATGTAATTTTTTATGACATGCAAGAACATTTGGTTAGTTAAATTTATAGTCAAAATTTGGCATAGATTATCATAGGGACCAATAAACCAGGACAGAGCTCCTCGTCTGTCGTCCAAACTACTACTGTATATGACTAGCCGCTCTATCTACATGCGGGACATCAAGCATCCGAGCCCGTGTGCCATCCACCAAATCACAGCGAGGTGCTACAGTCGAGACTCACCGGTCACCCCGATGTGGCCGTCATGACCCGTCATATCACAAAACCCACACCTTTACCAGTAGTGGTAAAGTGGCCTCGAAGTTGGACTGGACGAAGCAACCATCATTTCACTGGAACGCTCGTTGAAGCCCTTTCTCCCCTTGAAGAAAACCTCACTCCAGGCTACTCACTTCTGCCATTTTTCTTCTGTACCGACGAAGGAAAGGTGGGCGAATCAGTGATGCTACTATATTTTCATTCCAAGAATCTTCTTTTTGCGAAGCACCGACCGATTCTCACAGCCTATTCTTTTCCCGTGTTCACTGCGATTGTGGTTTCCTTTAGATTGCTTTTTGTTTGTCAGTTTATTAATGGATCCTGGAGCACTAGGCAAAGAGTTGCCGGTGGACAACCCACTCGAGACAGAGATCTCCAGGAAGCGAGCACCGACCAACGAGTTGGCCATGTTGGCGGGCCAACCCATGGAGACAAAGAACTCCAAGAAACAAGCACTGGCCAAAGAGTTGACGACATTGGCGGACAAACTCATCAAAGAAAGCTGGAAGAACAGCAAGGGCCCCACCATGCCTACCCCAGAAACTCTAATGGCCACCTATGAGAGGCTCAAGGCCGAGTTTGAGGAGATAGTAGCCGTTGAGAAGCAGTATTTCCCTGGCAAGGCGATGGCCCCCGGAGGGATGGGATCCCCCAGTGAGCTGCACAAGGTAAAAAAAATGGCTTACCATAGTTGTGGTTTTTGATTATTTGCAATGTGCTTTCTAATATGTTAGGGTTGTGCAGGTGCCGGTGGATGTCCTTGATGATTCCGATGTCGCGGTCCATCCTGTGGACAACGCCCCAGAGATCGTTTTCGATGTCGCGGTCTGTCCTGTGGACATCGCCCCGGAGACCGATTCCGATGCCGCTGTCCGTCCTGTGGACATCGCCCCGGAGATCGAATCCGATGTCGCGGTCCGTCCTGTGGACATCGCCCCAGAGATCGATTCCCATGCCGCTGTCCGTGCTGTGGTCATTGCCCGAGAGATCGATGACAAGAAATAGTTGGTCGCGCTAATCCTTCAAGGTAGTTTGCATTGTGTTTAATTACCAGAACGATGCGTGTTATCAAACCATCCTAGGGCTAGTGCACTGTCTTGTGTGGGCGGTACTTGCTACTTTTGTTTGATAGTGAATCATGCGAACCCTCTCCGAGTTATGGAAACAGATGTATCCTCACCAGCTTTTGATGTAATATATGGCATGCTTAGATGTAAGTTTGAACTGTTTATCATATCAGCAGGGCTTGTTTGACGATTCTTGGTGTTAGTAGGCTAGCTACTGTGTGAGCTATAGTACTTGCAAAACACTCACCGAAGAGAAAGGTTGGGGCTGATGAGCTCGTGGTACGCTTATAGGTCTGATCCGTCGTCGATCGGCCAATAGCCCAAGCTCCTAAAATTGTAGGCTTAGTGATCGATCAGACAATAGTCCACAATTATACATTAATTCACATCAAACTCAAAGAGTTGGTTCACGGATACATTCAGGCCTCATTTGGTTCATAGGGTAGGAAAATCATAGCAATAGGAAAGTCATAGGAAATGAGATGACATGTATCTTAAATCCTATGAGTAGGAATAGGAAAGGAGATGCCCTTTGATTCATATCATAGGATTTTTTCCATTGAGTCTAGGCTAATGTTTATTTTCCTATGAAATGTGGAGGATAGGAAGAATTCCTCCATAGGAATATGATTCCATTCCTATAAACCAAAGGGCTCTACAGAAATTTTTCCTATAGAAATCCTATCCTATGTAATTCCTACAAGATTCCTCTAAACCAAAGGAGGCCTCACATTAATAGCCAGCAAAATTGGCACATACTTGTAACATGCGTGAATGTGTAATTTTTTTGTTGGAAGCGTGAATGTGTAGTGACGTCGTACTTTCGGAGTGGCTACAGAGAGTGTGTACGTGTGCTAGAGGGGTTGTGGGATGGAGAGAGATCTAGAGAGAGAGAAAGACCCTCTTTCTACTCCTAATCGTTAGATTGACAAAGGATATTTTTTGAGAACACAAAATCATAGCAGTACAGAGAAGTACAAATCCTAGGCGGGCTAGTTTGGCCTAGTGGGTTTCAATGATATGACGTGCTACAGTGCCGTCCAGTCTTCGCATGTGGTAGCAGTATTGTGGGTACAGTAAGTTTTCTTGAAGAAGTGGAATTCAATGAAGTCATGATGGTTCCTTCGTCCGACCAACTTACAGTGGGAAAGGTTGGGCCTGCGCTACGACCGGGGTGGACCAGGATAATTTTGTGCATGGCAAGTGGACCAGGATGGTCGACGTCCCACATGTCGGTGAATGAAAGTATTCTTTTCGATATCGAGGACGAGCAACAAGTATTCATTGTTTAGTTTTGATGAAAGCTATTGTCTCCACTGTTACAACGAAGGAGTGTGAAACACGGCAGCCAAGCGAACTTGGCATGTGCACAACTCCCTCCTTCCTCATGTACCATAGTGTTGACTATAAGGTTGGCTATAAGGTTACAACTTTTTCTCACTTTCTCTCTATCTATTTCCTCTCAAATGTTTTTTACCTTCTTTTTTAGACACAATTGTTTTTTTATACCTCTTTTTTTAGAATTAGTTTTTTTATACCTAGGAGCACGTGTAGAGATGGGCTCTTGCAGAGCCCACTCCTTGACTTTGTCAATGCCTCTCTCTCCTCCACATAAGCGGGCTTATAGCCCAGTATTGTACTTGCTATGAATGCGGGCAGCTGGCGTCTGAGGGGGGAGCACGTGCGGGAGGGGGGAGGGGTTTTCTGGTGGGCCAGGGTGGTCAGAAGCGGGCTTGGAAGCGGTCCGGACTCCCGCATGGCCCACCTCACATTATCACCATATTTCTTGGAGTCCGTGCGCGGCGGGCGGGCGATCTCTTCTCCCTCCCCCGTCTCTCTCTTCTCAGCCGACGCCCGCCGAGCGATTAGATTTCGGCTATCGACGGTTTATTCAATTGCAGTCCCACATGTCAGTGAAAATGCAAGACAAGCGTGTCCCCTCTGGTGAGCGGCGTGCGAGCCGGACTGTCGAGGGTGCGACGCGAATATGACAGGCGTGCTTTAAGTGTGCCGCCTTTTCCTTTTGAACTTGCAAAGCGTAACATTTTTGTGCGATCGATCGATAGAAATCCAGAACAAAATGACGAGGGCGGGGATTTCCCGCATGTTAGGCGGGCTAGTTTGAGTGATATGACGTGCTACAGTGCCGTCCACTTGCTCCATTTTTATGTAAGCAAGCGTCTACACTCTTACGTGGGAGGAGTGCGAAACACAGCGGATCTGATTTTGATCGAGGGATAACTGTTCCTTGCGAAATAATGGAGCACTGTTAGCGATTATAGCATGATAGTTAGGGCATCTCCAGCGCTGACCCACAAATTTACACCGGCATCTGTCCGAGGACACTGATGCCAGAGGATGCCATCCAATGCTGCCCGCATACCTTTCGACAACTAAATGAACTAACCGGACGAAATTCATGCAAACAAAGCAAATTTCAAATTAACCGGATGAAAATCATTACATTTCAAAAACTTTCCTTATAAACTGGACGAAATTCATTACATATTTTGCACAAACCGTACTAAAACCTGCTGTAAACCTAATCTAAATGATCGCCGGCGCCTGACCACCATGTCCGGCCATGAGCCTCGAGAACTGATGCTCCGGCTATTGCCTTTGCCTCCTCCTCATCCGCCTCGGCTTTGTCCAGCTCCGCCTCGATAACCTCCTCCTTCGGAGCACAAGGTTCTGAAGATTTCCACCTCCATGTCGCCGTCAAGCGGCTAATCGGCCGTCGATGTTTACCCCACCAAGCTTGGCGTCGACTGAGTGGAGGAGCGGTTGCCTTCCTAGGACCAGAGCGGCGATGACCTACCATGTACTACTCTTCCTCGCTGCCGGCTGTGCCCGCGCACCCGCGCCGGCTTCGTGGTCGTGGCGGCGGAGGGCGGCCAGGGGGGAGTTGGCGATGTGCTTCATCTGCTCCCGCGACAGTATGTCCAAGAGAGCTTTGGAGCGCGCCCGGAGCGGAGCCGCCGATGTCCTTCGTCTGCTCCTGAGACAATACATCCAAGAGAGCTTTGGAGCGCCAGGAGGCCATGGTTGGAGTGGTGCCGACAGAAGGAAGGGACCGGAGGAGAATGACTGTGGGTCTTTGGCTATGGCTGGGAGCTGGGGCTGAAGTTAATATAGCGGGCGAATGGCAATGAGCCGCGGCAGACGGATGGACGGCTGGCGTCAGAGTAGGTTCGTCGGCAGCCACGTGTAATTAATGTGGGCGGCGGACGGACGGATGGCTGTGGTGTCGTTAACACGGAGCAGTCGCTTGCACCGGGATGCCGCGCGGGTGGCGCTCTCTAGGCCGTCGCGCTGCTGCAATGCCGGCGCCAGTGAGAGGTCGCATCGGGCGTGAATGCGGCATTGACGTTCTGGAGTGACTGTTTCAGGTGGGAAGCGCGCGCTAGCGATGGAAGGGGTTTCGGTAGGCCAGGGCGGTCAGACGCTGGCGTGGTGGTAAAATGTGAACTCATGGATGACGAGCCTTTGAAGCGTATGCAGCACGTATAGACAACTAGGCGTCCATGCAACCGCTCTTGTCGCCAGCTAGCCTTCGACGACCACCATTAGACACCACACAACCATGCATAACTTACGGATAATGGACGAATCGATCAAACACACACTTGTGTGCAGTGGCACTATGATCGGTCACTCACGATACATATATAGGTACCATAGTACCCTCTCTAGCTAGGTTGTTTTGTAGATTGTCGTTGTGATGGATGATATACATGAGCAAGGCGCCGAGTCACGTCGTCGCGTCGTGTGCAGAGCCATGGCTAATGTCGAGCAGCTCGGTGCCCAAGCACGAGTATGACGTTGGTGTTGAGCCAGGTGAATACATGCTCGGTGTTCGCGGAGGCCGCCAGCAAATGTCTAAACAGTAATGTCAGGCACCGCCGGGGCGCGCAGGTGACGGGCTCGCCGTTTGCGTTGCGCCATGAGCAGGACTTTGATTGAGAGGGCGACATGCATGCATTAGCATGGTTTGACAGCGTGAGCGTGAGTGTCTGCACGCGTACATGCTACTTGCGTCTATGGACGGTGTGCGCTAATGTGTGCATCACGTATAATATAAAAAAATCGGTTTGTGCATTTAACGCAAAGTATTTCATTTTCATTTGGTTGAAGAGTGTGCGTTGCAGCGACGAGTCCGTGGTTTGATTCCTCACATACGCATAATTTTGGTTTTTATTTCTTTCTCCACTGACAGGTAGGCCCGCATAGATAGATAGATACAGAACACGAGCTGATGAGGCGCATGCGGACTGTTTGACTGGTCAACCAGACAAATACGGAGCTATACGCTGAGCCAGTGACCGTATAATCACCATATCTCGTATATAATGACCGTGTTGATCGTATTCTTAAGTACAATGATCAAAGTGAGCTATCAAGACAAGTTCGATGACCGCCAATGCATTTTACTCAGTAATAAATGACCAGGATTGAAGGGGAATCCAAATTTCCTTCGTCGTCTGTCCTTGAGCTCTTGACAAACCAATGCACTATACGGTTGTCCGGCCACTCCGCCCCAGAGCTCTCACCAAGCGTCGTTCATGCCACCGCGCCGCACACTAACCGGTAAGGAAGCGATGGCATCCCGCAGCGCCGAGTTCCTCGCCGCCCACGACCACACACAAAATGGTAGGGAAGCGATGGCATCCCGCCGTGCCGAGTTCATCGCCGCTCGCGACATCACACCTACGTGGGCAGACCTTGAAGCTGCCAAGGCCGAATGGGCGGTAGAGCAAGAGGCGGCCAAAGCCGTACAGAGGGAGCGGAAAAGGCAGAAAGCACTCAAGAAAAGAGAGGCCTGCCGCCACAAGAAAGAAGAGGACGCACGCACTGCTGCGGAGAGCTCGGCGGAGATCCAAGCACGATGGGGTGTCACCGACAAAGCCGGGAAGGACAACGATGGCGTCTGGCCAGCATGTGAGAAGTAGTAGTACTAGTAGTTAGTGTGTGTGTCTGTGTCGCCCGTACGTTTGTTTAATTAATTACGAGCATGTACCGGTACTAGTTACTACTGTAGTTTTTAGAGCAAATTACCAGTACATTAGCCTAGACTCAATGGAAAAATTCCTATCCTATGCATCAAATGACATCTCTTTCTCTATAGGAATTGAGATGCATGTCATCTCACTTCCTATGATTTTCATATTCCTATAAAATTCCTATCCTATGAACCAAAGGAGGCCTCTGCTGGAGTACAGTACTACTGTAGCTAGCAGTATTGCTGGTACAGTAGTTTTCTTCAAGAAGCGGAATTCAACGAAGTCATGATGGTTCCTTCGTCCGAGCAACTTCACAGTGGGAAAGGTTGGGCCTGTGATTTGACGGATCATTAGTCATTATTACCGCGGCGCGACGACCGGGGTGACTCTCCCTTGGAGTTCTGCGTGCATGGCAAGTGGTCCAGGATGGTCGACGTCCCACATGTCGGCGAACGGAAGTATTCTTTCCTATATCGAGGAGCAAGGAAACCGCGTGGTATAGTATCACTGCTGATTTATATTTATTTTTTATTTTTGATGAAAGCTAGCATTTCAACTCTTACGACGAAGGAGTGCCAAACACGGCACGTGCTGGATGTCCCACACGTCAGCGAAAGGAATGGGACATGAACAGCGTGGTAGAGCGTCTCCACTTCTTCCACTTCTAGGTCGAAGACCACACGTAGTACTAGTGGTATGAATGATACAAAGTGCGACCCGGAGAGAAAGACACGTCTAGTTGGAAGGTCTCGGGCCATACACGTAAACAAATATGAAACCTAATATGTGCCTCCAATTAATATAGTAGTAGAGTACTTAGGCACGTACATCATAACATCACCGTGCATTGCACGTACAACATTTAGTGGTAGTAAGAGACAAATGCCTATATGCCACACATGTTCATACTATTTGTGCCTTTCTACTTCACTTACTGCGCTACATTACTCAGGTTTGTACGTCCACTCCTGGGTACATGTCCGTCTCGTAGTTCCAGTCCCACGTGTTCTTCATAGATGGAACGATCCATAACGGTGGGCAACGGGAGTCCATATCATCGCAGCTTCTTAGTGTGGCTCCCCACGATGGAGACTCGTCCAAACTGAAGCGGCATAGATCAGGGATAGGGGCGTTCAAGATATGAATCCATTGGTGCGCAATGAAAACACACCCTTTCTTCATGAAGGGCAGGCCGTCGGCGTCGTGCACGGAAGGTGGCATCGTTTGCACTATGGGGTACTTGTCCCCGATGAATATAGAGTACTCTTCAAGTGCGTTCATCCGCACCCAGGTAGCATCACGGGGTTCGAACACGCCGCCGTCCATCTGGTACACCTGGCATCTCAAACCTAGATATATGCTGACGTGCATGGTTATGGTCCATGCAGTATAATAAGGTGACGTAAGCAGGGGATACAGATTAAAATAAAATACTTTATAGTGCTTATTTCTATGAGGGGGAACGGAAGCAATGTATAGACCAGCTGCGGCACGGGCGACGACAAACAATTTGAGAGTGTTACCTGGGCCATGTACATTAATTAAAGTAGGAGTAGTTTTGTTTGATGGGATTATGGCTACCTAGCTAGTACTACACGGAATTGAAATTGTTAAGTCCTTTATAGTTTATACAACTTGGCATTATAAAGTTGCGTAGATGACTATCCCAATCAATAAAAAAAAGAAGGAAAGAACTACTCCTGCTCCTGGAGTACAAAGAGACATGTACTGAAATGTTATAAGATGACATGGCAATAAGATATACAATAGTTCCTGGCTCTACTACTTTTGGATCGGAGAGAAGGGATTACCTGGGTACATGATCAGGGTCCGATCGTGATAGATTGTGGCACCTTGTTGCCCTTCAATGGTACCATGGGTAACGACTGCTAAGATAGTATGTCCCAACTGGGTGTCGTCAGCTACAAGGTTCCAAGTTAGACCAAATGCCCCATGCACATCCATGATTGGTGATCTGATTTTGATCGGGGGATGACTTTGCCCTGCATAATCGTGCAAACAAGGCAGAATTCATAGAAACCGGATGAAAATCATTACATTTCGAAAACTTTTCATATAAACCGGACGAGATACATTACAGTTTTCATACAAACCAGAGTAAAACCTACTCTAAACAAGTTGCAACTGTAATGTGGGCGGCGCACGGACGACGGCCGGCCGTGGTGTCGTTTGAGGCTACTCATAGTGGGGAGTATCATATACAATATAGTACTAGTGCATGATGCTAGTGTATGATATACTACTTTTATAGTGCATAGTATCATAGAGTAGCATAGATGATCATATTTATTGCCATGCATGACCCCCTGTCTCTTATTTAATTCTCTGCCACATCACCATGTCTGCTATTCCCGAGTGTATGTACCAGCTAAGTTACCACCACCACCACTATGGCCAGCCTCGACGCGGAGCAGTCGTGTGCACCGGGAAGCGGCGCTCTCTCGGCCGTCGCGCTGCTTCAAAGCCGGCGCCAATGAGAGGTCGCCTCCGCTCTGGCCAGGCATTAATGCGGCACTGATGCTCTGGGGCGACGCTGACCGTTTCACGCGGGAAGCGCGCGCCGGCAAGGGAGGGGGTTTGGGTCGGCCAGGGCGGTCAGACGCGGGCGTGGTGGTGGTATTGATTTTGAACCGTTTCAGGTGTACTACTGGTAGTTTGCAAAACTACTCAATTATTGCACTCAGTTTCCTAAGAAATTTAGGTAAAAAACGTTACTTGCAATGCATGCATGCGTGACCAATATAAATGACCAATAAAAAACTAGTACATGCATGCAACAATTTAATGGACATTGTAATCTCAACATGTGATGGGGAGCTCTAAATTTGAATTTGAAACTTATAAAACAAAAAAATTCAAAACAAATAAACTGGAAGAGATGGAGTATACCGTAGGATATGTCCCATATGAAACATGTCCCCTGGTTTGTCACCGCGAAGATGCGGTTAGAAAGGAGCATAGCGTCTTCGTACTCGTACGGCAACAAATCGGCCGCAGACAGCATGGTCCACCTTTGACCGCCATGTGCAGGGTTCGTGAAAGCAATCGCGATGTCGAACACCGCGATTAGAGTGTAATTTTGGTTGGCGGACGACCTTATCAAGGCTTTCAGGATTGCTATCTTCTTCAATCTCACTATGGTTCCATCGTACCAATTCAGGCGATGGCCCATTGCATGGCTGATCCCAATGTTGGACAAAGGTTCTATGGGAATGGTGTCACCATTGTAAATGTTGTGCAAATTGATGTTGGTACCCTCCCGTACATATGCAAGCCAATGTCCACTGGCACCAAGCCTAACCTGTGAAACAGTGGGCAGTGGGGGAATTAGTAAATGGACACGGAAGTAGTCTTTAGAATGCATTTACTACGTGATCAAACTCATCACTTACCTGCTCATCGGACAAAATCCGAGTGCCCCTCAACGTCGGCATCTCAAGGGGCGTCAACTTGCAACTACGGCCACGCCGCGCTGGAGAGACCCCCAAGGAAACATCCTCGTCCTCGAGGACGCATGGCAGACCAACTAGCATGGCCTTCTCCCACGCATATTTACGCACCCTCTTAAAATATTTGGTGCAAGTACCGCTAAGTCTTGCGGATGTGAGGAAGTCAGAGCGACTTACGATTTGTCCCAAAGGATCGTCGTCCAAGGTCTCCCAACCTCGACGAGGACGAGAAGCACCACCACCTTGCGAATCCATGGCAATGGCGACCAACTGCCTTGTCCCTTGTGGAGCTGGTTTACACGAGAGGAGATGGTAACTGCAGGGCTTCGTCCCTTCGGAAAGGATGTTCTGCGGGCACGCACTAGTGCAGTTTATATTTGAGACTAGCAAGAGGCCCATGCGTTGCACGTAACATCAAGATGCATTTATACGAGCTGTTTATCTTGTGGGAGACGAAGATGAATGAGGGAAGGCCTTATATGCAAATGTGGAGAGGGGTGCGGGTATCTTTTGCAAAATTGCCATAGTTTCCTTCCTATCCGTCAGATATAAATCGGACGGTCTATATTGCAGGAGGGCAGGCACACCATCATCACCAAATCTATTTTTTTATAAGAGTAGATTATTATTTATTACTAGCAAGATGCCCGTGCGTTACACGTAACATCAAGATGCATTTGTATGAGTAGTTTATCTTGTGAGAGAAAAGGATGAACGAGGGAAGGCCTTATTTGCAAATGTGGAGAGGGGTGTGGGTATCTTTTTGCAAAATTGCCATAGTTCCCTTCCTATCCGTCATATATAAATCGGACGGCCTATATTGCAGGATGGTAGGCACACCATCATCACCAACTCTGTTTTTTATAAGAGTAGTAGAAGAGAGATAGAGATAGATAGATAGATTATTATTATTATTATAAGAGTAGAGATAGAGATTAGGGAGCTGGCGGGTGGTTCGTTGTACGGCACGTTCGCGTCCATCCACTAGCCCGGAATTAAAGCACGCACGACATTTACAGCGACTGGGATTAGTTGTTTTCCGGGCGCATGGACCAACGCGGACTAGCGGACCTGGTCGCCCTTTTTTGAGCACGCCTTCGACAAGTACGTGCATGACATGCGTGCATGCAAATCTTGCATGACCAAACCATGCGAAGCGGAGTGGTAGGCTGTCGAACTGCAGCCTGCATGTTGCAGCCATGTCATCCACACACAACCTAAGAGCAAGTATAATAGGTCCTCGTCAGCTGGCTATAAGATGTTCCACATCAGCAAAATCTTAACTGGAGGAGAGAGAAAGTAGGAGTGAGAAGAGCGCCGGCGCTTCATCAATCGCTAGCGATAGCACAAGCTTCGATGGAACCGAGCCCGCATCAAGACTAAAGGCAAGCGCCAGCCAATCAGTATGCCTTTCCCCTGCATCTTTCTTCATGCAAGCATTAAAGATTGTAGTTAATCTACAACTAGTTTATTATATAAGCAGGCTATATAGCTGATCTGGCAGTGCTATAGAGCCGGCAACAGGCTCTTCTATTAGCTTTGCTCTAAAGGCCAATTCATACTCCGCTGGACTATACTGTACAACTATGCATTGTTTGGCACGAAGTTCCTTGGAGCTCGTGCTGCAACTGGCGTACTCCACAACCCGCTTCCCTTCTCCTTCCTCTTCCACCGCCCGCGCACGTCCGCGGGAAGCGATCGGTCAACCCTTATATAGGAGTGCTAGAACAAAAAGATGCATGCATGACCACTAAAATTTCCTTTCTCTTATCTCTATGAAATAAATGTGGCGTGAAACTCAAAGCCCTTTAAGTCTGAGTATAATGGAAATCATCGTCCTCCTCCGGCTCTGCTTCACCCGCGTCGTCCTCCTCCTATTCTGGCTCCGCGTCGTCGTTCTCCTCCTCCGGCTCCGTGTGCTGCTCCGCCTTCAACGCCTCCTTGTCCGGCTCCGGCTAGTCCGGACTCCGGAGGCAGGGCAGCTGTGATCCGGGCTTCACACCGCCTCCAGATTAAAGCGCCGCTCTGGCGGGAGTATGGCGTATGTCGTTACCTTCGGCTGGGCCATGGCTATCGGGCGACGGCGACCAGAGAAGAGGCGGCGGGAGGGGAATGAATGCAACTATTGTTTGGGTTCGCCGTCCGGCTTAAATAAATGCGCACCATCACGTGTACCCGCGGGTGCACAAATTGTAACATACGGGTCTGCTTAGGGGGCGTCACGTAACTGGTATGTGTGTGAGATTCTGAGAGACAGAGTGCGTGTGTGCGACTCTACTCTTCGGACATGTACTCAACCTTTTGCATCGGGATATAAGTATAATGGTATTACACTTTAGCTTGTGATTTACGTGGCCATGTTAACGTGGTTGTGTAAAAAAAAGTCACTTCCTGCCCGTGATTTGCGTTATATAATTATGAGAAGTTTGCTAACTACTAAAGTAAAGTGGAATTTGTCCATGTTATACAAGTAAATTAAGGTGATTGTTTATCATACGGGTAAGGTTGGACGAAGGGTGGTAGGAATAAATGCTCCGCCTAGAGCATGTGTGTGTGAGATGGAGTCTTAGTGGGTGTGTGTGTGTGTGTGTGTGTGCATGCGTGCGTGCGTGCGTGTGTGTGTGCGTGTGTGTGCGTGTGTGTGTGTGTGTGTGTGTGTGTGTGTGTGTGTGTGTGTGAAGCGGAGTCTTCGGTGGCGAAAGTAATTTAAGTGTGTGTGGCTTCATCGTAGAGAGGTGATGTGTATGGCAGAGGCCACCAACGAGGGGGGTGCAAGAGAGAAGAGGCCCGTAGAGAGGGAAGAGAAGGCGTGTGCGTGTGAGAGGAGTCGACATCGAGAGAACGTGTTTGTTCGAGAGCCACCGAGGAAGACTACTATATATCGATGGTGCATGTAGGCGGGAATTAAACAAAGGGATGGTCTTATTGGTTTCGGGGATATAGGGGAAGAGTGAGAGAGGGGGGGTAGCAAGAAGGAGATTGTTAAGTGTGAGTGTGTGTTTTACCCATCCAGGCAGAAGTTATGTGCACACAAGAAGAGAATGATTCGATGTGGGGTTAGGGCTGAGGGTAATTAACTACATATGGAGACATAGGAGACCTTGAACATGTATGTGCGAGAGGTATACATGCATACATGGGATGTGTGTGTGTGCGCGTGCACGCATGATCGAGATAAAAGAAAGAAGACATAAGTCATAAGATCAACGACATGGGAGAGACGGATCGGTATGACAATATGCATGCATGTGAGAGTGGAGGGAAGAAGGCCCGATAATTGAGCATGTGTTTTTGTCTTTAAGAGATAGTGGCATGGGCGGGAGCATGCATCTATGGCGAGCAGAGGGAGCGAGACACAACGATTGTGCAAAAGAGATCAACCTATAGATGCATGTATGGAGAGACACATATAGTGTGCGTGATAGGAAGCAAGAGTGCGTTCGAGAAAGAAATGTTGACGGAGAAACTACACATAGATAGAGAGATAGAGATGCTAGCTAGAGGGTCATCGGCTAGTTTGTGTGTTAGAGATGACCGCCGAGTGGTTCAGAGGGTGAAGTTATGTGTGTGTGAGAGAAAGATAAAAAGAGGGTGCATGACTGCATGTAGAGAGAAACATATATAGTGTGCATGATAGGAAGCAAGAGTGAGGGCGAGAAAGAAGGTTGATGGAGAAACAGATAAATAGAAAGATAAAGATGCTAGCTAGAGGGAGATCGGCTAGCTAGTGTGTGTGTTAGAGATAAGAGTCGAGTGGATCAGAAGGCTGAGTTATGTGTGTGGGTGTGAGAGAGATAGATAGAGGGTGCATGCGAATCACATACAAACAAATACAGAGAGAAATGATATCCTGAGAGACGAAGTTTTATGTTTGCGAGAGAGAAAGATATTTCACAACGAGAGTGATAGCTAGAGAGACATATCAGGGAACGCGAGATATCTCTAGGGAGAGAGAGTGTGTGTGAGCGACATACAAGGGAATGGTGGAGAGATATGAGACCCTGGGAGATAGAGTTTGTGTTTGTGTGTGAGAAAGAGATATTTAAGAGGAAGAGTCGTAGCTTCTCATACCTAAGGAGCGCAAGACATCTTTGTGTGAGAGGGGGTGTGCGAGTGGCACACAAGGGAATAGTAGAGAGAAATGAGACCCCGGGAGACAAAGTTTGTGTTTGTGTGAGAGAAAGAGATTTCACAGGGAGAATCATAGTTAGAGACACATAGCAGGGAGCGAGATATACTTAGAGAGAGATAGAGTGAAGGTCGAGGGAGAGAGTACCGTCAGTGTGTTACGAAGATAAAAGATCATTGTCGACATACAAGTAGCACGAGAGATACCCGAGAGACAATAAAGGCGTATAGGTCTAGAGAGATATATAAGCATGAGTGATAGCTATATGAGACGAATATCTAGATTAAAGGGGATTCAAATATTTAAACTAGAGACGAAAATTGGTCTATCAAACATGCATATTCATTTGAATTTGGGGACACGTGTAATGTTATATAGTTTATCAATATTAGTGATCCATAGATTCTTTAATTAGAGACAATGCATGGTTTATATGCAATTAATGTCTAAACGGGATTACACTATATGTTGCGTGTGTGAAGCACATTATACATGTTTGAGAAGTAAAAAAAACCCGCATGAAACACACATTAATTGGAGACAGTTAGCGAGGAATGCATACATTGGATTTCAACATAAAGTGGTTTCAAATATTTGAAAATCCAAATTAAGATGGATCCAGCCTTATGAATCTGAGATCATGCCATTTGTAAACCATATTTATGTATAAAGGGTGTTGTGCTTTTGAAAGTATATATAAAAAAATGATGTATATAGATTTGTATTCGAATACAAAATGGATCCTGCCAGGAAAAAAATACAAACTAGATTCGAATTGAGTTGGCATGGTAAACGTGCACTCTTTCTCTGCAAAAATTTGAACAAAGCGGGGAAAGTCGCAGTAACCGCCCGAAACCAAAATCTGCGAGATGGAAATTACTGCCTATCCCTAACACGCAAAGCCTATCGGCTCGATTTCTATAGGTTTTGATAGGGGCAGGCTTGTAATTTCACTCAAACGTGACATAATCGCCTCCGCCTTTCACCTCCCTGGATTCATACACGGTGGGCGCCAAAGCACAGTTTCTCCTCGGCCGAAATCACCTCTGACCTCCCTCCCCGATTCATACACGGTGGGCACCAAAACAAACTCTCGTTGGCCGAAATCTCCGTCGGCAAATATTCGGTGTATGCGAGATTACCGTCCTATCTCCAACCGACTAATATTGCTGTGATGTAGGAAATTTTAAACGGGGGCAAAGTTTGTAAATTTCCTCGCATTTGAGACAAGCGTGCCCTGAAGACATGGTTCCCCCCTTCCTCTCTCCCTCCATTTCCCCATTCGTACTCCGTGGGCGCCAAAACACCCTCTCCACCCCAGCCTCCTCCGTCCGCCACCCAATCCACCGCCGTCCTCCTCCACCATGCCGGAGCTGATAACCCGATGCCGTCGTCCATTACAAGAGATCGACCTCTCTCATCCACGGCTTCGGACCAGGATCCTTGCATCCCGTCCTCTCGCTTCATCCCCGCCGTCGTCCACCCTGCCGGCGCCGCTCCTACGACCATATCGTCCACCTCGCCGGGATATTTCCCCCGCCGCCACCGTCTACCCTCCTAGATCTTGTTCCACGCCGCCGACAGCCATTGCTACCGCAGCACCGTCAAATTCTCAGCAGATGCATACATGGCGCCGCATCAGAGGCGGTACTCTTTTGTATCTGCTCAACTTATTTATCGCAGCAAGAAAATAGATCGCCACTGCTTTACTGTGATTTCTTGTCCATCACTTAGGATCTTACTTGTTAGTTGAAAGCAAACATTGGTTGCGAAGTTGCCTTTGTCCGGTTTGCACCTTCAGATCCGCCATGGCACGCTCAAGACTATACTCGCAATGCTTATGGTTTTCCCCTTTTATATTCCACACTAGTTAAATGACAGTAGACTAAATTTCAAAATTGGGTCAGTCAATTTTTGAGAGCTCGCCGGAGGAAAGGAAGGGGCTCGAGTGGGGACGGTGGTTGTGGGGGGCGGTGGCCTGGCGGTGGTGGGGCCTCGCCGAACGAAGAGAAAGAAAGAAACCTCGACGCGGGTGGGGGACGGGCAGGTAGAACTCGGGCGGTTGGGAGCTAGTGGGGGGTGGGTGTGGCTGGGATGTGGAGGAGCGAGGACACAGTGTGTGGGGGGGTTCAGGGGAGGGGGGGGGGGGGGGGGGGGGGGTCGGGGCTGGTGGTTCGGCCGGCGGCCCGTGCGGTGTTCTGTAGGGGAAGAATCAGAGACGAGGAAGAAGAAGGGTTAGGAGACGTAGGATCTTCATCCAACCGCCTGAAATGGTCGACCGACCCAAATGACGAAAGTCACGCGACTTGCATCCAGACATTCCTTTATATTCAGTACCATCATTTTAGCTGCTTAGCACTGCTCCTCAATTCATCAAGCTAAACAACGTGCCACTCATAATTCCAAACTTGTTGCTCAAATACGAATCTGATATGATGCTGATATTGCTAAAATAGATAACGTTTAATTGGTCAGCTAATGTTCCTACTTTACTTTTGAAAAGCACGTGCACCACATATAGAGAGACATCAGGGAGTTGCATTCTTAATGCGCTCTGGTTCATCATGTGTGGGCACTGCGCAACGAACATTTTATTATCCAAAATCTGCTTGCTCTTCTTTAGCATGTTCCTCTTCTGTTCTTCTTTAATAAGTACTCTCTCTGTTCCTAAATACAAGTCTTTGTATAGATTCCACCATGGACTACATATGGAGCAAAATGAGTGAATCTACACTCTAAAATGTATCTGTATACATCTGTATGTGATCCATAGTGGAAATCCCTACAAAGACTTATATTTTAGAACGGAGGGAGTATGATAGTAGTACAGTATGTTCCTTGTAGTGAAGAGGAGCAGGGACATTTGCAGTGTAGAGGTCTATTCGGTCGGTTGTGATGGACACTTTCAACTCTTCGGGCCTCTTTGATTCGTAGGATTTTGTAAACATAGGAATAGGAATTGTAGTGGCATGCCCACTTGAATCCTATAAGAATAGCAAGGAAATGCAGGGAGCTGTATCGCCTTTGAGAGTTACACTGATATTAACAGTACCGCACCTTCAGTTGAAGAGAGCTGTTATCCGAAGCCTTTCTAGCCGTACCGGCAATAGTAGCCCATATTTTCTAGCAAGTTCCACTTTCCTGATTTTACTTGTGATGCTTACGGTTTTCCCGTTATATCTACACTATGATCTGTGTAGCTGCTTTGTGTCGCACTAGCAGCAGTCCACTCTTGAAGCTAAACAACACACCAATCATAAGTCCAAAGCTTACTTCTTCAAATACGAATTGTGATATGATACTGATATTAGTTAACAGACACACATTTAATTGGTTAGCTAATGCTCCCACTTGATTTTCCAAATGCATGTGGCCACATATAGAGAGACAGCATGGAATTGCATTTCTTTGGGCGCTGTGATTCATCATGAGTGGGCAACCAACATTGTATGCAAAGAAGCGGAACCTCAAGAACATGCTTCCTCTTCTGTTCTTTAACATGTTCCTCTTTTGTTATTCTGTATTTAGTACGTACAGTATGTTCCTTGTCAGGAAGGGGAGCAGGGACATCTGCAGTCAATAGCTGATAGAGCTGGCCTGTACGTGATCGATAGGCTTTCAATTAGTAGCGGCAATACAACACCGTATTTTCCAGCCAGTTCCACTTTCCCGATTTATATATGCTGGTTATGGTGTACCCCTTTTATGCACACTACGATCTGCCTAGTTGTTGTGTGCTCTTGTTATCATGGTTTGGCAATAAACTCTCTATACAGTATATTATGAACCTATCATCTGCCAACTATCCTTACTTCTGAGCCTATTTTTTTATGTACTTGTGCCAGATTATATTAATGCATGCACCATATTACAGCACACATGGGCTCTCTCATCAGAATCCAGTGATAGCACACAAGGGTTTACAGGGAGCCCCTATATTTGAATATCCTCTGCATTACAAAGATAATCTCACTACTATTTATGTTTTCATGCTTCTCAGATATTGTACGTAATCACAATGAATATCAGAATGCGCGCATCAGAAGAATATTGTGGAACACTGCAATGACTAACAAAATTGGCACCAGGGCATTGAGTGCCATTCTGGATGCAATGAAACTCATTCGCTCCCCACCTGCAGATTCTTGTTCAGAATATGATCCTAATGACTATTCTGACCTCGAGGAGTCAAAGGCAGATGGCCTGTCCTATTCACCCATCAAGGTGCATGTTCTAATTTGGCAAGGTTTTATTGATTGCGTATCTTGCATAAGGTGTCTTGCATTTCTTCTACTTTGTTGCACCGCCATCTGCTTAGTTTACTCATCATATATGTCAAGATGCCATGCCCATCCATTATCAATACATATTCCATCTATCATCATACCATGTTTTTCCACTCAAATGCTGTTCTTGTGCATCAGACATCAAAAAAGAAGAGGGTGATTGCCGAACCTGAAGGAGCACCAGCAAAGTCCTTGAAAAACATGGTGGTGCCGGAGAAATCAGACAACACCCCACTTATATTGGCTCTACAACCAGTGACACAAAACGTAGGACTGACTCCAGCAGACTGTAGCCATACTTCACTGGCCACACCACTAGCCCCACCACACAGGACCTGCACTCCAGCAAAAGGTATGTCGATTTTAGTTGCCATAGCACCAGCCGTACCACAGAAAAATCCCACTCCAGCAAAAAGTACAGCAAGTCCACCAGCCGAAGACCTATCCCAACTGCAGAGACGGCCAATTCCTGCAGATTGGAACCCCATTCCAGTTATTCCCAGTTTAAAAGACAATGCTTTCAATGTTGTTAGGGACTATGTGCATATATTCCCATCATGAGAAGATTATAGTGAAGACAAACACCATTTTCACATCTTCCTGTCCCACTTACGTGTAAGTCCTATTATTCATGGTGATTATTTTCCTGTTTTCTGTTGATTGAACACATCAATGATTTACATTACATTGTTGTAAGTAGGCGAGGGTTAATCTGGATAGTCATGACAAGCAAAGCTTGCTTGCGCTTTTCAAGGAAGCATTGCAGCAGTATCGATGTTACCTGAGGAAATCACACTTTGATGGCAAGTCTATAAACGAATTTCTGGTGAAGTCTCCTGTGCTAAATTTAGAAGACATTGAATGGAAAAATCTTGTTATGCACTGGTCTCGTTCCCAGGATGAGGTACTGTCTTTCATATCACATGACAATTTGAACTTCTACTTTTCCACATGTGCCTTACGGATCTCTTTTGCAGGAAATCTACTCGAAGAAGAATTCTGATTTGAAAAGGACGACAGGATATCGCAAATATGCTGCCCGCTGCTTTGCTCTTGTTAGTACCTGTTGTCCTGTATCACTGTACTTGCATTCATACCTGGTTCATTATGTGACAGCAGTATGCATGATAGCTTGCTTATCAATTGTTCGCTCCAAATTATCTGATCTGTATTAATGGCTACATTAGTGTAGAATATATCCAATGCCAATGTAAAAGTTTAGCTCTGCATTGTTCTTGTAAGTACCTACTGTCCTTTATCAGTGTACTTATATTGACAGCTAGTTGTTCATGTACCATCACTCTGCAGCTTATTTTCCTTTGCCCTCCATTTTCTACACATCAGATCTATATTTACTCCTACCATAAGGTTGGATAACACCGATGGTACTGAAGAAGTTTAGCTCTGCATTGCTCTTGGCTGTACCTTTTGCCTGTATCACTGTACTTACATTTATAGCTACTTGGTTATGTAGCATCACTCTTCATCTTATCTTAAATATTCTCCATTTTTTCTTATATTATCACATCTATATTTACTCTTAACAAAATGTAGAATAAAGGCAATGCTTATGAAGAAGATTCTGTGGTAAACTTCTTGAATTGCCCCCCCCCCCATCAGCATGGACAAGGGCTTTATAGAGCCGGTCTTCACCACTAATGTAAGTTTGTCCTTCTCAAGCCTTCAAACTTTGTTGTGTATATTTGGTTAGGCATGACTGCAACAGCTGTTTTTTTGGTGTTTGCATCAAATTGCATGCTTAAAGTTTATTATGTAGTTCATAACAAAAGTTTGTCCTTCTCAATTTAAGTTTTCAGTTGTACAACCAAGTTCCTTCTTCATACCATGTAAATTAAACTATACAGAGCAAGTGATCTTCTTTTGCACTGCATGTATGCTTCTGTTCTTGATTCGTAATCCAGTGGTGTGGTGAACCTACCCACTACAGCACAATGTCATATTCTGCAATGTCTTAACTATGAACAATGTCATATCATTCTACTATAATTTAAACCATCTCTTTATTTGCCAATCTGAAATGGGATAAATTGACAGCACACTAACCATTGATACTTATGAGTTCTTGATCTGTAATCCAGTGGTGTCGTGAAGCTGCCAACTCCTTCAGAATGTCATTTCCTGCCATGTCTTAACCTGAACAATACCATATTGTGTTAATGCTATTTTAAACTGTGTCACTTTATTCGTCAATAAGAAATGTGATGAATTGTCAGCACTGATACTTATATGTGCAAAACCTATCATCTGTCTGCTTGTTTCTCTTTCAAAGTGAGGAGGATATAAGCGTCAAACAAGCGCAGTCTCATCAGCTTGCTCAACTGCTTGCGCTGCAGCTCCTGAGCAGGGCTAACCTTTCTTGAACTCTATTGAAGTGCTGTCGGTTTTGTATATTATTTTGTCGGTGTGTTTATTTGCACTGGTGGCGATCTTTGATGCCCAGTGTATGTAATCTGCTGTCTGCTTGTGCTTTATTATCATAGTGGCGAACTTTGATGCCCAGTGGATGTAATATGCCGTAATTTCTTTATTGTATAGTCTAGATTTTTTCTTATTCACGATGCTGCAGTTATTTTACTGTATATATATCCTGTCTTCGCTCCATGAAAAGTAAACCGGCCAAACCGTAAAATTACGGTACATAATCGAGACGTCATGCAAATCACTATGTATGGGCCGCATCATGGGCCCAGTCATCTTGGTCTGTTAACAGGCCTAAATGTAAACTGACCCACTAGTAGTTTCGGGCCTTTAATAGGCCGAGTAAACCACCGGCCCTATTTTCGCAAGAAAATTCAATGGGCTTTTAGTAGGCTGAAAAGTAGGTTGGGCCTGAAACATGACGAACAGCTCATGGGCCGACAGCAGGCCGAAATAGACCCCGGCCCATGATTGTGCCAATCACATCACGGGCCGTTAACAAGCCAAAATTGTCTCGGTCCTTGTTTGGCCCTATCAGATTATCGGCTGTGAGCAGGCCGGATGCAAAGCGGGCCATAATTAGGCCCAACTGTATGACGGGCTTTTAACAGGCCGAAATAAATATAGGGCCGAAATGTTAAACGGGCCTTTAACAGGCCGAAACTAATATCAGGTCGTATTACTAAATGGGCCTTTAGCAAACAGAAATCTTAACCGGGCCTCAAGTGGGCCCAAAAGCACAACGTCTAGTTGACGGGCCGAATCTGATATGGGCCATAATTTAGCCCAAAGGCTCTTAAAGGGCCAGATCTGATATGGGCCGTAATATGGCCCAAAACGTGGTCGGCTATTAATGGGCTGGATGTCACATGGGCCCTTATTAGGCCCAGAACGTGGCAGGCTGTTAATGGACCGGATCAAATATGGGCCGGCATTTGGCCCAAAACATGTCAGCCTGTTAACGAGCCGGCCCACTAGTGTCTTCAAAATATTGTGGGCCTTTAGCTGGGCCGGCCCATTATGGTCTGCAAAATCTTGTGGGCCTTTAGTTGGACCGGCCCATTTAATCTTTATGGGCCACTTTTGGGCCGGTCCACGTGTCAACATATCATAGGCGCATCTCGCCCATTGGATGAGTGACATATGTGCCAACGCGGAGCTGACACGTGGTTCCGTCGGCTAATGAGAATTTTACACGTGGAAAATCGCCATTAGTCGTGGCTGTTAGCGGGTTATCGGATCCAAAACCGGACCCGATAGCTTAACGGCGACCCGTTATGGTGGATGCCATGTGTCGGTTACCCTTGACGAAAGCACTTCCATGACGCGGCATTTATTGTCATGGAAGTGGACACTTCTGTGATGATAATTTTGGTATTGTCATGAAACACTTCTACGACAGCACAGGTATGACTATCTTGATTCTGTCATAAAATCGTCATGGATGTACATGCATGACAGAAAACATGACCTACTGTGACAAACACGTATCATCACGGAAGTGTATTTTTTTTGTAGTGTTAGCATTTTAAAGGGGTCCACATCCTTATGTCCTCACCATGCCACTGTTGAACTTATCTGAAATATACTAGATAAAAGTATTAGTCCAACAATATGTATGTTGACATGAATTACCAAAACCACCAAGGGAGCAAGTGTGCTTTCAATCTCCCCCTTTTTGGTAATTGATGACAACATACATCAAAGCTTCAAATAGAGATGTAGCAGAAAAATGTATGAAAGCTTTGAGAAAACATGTAACATGCATATGCTCCCTCTACAAGTGTGCAAACATATAAGTGATATATAGCAGCTCACAGAATGTGAATGCACAACAGGAAGGAATTAGCAATGTGTTACATGTATCTTGGCTATATGCATCAGAGCAACGGAGTGAGAATGTAGTATCTTCATGTCCATGACTCTTCCTTGCAAACAATATGCACTGGTGCACGCACGTCCTAAGCAAACGGAAAAAGGGCTTTTTGCAATCGTAGCCAGAAACTGTCTGCCAGTGAGTGTGGGCGATGCAAGGGGTCAATCACAGATGACAACGAAACTCCGCGTGCAATGGCAGTAAATAGAAGTGACAGTTTGTCAGTTTGACTCGCGTGCGATGGCAAATATCAGAAGCGATGGGTTGCAAATTTGACCTGTATTGGATGGTAGTACACAGAAGTGACGGTTTATGAATTTCACCCGTGCGTGATTACATTGATGAATAATAAAAAAATTGCCGGTGACGGGCGGTGCTGCTGCACAGCAGGGAGCTCGCCAGTCACCGGAGCAGTGCTTCCCATCGGTCGCCGGAGCAACTTCATCGTTGGTGTTTGAGGAGCGCCTCCTGTCGGTGTCGGAGTTGCACCTCGTCGTCATGGATCCACCATATGTGCAGGTTGCCGTAGACGTGGTGGAGGCCTTGGAGCAGGAGGGGCCGAGCACCAGCGCGAGGAGCAGCAGCAGCACCGCTGGCCCCGCACGGCCACCACCATGGAACCGGTCGACGCCTTAGAGGTTGGTGTCATCTGTGCAGCAAGTCATTGCTAGTTCCTTGTCGGATCTGTCGGGCAAAGAAGGTATGCTTGTCCACAGATTGAAAAAATAAGAGGAATCAAAGAAGAAAGGGGACCCAAGAGGTGCTCACCGATGAGGTGCCAACGTCGCAGTTCATCTAGTGGACCGACGACGGGATTCTATGAGGCCTCACTTTCCCGCTGCCGCACTACATCTCGGCAGAACGAAGGGTGGCCCCATGCCACGCTCCTCTGGAATGGCCGCTGAGCTCCTCGGCGAGTTGCTCCATGAGCTCGTCGTCAGATGTTTGGTGATGAAGCACCACGGCGGTGGCTCGGCGCAGCCGCTTGGTCGCCCGGCCCCGGTCGGTGATACGTCTCCAACGTATCTATAATTTTTGCTTGTTCCATGCTGTTATATTATCATTCTTGGATATTTTACAATCATTTTATAGCAACTTTATATCATTTTTTGGGACTAACCTAATGACATAGTGCCTAGTGCCAGTTGCTGTTTTTTGCTTGTTTTTTACTTCGCAGAATATCAGTACCAAACGGAGTCCAAACGCAGCGAAACTTTTTGGAGAATTTTTCTAGACTAGAAGACACAAGATGGGCCAAAGAAGTACTAGAGAGGAGGCCCGAGGGGAGCACAACCCCCCAGGGTGCGCCCAGGAGCCCAGGCGCGCCCTGGTGGGTTGTGCCCACCTCGGTGGCCTCCCGCACCGCCTCTTCACCCTATAAATTGCCAAATATTCCAGAAACCCTAGGGGAGTCGATGAAAAACAATTCCAGCCGCCGCAAGTTCCAGAACCACGAGATCCAATCTAGACACCATCACGAAGGGGTTCATCATCCTCATTGGTGCCTCTCCGATGATGCATGAGTAGTTCATTGTAGACCTACGGGTCCGTAGGCAGTAGTTAAATGGCTTCTGATACGTCTCCAACATATCTATAATTTTTGATTGTTCCATGCTATTATATTATCTGTTTTGGATGTTTTATATGCTTTAATATGCTATTTTTGGGACTAACTTATTAACCTAGAGCCCAGTGACAGTTTCTGTTTTTTCCTTGTTTTTGAGTTTTACAGAAAAGGAATATCAAACGGAGTCCAAATGGAATAAAACTTTCTCGATGATTTTTCTTGGACCAGAAGACACCCACGTAACTTGGAGAGAGGGCCAGAAGATCCCCGAGGAGGCCACAAGCCTCAGGGGCATGCCCTGGGGGGGGGGGAGGGGGCGCTGTGAGGGCTTGTGGGCCCCTCGGGAGTCCCCTAACCCTAAAACCAGCACTATAAATTCCCAAATATTCCCAAACGACCAGAAGCGTCCACCAAAATACTTTTCCGCCGCCGTAACCTTCTGTTCCCGTGAGATCCCATCTTGGGGCCTTTTCCAGCACCCTGCCGGAGGGGGATTCGATCATGGAGGGATTCTACATCAACCCTATTGCCCCTTCCGATGAAGCGTGAGTAGTTTACCACAGACCTACGGGTCCATAGCTAGTAGCTAGATGGCTTCTTCTCTCTCTTTGATCTTCAATACAATTTTCTCCTCAATGTTCTTGGAGATCTATCCGGTGTAATATTATTTTGCGGTGTGTTTGTCGAGATCCGATGAATTGTGGATTTATGATCAGATTATCTATGAATATTATTTGAGTCTTTTCTGAATTCTTATATTCATGATTTGATATCTTTGTATTTCTCTTCTAATTATTGGTTTAGTTTGGCCAACTAGATTGGTTCTTCTTGCAATGGGAGATGTGCTTAGTTTTGGGTTCAATCTTGCGGTGTCCTCACCCAGTGACAAAGTAGGGGTAGCGAGGCACATATTGTATTGTTGCCATCAAGGATAAAAAGATGGGGTTTTCATCATATTGCTTGAGTTTATCCCTCTACATCATGTCATCTTACTTAAGGCGTTACTCCGTTCTTATGAACTTAATACTCTAGATGCATGCTGGATAGCGGTCGATGTGTGGAGTAATAGTAGTAGATGCAGGCAGGAGTTGGTCTACTTGACATGGACGTGATGCCTATATTCATAATCATTGCCTTGGATATCGTCATAACTTTGCGCTTTTCTATCAATTGCTCGACAGTAATTTGTTCACCCACCGTATGTTTTCTTTCAAGAGAGAAGCCTCTAGTGAAACCTATGGCCTCCGGGTCTATTTTCCATCACATATTTTCAGATCTATAAACCAAAAAACCCAAAAATACCTTGCTACAATTTATTTAATTTTATTTTGTTTTATGTTTTAGTAATCTTTTACATCTATCTCTATCAGATCTCATCCTTGCAAGTGACCATGAAGGGATTGACAACCCCTTTATCGCGTTGGGTGCAAGTGTTTGATTGTTTGTGCAGGTGCATAGATTGGAGACTTGCGTGTACCTCCTACTGGATTGATACCTTGGTTCTCAAACTGAGGGAAATACTTATCTCTACTTTGCTGCATCACCCTTTCCTCTTCAAGGGAAAAACCAACGCAAGCTCAAGAAGTAGCAGCTTCTTCTCTCTTTTTAATTCTCAATACAATGGTCTCTTGGAGATCTATTTGATGTAACTCTTTTTGCGGTGTGTTTGTTGGGATCCGATGAACTTTAAGTTTACGATCAGATCTATATCCATGAATATTATTTGAGTCTTCTTTGATCTCTTATATGCATGATTACTTATAGCCTCGTATTTCTTCTTCGAATCTTTGGTTTAGTTAGGCCAACTAGATCAATTTTTCTTGCCATGGGAAGAGGTGCTTTGTGATGGGTTCGATCGTGCGGTGTTCTTTCCCAGTGATAGAAGGGGCAGCAAGACACGCATGTATCATTGCTATTAAGGATAACAACATGAAGGCTATTCCTCCATGAATAGATCTCGTCTACATCATGTCATCGTTCTTATTGCATCACTCTGTTTTTCCATGAAATTAATACACTAGATGGATGCTGGATAGCGGTCGATGTTTGGTGTAATAGTAGTAGATGCAGGCAGGAGTCGGTCTACTAATCTTGGACGTGATGCCTATATAATGATCATTGCCTTGGATATCGTCATAATTATTCGATCTTCTATCAATTGCCCAACAGTAATTTGTTTACCCACCGTGTGCTATTTTCTTGAGAGAAGCCACTAGTGAAATCTACGGCCTCCGGATCTATTCTTTATCATATTTGCTTTGAGATTTTTTTTGCTTTTATTTTCAGATCTATTATTCCAAAAACCCAAAAATACCTTGCTGCACCTTTTTGCTATTTATTTTATTCGTGTTTTATCGAGATCTATTTATCCAATCTACACAATTTTTATCCCGTCAACTTGACAATTTCTGTCACCATTACCCGTAGAGGGATTGACAACCTCTCCTAATCGTTGGGTTGCAAGTATTTGTTCTTTGTGTGCAGGTACCATTTACATAGTGTTGCTTGGTTCTCCTACTGGATTGATACCTTGGTTTCATAACTGAGGGAAATACCTACCGTAGTTGTGCTGCATCATCCCTTCCTCTTTGGGAAATACCGACGTAGTTCAAGCGACATCAAAAGGAATTTCTGGCGCCGTTGCCGGGGAGACATCATCAACATCTATCAGGTTCCTAATCACAAATCTCATCTCCTTGCAATTTAAATTATTTGCCATTTGCCTCTCATTTTCATATCCCCCACTTCACAAAATTTTGCTGTTTTATTTGCCTTCTTTTTGTTTGTATTTTTCTCGTCCGATCTTTTGTTTGCTTGTGTTGACATGTGCTTTCTATATGCTTGCATCTTCGCTTGCTAAAAATCTATTGATATGGATCCCCATCCACTTGCTAATCTTTTTAAAAGATCCAATCATGATGAACCAATTGCTAGTGAGTTGAGTTCACTAGATTATCTTTACGAAGTTTTGCTTGAGATTCGTGAATCTGAAAATTGTGATGAAGAAATTTATGAAGTGATTCATGATAGCTCCTTGAATGAAAAGCATGATTGCAATGATTTTACTATAAATTCTATTAATGTCAATTGTGCTAATAATATGCAAAACTCCAAGCTTGGGGATGCTAATTTTGCTATGTCCACTACTTATTGCAATGATCATGATTGGGGTGATTCTTCTTATGATCTTGAAAATTTATTTAAGCCTCATAATGAATATGATATTGATAATAATGTTTGCAATAATATTGAAAGTGGGTTTGGAGAGTGTTCAATCTTACATTTTTTTGATGAAAGTGGGTTTGGAGAGGTCATGACTTCAGTTGATGTTAATCCCACTATCTTGGAAGATTATAGAACTTTTATGCATGTGGATCATGAAGAGAAAATTTTATATGATAGCTATATTGTTGAATTTGATTATGATCCTAAATGTAATTATTATGAGAGAGGAAAATATGGTTGTAGAAATTTTCATGTTACTAATTTACCTCTCGTTATGTTGAGATTGCTATTGTTTCTTCCTTCTCCCTTGCATATGCTATATATTTCTTGTCTTGGTAATTTGTTTGCTTATAAAATCCCTATGCATCGGAAGTATGTTAGACTTAAATATGTTTGTCACATGTATTATGATGCTCTCTTTGTGTTTCAATTTTTGTCTTTCATGCGAGCATCATCAAAATTATCAATGCCTAGCTAGGGGAATAAAACGATAGCGCTTGTTGGGAGGCAACCCAATGAATAAAAATTATTTTTGCCTTTTTCTTTTTGTTCTTGAGTGTTTGCACAATTATGCCTCTGTTATGATAGTGTTTTTTATGTTTTAATTAGTGTTTGTGCCAAGTAAAGCCTTTGGGATAGCTTTGGTGATAGTAGATTTGATCCTGTTGAAAAACAGAAACTTTTGCGTCCAGTAAAATAATTTTAAAAATTCACAGAAGCAACGAAAAATTCTAATTTTTTTACACAAGATTGATATACAAATTTCCTCTGTTACAGATGTATGAGAACAATTCGCATCTTTACAGATTGTTCTGTTTTTGACAGATTCTGTTTTCTTTGCATTGTGTGCTTATTTTGATGAATCTATGGATTGTATCGGGGGGTATAAGCCATGGTAAAGTTAGAATACAGTAGACATAATGCAATAACAAAATTTGAATGGGTTTTCTACAATACTTAAAGTAAAGACTGGTTTTCTTATACTAACGGATCTCACAAAGGTTTTGTTAAGTTTTCTGTCATTGAAGTTTTCAAGTTATGGGACAGATCACGATGGATGAAGGAATAAGGAGTAAGAAAAGCCTAAGCTTGGGGATGCCTGATACGACTCCATTGTATCTACTTTTCCAAACTCTTTTGCCCTTGTTTTGGACTCTAACTTGCATGATTTGAATGGAACTAACCCAGACTGACACTGTTTTCAGCAGAATTGCCTTGGTGTTATTTTTGTGCAGAAATAAAAGTTCTTAGATTGACCTGAAAATTCACGGAGAATATTTTTGGAATAAATAAAAAATATTGGCGAAAGAATCAACCAGAGGGGACCCACCAGCTGTCCACAAGGGTGGAGGGCACGCCCTCCCAGGGCGCGCCCCCTGCCTTGTGGGTCCTCTGGACCTCCTCCGACCCTAACTCCAACTCCATATATTCACGTTCAGGGAGAAAAAAAATCAGAGAGAAGGATTCATCGCGTTTTACGATATGGAGCCGCCGCCACCTCCTGTTCTTCATCGGGAGGGCAGATCTGGAGTCCGTTCGGGGCTCCGGAGAGGGGAAATCGACGCCATCGTCATCATCAACCATCCTCCATCATCAATTTCATTATGCTCACCGTCGTGCGTGAGTAATTCGATCGTAGGCTGATACGTCTCCAACGTATCTATAATTTTTGATTGTTCCATGGTGTTATATTATCATTCTTGGATGTTTTACAATCAATTTATAGCAACTTTATATCATTTTTTGGGACTAACCTATTGACATAGTGCCCAGTGCCAGTTGCTATTTTTTGCTTGTTTTTTTACTTCGCAGAAAATCAATACCAAACGGAGTCCAAACGCAGCGAAACTTTTTGGTGATTTTTTCTGGACCAGAAGACACACGATGGGCCAAGAAAGTACCTAAGGGAGGCTCCGAGGGGAGCACAACCCACCAGGGCATGCCTGGGGGCCCAGGCGCGCCCAGGTGGGTTGTGCCCACCTTGGCCGCCTCCCGCACCGCCTCTTTGCTCTATAAATACCCTGGACGTCCAAAAACCCTAGGGGAGTCAACGAAAATCAATTCCAGCCACTGCAAGTTCCAGAAACCACAGATCCAATCTAGACACCATCACGGAGGGGTTCATCATCCTCATTGGTGCCTCTTCGATGTTGCGTGAGTAGTTCATTGTAGACCTACGGGTCCGTAGTTAGTAGCTAGATGGCTTCCTCTCTCTCTTTTGATTCTCAATACAATGGTCTCTTGGAGATCTATTTGATGTAACTCTTTTTTGCGGTGTGTTTGTTGGGATCCGATGAACTTTGTGTTTATGATCAGATCTATGTTTTTATCCATGAAAGTTATTTGAGTCTTTTGATCTCTTATATGCATGATTAGTTATAGCCTCGTATTTCTTCTTCGAATCTTTGGTTTAGTTAGGCTAACTAGATCGATTTTTCTTGCCATGGGAAGAGGTGCTTTGTGATGGGTTCGATCTTACGGTGCTTGATCCCATTGACAGAAGGGGAACCGACACGTATGTATCATTGCCATTAAGGATAACAAGATGGGGTCTATTTCTACATAAATAGATCTTGTCTACATCATGTCATCGTTCTTATTGCATTACTCCGTTTCTTCATGAACTTAATGCACTAGATGCATGCTGGATAGCGGTCGATGTGTGGAGTAATAGTAGTAGATGCAGGCAAGAGTCAGTCTACTAATCTTGGATGTGATGCCTATATAATGATCATTGCCTGGATATCATCGTAATTATTTGAAGTTCTATCAATTGCCCAACAGTAATTTGTTTACCCACCGTATGCTATTTTTCTTGAGAGAAGCCACTAGTGAAATCTACGGCCCTTGGGTCTCTTCTTTATCATATTTGCCTTCGAGATCTATTTTTATTCACTTTTATTTTCAGATCTATTAATCCAAAAACCCAAAAAAACCTTGCTGAATTTTATTTGCTTTTATTTGCATTTACCAATCTACTACAATTTTATCCCGTTAGCTTGACAATTTCTGGCACCGTTACCCGAAAGGGATTGACAACCCCTTTAACACGTCGGGTTGCAAGTATTTGTTCTTTGTGTGCAGGTACCGTTAACGTAGTGTTGCTTGGTTCTCCTACTGGTTCGATAACCTTGGTTTCATCACTGAGGGAAATACCTACCATAGCTGTGCTGCATCATCCCTTCCTCTTTGGGGAAATACCGACATAATTCAAGCCGCATCAAAAGGAATTTCTGGCGCCGTTGCTGGGGAGGATCAAGTCAAGATAGTCTCCCATCAACTAGCCAATTTCTGGCGCTGTCACCGGGGAGACATCATCTACATCTATCAGGTTCCTAATCACAAATCTCATCTCCTTGCAATTTACATTATTTGCCATTTGCCTCATGTTTTCATCTCTCCCACTTCACAAAAATTTGCCGTTTTATTTGCCCTCTTTTTCGTTCGCCTTTTTCTCGTCAGATCTCTTGTTTGCTATCTCTACTTGTGTTACCATGTGCCTTCTATTTGCTTGCATCTTTGCTTGCTAAAAATCTATTGATATGGATCCTCATCCACTTGCTAATCTTTTCAAAAGATCCAATTATGATGAACCAATTGATAGTGAATTGAATTCACTACATTATCTTTATGAAGTTTTGCTTGAGATTCATGAATCTGAAAATTGTGATGAAGTGTTAAACGAAGGAATTTATAAAGTGATTCATGATAGATCCTTGAATGAAAAGCATGATTGCAATGATATTATTTTAAATTCTATTAATGTCAATTGTGTTAGTGATATGCAAAACCCCAAGCTTGGGGATGCTTGTTTTGTTATGTCCACTACTGATTGCAATGATCATGATTGGGGTGATAATGATTCTTATGATCTTGAAAATTTATTTATACCTCATGATGAATATGCTTGCGATAATATTAAAAGTGGGTTTGGAAGAGTGTTAAATTTAGCTAAAAATAATCCGACTTATTTGGAGAGTGTTCAATCTTATGAAATTTTTGATAAAAGTGGGCTTGTAGAGGTCATGACTTTATTTGATGATAATCCCACTATTTTGGAAGAGTGTTAACTTTCCATGCATGTGGATCATGAAGAGAATACTTTATGTGATAGTTATATTGTTGAATTTGATTATGATCCTACATGTAATTATTATGAGAGAGGAAAATATGGTTGTAGAAATTTTCATGTTACTAAATTACCTCTCGTTATGTTGAGATCGTCAATGTTTTATTCCCCCTCTTTGCATATGTTAGATGTTTCTTGTCTTGATAATTTGTTTGCCTATAAAATTCCTATGCATAGGAAGTATGTTAGACTTAAATGTGTTTGTCATATATTTCATGATGCTCTCTTTGTGTTTCAATTCTTATCTTTCGTGTGAGCATCGTTGAAACCTTATGCCTAGCTAGGGGCGTAAAACGATAGCTCTTGTTGGGAGGCAACCCAATGAATAAATTTATTTTTGTCTTTTTCTTTCTGTTCTTGAGTGTTTGCACAATTATGCTACTGTTATGATTATTTTTTTGTTTTAATTAGTGTTTGTGCCAAGTAAAGCCTTTGGGATAGCTTTGGTGATAGTTGATTTGATCTTGTTGGAAAACAGAAACTATTGCATTCAGTAAAACAATTTTGAAAATTCACAGAAGCAACGAAAAACTCTGAATTTTTTTACACGATATTGATATACAAATTGCCTCTGTTTTCCTAATTTTTAAGAATTTTTGGAGTTACAGAAATATGAGTACAATTTGCATCTTTACAGATTGTTCTGTTTTTGATAGATTCTGTTTTCTTTGCATTGTGTGCTTATTTTGATGAATCTATGGTTTGTATCGGGGGGTATGAGCCATCGTAAACTTAGAATATAGTAGATATAATGCAATAACAAAATTTGAATGGGTTTTCTACAGTACTTAAAGTAAAGATTGGTTTTCTTATACTAACGGATCTCACGAAGGTTTTGTTGAGTTTTGTGTGATTGAAGTTTTCAAGTTTTGGGTGAGATTATGATGGATGAAGGAATAAGGAGTAAGAAGAGCCTAAGCTTGGGGATGCCACCTTTCAAAAAAAAGCTTGGGGATGCCCCATGGCACCCCAAGCCATTATCCAAAGAGAAGCAAGCAACTAAGCTTGGGGATGCCCGAGTGGCATCCCCTCTTTCTTCTAACGACCATCGGTATTTTACTTGGAGCTATATTTTTATTCGTCACATATCATGAGTTTTGCTTGGAGCGTCTTGCATGATATGAGTCTTTGCTTGTTTTGCTTTTTATTTTAAGTCAAGTATCCTTGCTGGACACACCTATTTGAGAGAGCCAAAATTATGCCATGATTTGTTAGAATTGCTCTCTATGCTTCACTTAAATCTTTATGTGCTATGGAATTGCTCTAGTGCTTCACTTATATCTTTTTGAGCACGGTGTGCTTTAGTATTTTTTGAAGAAATTCTCTCATTCTTCACTTAGATTTATTTAAGAGTTAGCAAATTTTTTAAGAAATTCTCTCATGCTTCACTTAAATTATTTTGAGAGAAGAAAATTTTTATGCTCATGTTCTTCACTTAGATTTGTTTGAGCTATCAAAAGCAACATATGAAATTAGTCCCAAAGTGATAGATATTCAAGAGGGATATAATAAAAACTTTCATGAAGATCATTGGACAAAATAAACTTGATTCCTAGTAATAGCTTTGCGATATGATGATATAATATGTGAGTCATGTTGGTGAGTAATTATGCTTTAGTAAGAATATTGGTGTTAAGGTTTGTGATTCCCTATGCAAGCACGAAAGTCAATAGTTACGCAATGAAATTATATCCTACTTGTGGTGCATTATTCGGTGTTAGTTATGCTTAATGCTCGCTTATGAGATATTTTGTTTCTTGGTTGGATGCTTCTCAATCTTTTGCTAGCCTTCCTTTGCACTAAGTATGATCACTACTTGTGCATCCAAAATCCTTCTACCCAGTTTTGCCATATGAGTCCACTATACCTACCTATAGGCGGTATTATTTTGCCGTTCTAAGCAAATTTGTATCTCTAAATTTTCAAAATAAATTTCTCTTTTGTGTGCTCGTATCGCTCATGAATCGGCAGGGGGTGGCCAATATTTTCCATGCTAGATGTGTTATTCTCAAGATGAGTGTTTATTCACTCGTCATTGCACGAGAGTAGGGCAAAGGTATTAGGGATGCCCAATCCCGAAATGAAAAATGAATTTACTTTATATTGTCAAATAATAATTTCCTTGGAAAGTGTTGGTATGGACGGCACCCGTGGATTCGGTTAGCCGTGGAATGTGAAAGTATGGTGGAAAAAGGAATAAACTTTATTTTCTGTTTGGGAACCGCCTATGATATATCTAGCATGGAAAGTATTGGGAACTACTCGATCGTTTTCATTGACAGGAAAGGCATGCCACCCAAAATGTTTTTATCTCTATCTTTTTCGCATTGAGCTCTGGCACCTCTACAAATCCCTACTTCCCTCTACGAAGGGCCTTTCTTTTACTTTATGCAATTTTTATTTTTATTCGAGTCTCCATCTTCTCTTATAAAGCACCAACTAAGGGGCACTATGATCGTACATGAGCATTGGGTGTAGCTAATATGCGAGTGTGTTTCATGAATGGATCAATGATTGAGCATAATGGGCTAGGGATAACTTGCTTCAGTGTTGATATTTTGATAGACATGGTTGCTTGTTGATATGCTTGAGTATTGAAATCTTCATGTCAAAACTAGACTATTGCTTTGAATAATATAAAAGTCCAAATGTCCATGCTACAAAGAAAAGAATATGTGATGAACATGTTAGGCAACATTCCACATCAAAAATTCTGTTTTTATCATTTACCTACTCGAGGACGAGCAGGAATTAAGCTTGGGGATGCTGATACATCTCCAACGTATCTATAATTTTTGATTGTTCCATGCTGTTATATTATCATTCTTGGATGTTTTACAATCATTTTATAGCAACTTTATATCATTTTTTGGGACTAACCTATTGACATAGTGCCCAGTGCCAGTTGCTGTTTTTTGCTTGTTTTTTTACTTCGCAGAAAATCAATACCAAACGGAGTCCAAACGCAGCGGAACTTTTTGGCGATTTTTTCTGGACCAGAAGACACACGATGGGCCAAGAAAGTACCTGAGGGGGACTCCGAGGGGAGCACAACCCACCAAGGCGTGCCTGGGGGCCCAGGCGCGCCCAGGTGGGTTGTGCCCACCTCGGCCGCCTCCCGCACCGCCTCTTTGCTCTATAAATACCCTGGACGTCCAAAAACCCTAGGGGAGTCGACGAAAATCAATTCCAGCCGCCGCAAGTTCCAGAAACCACAGATCCAATCTAGACACCATCATGGAGGGGTTCATCATCCTCATTGGTGCCTCTCCGATAATGCGTGAGTAGTTCATTATAGACCTACGGGTCCGTAGTTAGTAGCTAGATGGCTTCCTCTCTCTCTTTTGATTCTCAATACAATGGTCTCTTGGAGAACTATTTGATGTAACTCTTTTTTGCGGTGTGTTTGTTGGGATCCGATGAACTTTGAGTTTATGATCAGATCTATGTTTTTATCCATGAAAGTTATTTGAGTCTTTTGATCTCTTATATGCATGATTAGTTATAGCCTCGTATTTCTTCTTCGAATCTTTGGTTTAGTTAGGCCAACTAGATCGATTTTTCTTGCCATGGGAACAGGTGCTTTGTGATGGGTTCGATCTTACGGTGCTTGATCCCAGTGACAGAAGGGGAACCGACACGTATGTATCGTTGCCATTAAGGATAACAAGATGGGGTCTATTTCTACATAAATAGATCTTGTCTACATCATGGCATCATTCTTATTGCATTACTCCATTTCTCCATGAAATTAATACACTAGATGCATGCTGGATAGCGGTCGATGTGTGGAGTAATAGTAGTAGATGCAGGCAGGAGTCGGTCTACTAATCTTGGACGTGATGCCTATATAATGATCATTGCCTGGATATCGTCATAATTATTTGAAGTTCTATCAATTGCCCAACAGTTATTTGTTTACCCACCGTATGCTATTTTTCTTGAGAGAAGCCACTAGTGAAATCTACGGCCCCCGGGTCTCTTCTTTATCATATTTGCCTTCGAGATCTATTTTTATTCGCTTTTATTTTCAGATCTATTAATCCAAAAACCCAAAAATACCTCACTGAATTTTATTTGCATTTATCAATCTACTACAATTTTATCCCGTTAGCTTGACAATTTCTGGCACCGTTATCCGAAAGGGATTGACAACCCCTTTGACACGTCGGGTTGCAAGTATTTGTTCTTTGTGTGCAGGTACCGTTTACGTACTGTTGCTTGGTTCTCCTACTGGTTCGATAACCTTGGTTTCATCACTGAGGGAAATACCTACCGTAGCTGTGCTGCATCATCCCTTCCTCTTTGGGGAAATACCGACGTAGTTCAAGCCACATCATAGGCTTGCTGGACGGTGATGAGTTGGATGAGATTTATCATGTAATCGAGTTAGTTTTGTTAGGGTTTGATCCCTAGTATCCACTATGTTCTGAGATTGATGTTGCTATGACTTTGCTATGCTTAATGCTTGTCACTAGGGCCCGAGTGCCATGATTTCAGATCTGAACCTATTATGTTTTCATGAATATATTTGTGTTCTTGATCCTATCTTGCAAGTTGTAGACACCTATTACGATCTATGATCCGCATACCCCAAGGTGACAATAATTGGGATTCTTTCCGGTGATTACCGTAGTTTGAGGAGTTCATGTACTCACTAAGTGCTAATGCTTTGGTTCGGTTCTCTATTAAAAGGAGACCTTAATATCCCTTAGTTTCCATTAGGACCCCGCTGCCACGGGAGGGTAGGACAAAAGATGTCATGCAAGTTCTTTTCCATAAGCACGTATGACTATATATGGAATACATGCCTACATTATATTGATGAATTGGAGCTAGTTCTGTGTCACCCTAGGTTATAACTGTTGCATGATGAATGACATCCGACATAATTATCCATCACTGATCCATTGCCTACGAGCTTTTCACATATTGATCTTTGCTACGTTACTTTGCCGTTGCCACCATTACAATTGCTACAAAACTGCCACTGTTACTTTTGCCACCGTTACCGTTATTTCTATACTACTTTGCTACTAAATATTTTGCTGCAGATATTAAGTTTTTCAGGTGTGGTTGAATTGACAACTCAGCTGCTAATACTTGAGAATATTCTTTGGCTCCCCTTGTGTCGAATCAATAAATTTGGGTTGAATACTCTACCCTCGAAAACTGTTGCGATCCACTATACTTGTGGGTTATCAAGACCTTTTTTTTGGCGCCATTGCCGGGGAGCATAGCTCTATTCTCTGAGTCACTTGGGATTTATATCCGTTGAATCACTATGAAAAATTTGAAAGATACCAAAACCAAGATCTATCCCTCTACTACGAGGGGAGGTAAGGAACTGCCATCTAGCTCTGCACTTGATTCACCTTCTTTTTTGAGTAAGCTTGCGACACCTACACCTGCTAGTAATTCTGATATGTCGCAAGTAATTGATGATGCTACTTCTGCTATGCATGATGCTTATGATGATACTGCTTTGCTTGATAATACTGTGCCACTAGGTGAATTTCTTGATGAACAACTTGCTAGGGTTAAAGCGAATGGAATTACTGAAACTGATGATATTATTGAAACCGCAGATTATGATTCTCCCCCTAGATATGAATTACCTAAGGTACCTGAGGGTTATATTATGGATGAAGAAACTGCTAGAGACTTTTTTGCTTGCAATGATAGAGATGATCCTAAGAAATTGTTAGCTAAGCTGAAAGAAAAATCTTTGAATGCTAGAATGCAATATGACCCTAAGTTTGCTACTTCACCTATCTTTGTTACTGATAAGGATTATGAATTCTCTGTCGATCCTGAGTTAATTACTTTGGTTGAATCTGATCCTTTCCATGGTTATGAATCTGAAACTGTTGTGGCACATCTCACTAAATTTAATGATATAGCCACCCTATTTGCTCACGAGGAAAAAAATTCACTATTACTACATTCTTAAGTTGTTTCCTTTCTCATTAAAGGGTGATGCTAAGTTATGGTTTAATTCTCTTGCTCCTGGTTGTGTGCGTAGTCCCCAGGATATGATATATTACTTCTCTGAAAAATATTTTTCTGCTCATAAGAAACAAGCTGCTTTGCAGGAAATATTTAACTTTGTGCAAATTGAAGAAGAGAGCCTCCCACAAGCTTGGGGGAGGCTTCTCCAATTACTTAATACTTTGCCTGATCATCCTATTAAGAAAAATGAAATACTTGATATCTTTTATAATGGACTAACCGATGCTTCTAGGGACCACCTAGATAGTTGTACTGGTTGTGTTTTCAGGGAACAAACTGTTGAGCAAGCTGAATTGCTATTGAATAATATATTGAGCAATGATAATGATTGGACACTTCCTGAACCAATTCCTAAGCCAACTCCGAAGAAAAGAGGCATTCTATTTCTCAGTCCTGAAGATATGCAAGAGGCAAGGAAATCTATGAAAGAAAAAGGTATTAAAGCTGAAGATGTTAAACATTTACCACCTGTTGAAGAAATACATGGTCTTGATAACCCGACATAGGTAGTAGAGGTAAATTCTCTCTATTGATTTGATGAAGGTGATATTCCTCATAATAAGTCTGCTAGTCAATGCTTGGATGTGTTTGATAATTTTATTGTTAAACAAGAAAATTTCAATGCTTATGTTAGTAGACAATTGAAACGTAATGCTTACATGCTTGAACGCTTGGGTGATTACATGAGTAGAGCTGTTAGTGACCTTAAGATTATTAGTAAGCATGCTTCCATGGTTAAAACTCAAGTAGAACAAGTACTTAAGGCACAAGATGATTTGCTTAATGGGTTGAATAATAAGAACAATGATAATGCTGTTAGGGTCATGACTAGAGGTGGTAAAATGACTCAGGAACCTTTGTATCCTGAGGGCCATCCTAAGAGAGTTGAGCAAGACTCCCAGAGAATTGATTCTGATGCACCTAGTCCTCCTAGTAATAAAAAGAAAAAGAAAACTGATAGGGCTTTGCATGCTTCTAGTGAACCTATTATAGACACACCTGAGAATCCAAATGATATTTCTATTTCTGATGCTGAGACACAATCTGGTGATGAGCATGAACCTAGTGATAATGTTAATGATGATGCTCATGTTGATGCTCAACCTAGTAATGATAATGATGTGGAGATTGAAGCTGCTGTTGATCTTGATAACCCACAACCTAAAAATAAACGTTATGATTAGAGAGACTTCATTGCTAGAAAACATGGCAAAAAAAGAGAACCATGGGTTCAGAAACCCATGCCCTTCCCTCCTAAACCATCCAAGAAAAAGGATGATGAAGATTTTGAGCGCTTTGTTGAAATGCTTAGACCTGTCTTTTTGCGTATGCGTTTGACTGATATTCTGAAAATGTCTCCTTATGCTAAGTATATGAAAGATATTGTGACAAATAAAAGAAAGATACCGGAAGCTGAAATTTCCACCATGCTTGCTAATTACACTTTTAAGGGTGGAATACCAAAGAAACTAGGAGATCCAGGAATACCAACTATACCATGATCCATTAAAAGAAACTATGTTAAAACTGCTTTATGTGATTTGGGAGCCGGTGTTAGTGTTATGCCTTTCTCTTTATATCGAAGACTTGATTTGAATAAGTTGACACCTACTAAAATTTCTTTGCAAATGGCTGATAAATCAACTGCTATACCCATCGGTATTTGTGAGGATGTGCCTGTTGTGGTTGCAAACGTTACTATCTTAACGGACTTTGTTATTCTTGATATTCCCAAGGACGACAGTATGTCGATCATCCTTGGTAGACCCTTTTTGAATACTGCATATCCCCATTGAGGTAACCTAGTGCTATTAAAAAATTCTCCGGTTTCATGCTATTCGAAAGGAGTTTGTTAATAAGACTTGATTAACCTTGTTAATGGATTCCTTTTGATGGGCATGAGATGGATGAATTTAGAAAGCACAACCTTCTGTACCCACCTTTTACTTTCTGTTATTTAGATTAAATAAAGTAAAAATACTATTATCCATCTGTTTTCTGAATTATCCATGCAATAAAAAATGTCCTGAAAATAAAAGTTCTCCAAATGCCCTGAAAATGTAGTATGATTTTTATAGAATATTTGAGAATTTCTGGCACTGAGAACACACAAGGGGGCTGCACCAGTGGACCACAAGGGTGGAGGGCGCGCCCTACCCCCTGGGCGTGCCCCCTGCCTTGTGGGTCCCACGTGGGTCCCCCTCACTTATTCCAACACCCATCCACTTCGTCTTCCTTCAGAAAAAATCATCCCATTGCTCAAACCCGTGTTCTAGCTCAACTTGCTGCCATTTTTGATCTCCTTGTGCAAAGCTCCATTTGCAAAACTATTTTGGGGGATTGTTCTTCGGTATGTGACTCCTCCAATGGTCCAATTAGTTTTTGTTCTAGTGCTTTATATATTGCAAATTTTTGCTGTTGTGGTGACCTTGTTCTTGAGCTTGCATGTCAAATTTATATGGTCCAAAGTAGTTTTGATGCATGATAGAGCTTCTAGACACTTGTAGGAGTAGTTGCTGTCAATCTTGTTGAGTTTGGTTCACTTTTATTTTGAGTCACTAAAAATTTCAGAAGATTTTCTGAGGAAGAAAGATGTTTAGGAGAATATACCAAGGTGGTTCCTCGAGCAAGAAAGCCCCTAGGCTCGCAATACGTGAGCCCGATCTAGAACCACCGAGGGAAGCTCAAGTACGGCCTTGTGAATGGCCTTTGGATGAATTCATGGTTCATGCTAGTTTCAAGGAAGAATTTGACGCGTACGTACAAAATGCGGGCCTTCAGGACTTCGTGTCAGATAAGTTTCGGCAGTATTACCACCTCACTGATTCATTCGTGTGAAGATTTAAGTTTTCATCCCAGCGCAATACTCATACTGTTTTATTTGATCTTTATGATAAATCATATACCATGGACCTTGAAGATTTTAATGATGCATGCAAAATCCCACAAGGGGGCATTCATAGTGAGCCTCGCAAAACTGAATACAATGATTTCCTTGCTAGCATCACTGTGGGAGAAACTAGAATTATTACACAAGCTACCATGCGGAGCATTCACTTTCCTGCCATACATTATTTTGCTCTCTTTATAGGTAGATGCATTAATGGTAAACATGATCATAGCCACCTTTGTGCATCAGACCTTAGTGTCCTCAAGTGTGCGGTAACGGGTGATAAACAATATAACTTGGGGGCTATTATTGCAAGGAGGTTACATCTTAATGATAAAGATGGAGATTTCTTCAGTGGGATTTATGCCACCCATTTAGCTAATTATCTCGGGGTAGCCATAAGGGGGAATGACATTGAGTTACCACCCGCTTTTCTTGATTATAATGCTATGGTACGCTACCAGTTTCTTGAGAGGAACGATCCGTCCCTCCTGTACCGACTAATCTTCGACAGGCAGCGCGCTGTCCATATTACCCTTCCTGCTCCTACCTTCTTTAACTTTCAGGTAAAAGGGAGATATTTTATAACTAGAGAGGCGGCGAACGAGTATGAGAGGCAGGTGGAGGCCGCTCGCCTCCACACTGCAGCCCTTCAGGCAGTCGCTGCCGCGTCCCAGTACAACCCCGACTACAATTTTGGATATCCGCCAGGCCATCCATGGGCATAGACCGACTTAGGCCAAAAGCCTAAGCTTGGGGGAGTACGTATTTCTCACCGACATTACATTCATGTTCACACACTCATTTCAGTTGTCGGTGTTCATATTTTTTCATTGTATTATCCATGCTAGTTCATTTTCTTTTTCGCTTTCTTCTTGTGTGTTTGAAAAACTTTGAGGAAATCTAAAAAAAATTAGTTGTAGTTTCTTTTTAGTTTTCTTTCCATGTTCATTTAGTTGTAGTATTAAAAGAAAACCCAAAAAGATTTCTCGTTCTTCTTTTGCTTGTTGGGAGCTTTCCCGTGTAAATAGTTTTTCTCGTTCTTGTTTTGCTTTCTTCAGAAAAACAAAAACTCCAAAAACATTTCAGTGTGTTTCTTTGAAATTCTTTTCTTTTCTTTGGGTCGGAAGGAGAAGACCACGATGAAAATGTTGAGTGGCTCTCATATGCATTATTGTTGATCTAACAAAGAGCCCATATTACCTTGTCTTCTCCTTTGAATAATTGTTTGCAGATTCCAGCTTAGTCCAATGCATGTGCACTCTTATTATTATTCACATCATTCGGTTGTGCAAGTGAAAGGCAATAATGACGATATTAGATGAAATGATTGAGAAGAGGAAAAGCTGGTATGAACTCGACCTATTTTGTTTTTGTAAATATGATTAGTTCATCGTTCTTGATTCAGCTCATTATGAATGAAACATGCTTGCAATGGCAATTAGAGATTATAGTTATTCATGCCATGCTTAATCAGCTTGGAGTTTATAATGGTTTACCTTGCGTGCCAACATGCTTTTAAAATGGTTGTGATGTAGTATGATAGGATGGTATACTCCTTTGAATGATTCGAGTGGCTTGACTTGGCACATGTTCACGCATGTAGTTGAAACAAAATCAACATAGCCACCACGATATTTATGTTCATGGTGATTTATATCCTACTCATGCTTGCACTCAATGTTGGTTAATCTCAATGCATGTTTATGACTGTTGTCGCTCTCTAGCTGGTCGCCCCTCAATCTTTTGCTAGCCTTCACCTGTACTAAGCGGGAATACTGCTTGTGCATCCACTTCCATGAACCCAAAGTTGTTCCATATGAGTCCACCATGTCGGCGTCCTGGGACCGGGGGTGCCCAGACTTCCCTGCCTGCGGCCCGTGGTGTGGCTCCATCGATGGCCTGGTATGGCCCAGCTTCAGCAGCAACAACTCAAGACCCTCGCGAGGCAGACGATGCCAAGACCTCCACGGGGGGCGGCCTCCCCAGGCTGGCTCCCGAGGAGCGGAGATATCAGTGCGAGCCGCACCTCGCGAGGTTCACCTGACGTAAGCCATGACGACCAGGACCAGGCGGGCGCCAACGGGCGCAGTGTACCAGTTTCCCCTTTGGTGCAAAGGGGGCAAGCGCAGGCGCGGAGTCCCGAGGAATCAAGCAAAGGTTTCCATAACGGTGCAACAAGACCAGGACCGCTAGGACGGCAGGATGGAGGTCATCGCAGAGCCCACTGCAGCGTCACCACTAGAGGCTTTTGCAGGCGAAGACTACTTTTGTCAGGATAACTTGTACTAGCTGTCTCCCTTCGAATTTGGCCGTTGTGGGATCCCTTCCCACCTACATTTGGGAAGAGGACCAAGGCCACTATAAATAGGACTTAGCCACCACCATAGAATGGGATGGAGGATTGGGATCACCACCACTTCACCAGCTCATCGAGCTCAAGGACACCTCACCTCCTGAGGTCGTTCCACCTCTATACTAGTTCATCCTCAGCCCTCCGAGGCAATCCACCACAAAGCTGGAGTAGGGTATTACACCGCAAGGTGGCCCGAACCAGGGTAAACTGCTGTGTCCCTTGTCTTTTGGGTTCATCGAGCTAGGCTGTGGAATCGTTGAGCAGGCAGACTGGGGAGGGAGAGTTCTTCGCACGCACCCCAGAGTTTGAACCTCTCAAGGGTTTGCGGAACCCCGAATCCAACATTTGGCACTCCAGGTAGGGGTGCGTCGGAGCTTTTCTCCCGTCGGTCGACTCGCCGCTGCTCCACCGCTTCCATGGCAGACGCTCGTCGAGCCCGTGCTGAGCGTCGGGCCGCCCTCGCCGCTTGCGTCGCTCAGACGGCGCCCGCCGGCGGGCCTCCCCGCCGTTCTCCATCACCTGCTGCTAACGCCGCCACCGGCCCGGCGGGGCACGAGCAGCAAGCTTCATCGCTGCACCCCTCCGTGCGGCATGATGGGCGTACGGCCACTCCGTCGCTGACTCCAGCTGGTTCGTCGTCTCATGCTCGTCGCGGGCTGGCAGACGCACAAGCTGCGTTGCTCATGGCGCGCGAGCTCTTGCGCTACCGTCCCGTCAACGACTTCTACGAGGACTGGCTCGAGCGCATCACCGAGCTCGTCAGCGCCGCGGGGGGCTCGCCTGCGCCGCCTTCCTCGCTGCCTCGCCCGCCACCTGCCGCGGGCGACGTAGCCCACGGAGCGCCTCCACCACCTCCCCGTCAATACGTCGCCCTCGCACCAAGGCTCGCGTCCCCACGGTGTGACCCGCTGCGCAGGGCGCCCGCGCGCGAAGAAGCAAGCTGCCAGGAGGTCCATCGGCCGCAAGAAGATGCTCCTGCACTCCCAGCGCCCCCATGCCAAGACCGCGCGCCGCCTGGGGTGGTGGCGCGTGAGCACCAAGATCAAGCTCCACCTCCACGTCGGGCCCCCGTGACCACCGCGGGTTGCCGAGCCTTCACTCCCGAGCTACGCAGCGTCGTCTGGCCGGGGAAGTTCAAGCCCGACTTGCCTCCACACTACGACGGCACTCCCGACCCTGCTGGGTTCCTGCAACTCTACGAGCTGAGCATCGAGGCGGCCAACGGCGATGAGATGGTCATGACGAACTGGTTCCCCATGGCTCTCAAGGATGGCGCACGCTCATGGCTCCTGAACCTGCCCGCAGGATCGATCTCCTTCTGGGGCGAGATGCGCGAGCGTTTCGTCGCCAACTTCCAGGGCACCCGCGACCACCCGCCTGCCGCGGGCAACCTGCGATACATCAAGCAGCAGCCAGGGGAAACCCTGCAGAAGTACATCCAGCGCTTCAACAACGTCCGTCTCAAGATCCCCAAGGTGTCAGACGAGGCCATCATCTCGGCATTCTCTGATGGCGTCCGCGATGTCAAGATGAAGGAGGAGCTGGCCATCCACGAAGACCTGTGCACGGCTCTGGAAATGTTCAACATGGCGACCAAGTGCGCGAGAGCTGAGGAGGGACGCCTCTCCCTCCTCGAGCTCCCAGCGGCTGACCCAGAAGACAAGAATGCCAAGGCCAAGGACGTGAAACGCAAGGGGGCGGCCGTGCTTGCGGCTGAACCAGAGATGAAGCACGGCTGCGACCACCCAGAGTCATCCAAGGGCAGCCGCCCATTCTGCGTCTTCCACAATGTACACAGCCACAACACCAATGATTGCCATGAGCTCAGGGCCATCCGCGATGGGCGCCTCGGTCGACGCCCCGAGCGCAACGATCGGGGCTACGGCCGCGGAGGAGGCCGAGGCGGAGGACACTGGGACGACCGCGGGCCTCGCGAGGGCGCCTGGAGAGACCAGCCTCGTGAGGACCGCTGGCAGGGCCAGCCACGCGAGGGCGCCTGGAGAGATCAGCCTCGTGAGGACCGTCCCCAGGGCAACGTCGGCCTCCCTTCGCTGCCACTGCCACCAAGAAGGAACGACGACCACCATCAGGATGAGGGGGCTGGGGGCTTCCAAGAGCCTCGCGCCGTCGCTTGCATCCTAGGCGGCGCTCAGGCCCCAGCCTCCCAGCGCGTCTTCAAGCAGTTCGCCCGTGAGGTGAACGCGGCTCTCCCCAGGCTCGAGGCCACACGCCCGCTCAGGTGGTCCAAGTGCATCATCACCTTCAGCTTGGCAGACCAGCTCAAGTGCGCGGCAACCGCCGGCGCCCTCCCGATGCTCTGCTCTCCCGTCATCAGCAACGTCCTCGTCACCAAGACCCTCATCGATGGCGGTGCGGGGCTCAATGTCCTTTCCATCGAAATGTTCGATCGCCTCCAAGTGCCCTATGATCAGTTTCAGCCCACCAAGCCTTTCTCAGGAGTGACCGATGGCTCCACCACCCCGATAGGGCAGATCCGCCTCCCTGTCACCTTCGGCCAACGCGACAACTACCACACCGAGCTCATCGACTTCGACGTCGCCCACATTCGTCTTCCGTACAATGCCATCCTTGGGTACCCAGCCTTGGCCAAGTTCATGGTGGTGACTCATCATGGCTACAATGTCCTCAAGATGCCAGGGAGCCGCGACATCATCACGATCGCCTGCGAGGAAAAGGACGCGGTGTGCTCTCTCGAGCGCGCCTACCAGGCCGCGGCGATTGAGGACCCAGACAACGGAGGCACCATCTACCCTCCCGAGGCTATCCCCAAGAAGAAGAAATAGCTGCTCCGCCGAGAGCCTCAGGAGAACGGTGTCTCCATAGGCACCACCTCAGGACCAGCGCCCTCGGATGGGGCACCCCCTTCTCTCGCATAGGAAGGCGCGCCCGGCGCCCCTCTCAGGCTGGGCTCGGGGGCTCTCCTCTGGAGGGCCTCTGATCTAGCCAATGTCACGAGGGAGGCGCTCGGGCACCACGTGGAGGCGTGCTTCAGCGCGCGCTTCCGCTGAAAGGGCACAAGGCACGAGCTGCCTGGTGCTCAGGAGTTCGTCATCAAGGCCACCAAGGAGCTACAAGAGGCGAGAGCCATGCGCGGCGACCGCCGCCCGCCACCTGGCTCGGCTCCCTGTCCTGGCGAGGACAGTGAGCTGCGCGTCTGCACCAACTACCTCGGACTCAACAGGGCTGCGTCTCAGGAGCGTTTCTGGCCATCGCGTGTTGGTCGGTGCGAGGGCCCCCCACACAGGTACGTTCGCATGCCGTACGGCCTGCCGAACGTGGCTGTCACCTTCGAGCACCACCTGCGGCGCGTCCTGGCGGCTCAGGAGACCAGGCACCAGGCTGTCCTGGTGGAGATGGCGACGGTTCTCCGCGAGCCCCCTGAGCCTCCAGAGCCTCCTGAGGTTCAGGACCCAGGCGACTCGTGAGGAGCGACTTCTTCAGCGCGCATCTTCAGCTACTCCAACATCTCTTCAGCAACGATACCAGGTGACATTTTCCAGTTTATTCAGTTGGGGGCGCCCCTCGGGCAGCATTATCCCCAGGTCGCGTGGGCCTGTCCCTGCGACGTGTATCCTTTTGCATCTTGATTCATTCAGTTGGGGGCGCCCCTCGGGCTGCATCATCCCCAAGCCGCGTGGGTCCGTCCCTGTGGCATGTATCACTTTGCATCTATCAGAACTAGCCTTATTCCTGACATCGGTAGATTTATGATTATCATCTGCCTGTCCGGTACTTCGTTGCCATGAACGTCGTACACCCTTGCAAGCCCACCCACGACTGCCTCATGATTAAGGGCTGGCACGGCGTCTATGCTCGGGTCCGTCCCTGCAGTGTCGCTAAACCCAAGAGACTGAGCTCTGGCTCACGGGCCAGCTCCCGTGTACGTCACCTCCCATGGTCCTTGGTGCCTTGTCCTCGCATGAGCTAATTGCGGGCGGATGAGTGAGGGCGCGCGCCACGGTGCCTCGTCACCACGGGAGCCACGCGCCGACTGTCTTTCTTCAGGACATCCGCATGAGAAGACTGGGCACGGCGTCTATGCTCGGGTCCATCCCTGCAGCGTCGATAAACCCAACGGCTGAGCTCTGTCTGGCGGGCCGGCCTCGTTCACGTCACCTCCTGGGGCCATTGGTGCTTGGCCTTCTCATGTGGTAACCTCAGGAGATTCACTCGGCGTAGGTTGCCTAACCATCTCGCAGGATCATTACAAGTGCTCTCAATCAAGACCAAGTGCAACCCGCCTTGGGGTAGGGCCCCGTGAGTCACGCGCTGGCTCACGGGTGCCCAGACACACCTCCTCTAGCCCTGCCGTGCAAGCCACGTGTCAGGGCAGGGCTGTACACGCCCCGGGGGCTCACCTTAGAGGGAGCCCCCTCCCACGTACCAGTGGAAGCACCATGCTCAGTGCTGGCAGTCTACACGGTCGAGGAGCGGCTATGCCCGTGCAAGAACGGTAGCGCCATGCTCAGCGCTGGTGATAAACAACTGAGGGTGGCCTCACGGCCGCAGTAACCTCGGGGAGCCACCAGGCTCAGTGTGTAGCCTCACCGCGCTGCTTTCCCCCGGGAGAGTAGCGCGAGGGGGCTGGGCACGGGGCTACGCTCAGGTCACGCCTGGCGTACGCCACCTCACCAGGTCCCTCGGACCTGGTCTTCGTGCAACCCTCCCGAGTGAGAGCCCAGCGAGGACAGGTATGAGGTCTGTTCGTACGTCAAGGGGGACCCTTGGGCATCGCGACTCAAGGGCCTAACTGGTCATGTAGCCCCTCACCCCTTGGTCTCGTCCTGGCGATCCGGATGACCCAATGGCGGCTGAGGTACGCGCGGGGCCGGGCCCTGCCGATGCAGAACGCTAAGGCCTAATCTCGCGTCTCCTCCCCGAGGGCTGTTTGTACATCAAGGGGGACCCTTGGGCATCGCGACCCAAGGGCCTAACTGGTCACGTAGCCCCTCACCCCTTGGTCTCGTCCTGGCAATCCGGATGACCCAACGGCGGCTGAGGTACACGCAGGGCTGGGCCCTGCCGACACAGAACATTAAAGCAAACGGGAAGGAAATCGCAAAATCCTAGCAAATAATTACAAGACATATTGTTTCTCCAAATTACCAAACATGAGTTCTTACGCCTCCGCGAGGCACGGTTCATATTGCAGGAAATAAAATGGAGCGAACACCACCATCAAGCTTCCCCTTCAGCCTTGGGCGCCACCATCGCCTGCCTGGGGAGCCCCGTCATCGACGACGTCGCCATCGCCCGTGCTGCCGGCCATAGTCGCGGGGTCGATGGCAAGGAACTTCTGCAGCAGGGCCTCCACCTGGTCCTTCACGGCTTCAGTAATGGCGGTGTAGCGATCCGGGTCCATAGGCTTGAGCATGGCATCAAGGTCAAAGTTGGGATCACGAAGACGGAGGTGGTAGAAGACGCATGTCACGGCCGAGGTAGAAAGCGCGCGGGCCTCCCCTTCCACCATGGGGCCAAATCCAACGATGATGCCCTCGAGTGTCGTGACAAGCTTGGGAAGCAGCTCGGCGGGGCCCTCCCCCGAGGTCACCAGTGGCTCCTTCAACTCGCTCCCGTAAAGGTCCTGTAGTGCCTTGCGGGACCTCTGTTCGAGGGAGTCGAAGGCAGCGCGCCCCACGGCAGCTGCCTCCTCAGCCTTGGCAAGGAGCCTCTCCCTGGTCTCCAGCTGGGCCTTCTCCGCCGCCACCTCCTCCGGAGTCTTGAGCTCGGGCGTACAGAGGGAGCGGGAAGCCCGGCGGAGGCTGCTCGAGCCAGGGCTGCGTCACCTCCAGCCTCACGCCAACGTCGCAGGGACGGCTGAGCCTTTTCTTCGGCGGGAGTGGTCCTTGCTCCTCGTGAGGGGTTTTCCCTTTCTCCGTGGTGGAGAACTTCCTCGTCGGTGCCATGAGCACCACAGCAGGACGATGAGGCAAGAAAGAAGAAGAAGGGGCGGGAGGCGAGAAGACGGAGACGAGCAAAGGGGGCTTTGCCCCTCTCCTCATTAATAGCCAAGAGAAGGCCGATCGCCGGCCTCCACGATCGCAAGTAATGATGATTTTTCTCTGCATGCAGCAGGGTCTCGTCAAGTCGAGCAGTTGCCGAGGCATCGTGGGGAAGCGGAGGCGCCCACGTCCCATCAATCGCCACACGGCAACCAAGGCCGCAGGCGGTTAGGGCCCGCGGAGCTCCACACTTGCCATTTGGCTTCGCCTCGAAGCCCAGCACGAGCGCGCCTTGGGCCCGGGGGCTACTGTCGGTGTCCTGGGACCGGGGGTGCCCAGACTTGCCTGCCTGCGGCCCGTGGCGTGGCTCCATCGATGGCCTGGTACGGCCCAGCTTCAGTCGCAACAACTCAAGACCCTCGCGAGGGGCCAAGCCTCGCGAGGCAGACGACGCCAAGACCTCCACGGGGGGCGGCCTCCCCAGGCTGGCTCCCGAGGAGCAGAGATATCAGTGCGAGCCGCACCTTGCGAGGTTCACCTGACGTAAGCCATGATGACCAGGACCAGGCGGGCACCAGCGGGCGCAGTGTACCAGTTTCCCCTTTGGTGCAAAGGGGGCAAGTGCAGGCGCGGAGTCCCGAGGGATCAAGCAAAGGCTTCCATATCGGTGCAACAAGACCAGGACCGCCAGGACCGCAGGATGAAGGTCATCGCGGAGCCCACTGCAGTGTCACCACCATAGGCTTTTGCAGGCGAAGACTACTTTTGTCAGGATAACTTGTACTAGCTGTCTCCCTTCTAATTTGGCCATTGTGGGATCCCTTCCCGCCTACATTTGGGAAGAGGACCAAGGCCACTATAAATAGGACTTAGCCACTACCATAGAGGGGGACGGAGGATTGGGATCACCACCACTTCACCAGCTCATCAAGCTCAAGGACACCTCACCTCCTGAGGTCGTTCCACCTCTGTACTAGTTCATCCTCAGCCCTCCGAGGCAATCCACCACAAAGTTGGAGTAGGGTATTACACCGCAAGGTGGCCCGAACCAGGGTAAACTGCTGTGTCCCTTGTCTTTTGGGTTCGTCGAGCTAGGCTGTGGAATCATTGAGCAGGCAGACTGGGGAGGGAGAGTTCTTTGCACGCACCCCAGAGTTTGAACCTCTCAAGGGTTTGCGGAACCCCGAATCTGACACACCATACCTACCTATATGTGGTATTTACCTACCGTTCCAAGTAAATTTTCATGAGCCAAACTCTAAACCTTCAAATAATATTCTGTTTTGTATGCCCGAATCGCTCATGTGGTGACTGGGGGCTGTCAGTATCTTCCATGTTAGGTGGGTTATTCTCACGATGAGTGTTTATTCACTTGTCATTCACGAGAAAGTGGCTGGCAATTGGGATGCCCAGTTCCATGCTCTAAATCAAATCAAAATATAATTTCAAACAAAACTCCCCCAGGACTGTTGTTGATATGGACGGTACCTGTTGTTTCGGACCAGCTGTGGAGTGTGCTTGTTGGTGGAGGGGGAGTAAAAACTTTACCATTCTGTTTGGGAACCACCTATAATGTATCTAGCATGGAGGATACCGAGATATCTTGGTTGTTATGTTGACAATGAAAGCATACCGCTCAAAATTATATTCATCTCTGTTTTAAAAGCTCGAGCTCTGGCACCTCTGCAAATCCCTGCTTCCCTCTGCGAAGGGACTATCTGTTTACTTTTATGTTGAGTCATCATTCCCTTATAAAAAGCACTAGTTAGAGAGCACCACTGTCATTTGTATGCATTGTTATTAATTGATATTGAGTATGACTATGACTGGATCATTTTTACCATGAATCACAATGTCTAGTCGGTCCTTGATCTTCAGGGGTGCTCTGCATTTATGTTTTGCGGTCTCAGAAAGGGCTAGCGAGATACCATTTTGGTCGACGGTGGCCACGGCTATGGCTCGGCCATGGCGGCGGTGGCGCTCGGTGGCGGATCTGGAGGAGGAAGGGAAGGGAGAGAGCGAGCGAGACGAGAGGGGAATGGCCAGAGGGGAGGAATGGCTCGGCCTTATCCTCTCCCGAGCGCCCCTGGTGTCGCGGTGTCGATCGGTGACCGGAGCGAGCGCGCTCTGGCCACAACGCGCGTGACACGGCGATGCGAGGTGAGAGAAGAGAGAAGTGGGCTGGGCTGGGTTGTGCCACTGTGCACTTAGGCCCAGTCAGTTTAGGCCCTTTTCATTTTATTTTCTGTTTTATTTTTACAGCAGCCTTTTGCATTTAAAATAGTCATCAAATGACTTAGCAAAAATGTGGGGCTGGCAAAAACAAATACTGGTGAGTATTGTGCACTGCCTCAAAAAGTTTGGGCAATTTTGGAAACCATTTGGGATTTTTCAAAAATGGAAAAGGCATTTATGGTGCTGTTTTGACACTGTTTTATTGCCCTAGCCCAACTTCTGATTGATGGTGATGTTGTTTTCCTTAACAACAATTTGTTTTAGAACATTTGCTAGATGATGAACATTTTTTCAGCAACTTTTGAGCAACTTCATTTTGCACTTTGAATTTGAATAGAATTAAGAGAAGGAATTTGAAATGAGTTATTAATCCAATATGATTAAGCTTTGTAAATCAAGATGACTTGGCACTGATCATAAGGGATTACTGTATTGTGATGCTGGGGATGTTACAAGGAGAACCGCGCAACACTACGTAAACGGTACCTGCACACAAAGAACAAATACTTGCAACCCGATGTAAAAGAGGGGTTGTCAATCCCTCCCGGGTAAAAAGATAGATAAAATTGTAGTAGATTGGATAAATAGATCTCGTGGGAATGCGAGATAAAATAAATAACAAAAATTTGCAGCAAGGTATTTTTGGGTTTTTGGATTAATAGAACTAAAAATAAAAGCGAATAAAAATAGATCTCGAAGGCAAATATGATAAAGAAGAGACCCGGGGGCTATAGATTTCACTAATGGCTTCTCTCGAGAAAAATAGCATACGGCGGGTAAACAAATTACTGTTGGGCAATTGATGGAACTTCAAATAATTATGATGATATCCAGGCAATGATTATTATATAGGCATCACATCCAAGATTAGTAGGCCGACTCCTGCCTAAATCTACTACTATTACTCCACACATCGACCGCTATCTAGCATGCATCTAGTGCATTAAGTTCATGGAGAAACGGAGTAATGCAATAAGAACGATGACATGATGTAGACAAGATCTATTCATGTAGGAATAGACCCCATCTTGTTATCCTTAATAGCAACGATACATACGTGTCATTTCCCCTTCTGTCACTGGGATTGAGCACCGTAAGATCAAACCCATCACAAAGCACCTCTTCCCATGGCAAGAAAAATCGATCTAGTCAGCCTAACTAAACCAAAGATTCAAAGAAGAAATACGAGGCTATAAATAATCATGCATATAAGAGATCAAAGAAACTCAAATAATTTTCATGGATAAAAATATAGATCAGATCATAAACTCAAGGTTCATCGGATCCCAACAAACACACCGCAAAAAGAGTTACATCAAATAGATCTCCAAGGACCATTGTATTAAGAATCTAAAGAGTGAGAGGAAGCCATCTAGCTACTAACTACGGACCCGAAGGTCTAAAATGAACTACTCACGCATCATCGGAGAGGCACCAATGAGGATGATGAACCCCTCCGTGATGGTGTCTAGATTGGATCTGTGGTTTCTGGAACTTGCGGCGGCTGGAATTGTGTTTCGTCGACTCCCCTAGGGTTTTTGGAATATTGGGGTATTTATAGAGCAAAGAGTCGGTGCAGGAGGCGGCCGAGGTGGGCACAACCCACCAGGGAGCACCTAGGCCCCCAGGCGCGCCCAGGTGGGTTGTGCTCCCCTCGGAGCTCCCCTCTGGTACTTCCTTGGCCCATCGTGTGTCTTCTGGTCCAAAAAAAATCTCCAAAAAGTTTTGCTGCGTTTGGACTCTGTTTGGTATTGATTTTCTGCGAAGTAAAAAAACAAGCAAAAAACAACAACTGGCACTGGGCACTATGTCAATAGGTTAGTCCCAAAAAATGATATAAAGTTGCTATAAAATGATTGTAAAACATCCAAGAATGATAATATAACAGCATGGAACAATAAAAAATTATAGATACGTTGGAGACGTATCAACTATGTCAATAGGTTAGTCCCAAAAAATGATATAAAGTTGCTATAAAATGATTGTAAAACATCCAAGAATGATAATATAACAGCACGGAACAAGCAAAAATTATAGATACGTTGGAGACGTATCAGCATCCCCAAGCTTAATTCCTACTCGTCCTCGAGTAGGTAAATGATAAAAACAGAATTTTTGATGTGGAATGCTGCCTAACATGTTCATCACATATTCTTTTCCTTTTGTAGCATGGACATATGGACTTTTATATGGTTCAAAGCAATAGTCTAGTTTTGACATGAAGATTTCAATACTCAAGCATATCAACAAGCAACCATGTCTTTCAAAATATCAACACTAAAGAAAGTTATCCCTAGCCCATCATGCTCAATCATTGATCCATTCATGAAACACACTCACATATTAGCTACATCCAATGCTCAAGTACGATCATAGTGCCCCTTAGTTGGTGCTTTATAATAAAAATAAAAAATGTATAAAGTAAATAGATAGGCCCTTCGCAGAGGGAAGTAGGGATTTGTAGAGTGCCAGAGCTCAAAGCTCTGCTTCTTCATCCCAGACCTCGAGTGGGAGCTGAGAAGCCCTGCCGTGGCCGATCTCCTCCGCCCCTCTTCGCCTCGGCCGCCGGCGAGCTTCGCCGATTCCGGCCACCTCTGCTGCTACTAAACCCCCGTAGGCCTTTCGTGAGCCGCACGGTAAGCTCCTCCCCCTTCCTTTACTCTCGGTTCGCCCGCGCGAGCTCGCTAGATAGCAGCTCCGCCATGACCATACTCGTCGGCGCTGTTTGCTTTGCCGTCGCGGCCACACCCGGCCAAGCTCGCGTCTGAGCACACCGTTGCGTTCCTGGGGCTCGCAGGAGTCCGACGACCCCTTTAGCTCGCTTTGCCGTGCCCGGATTCGCCGTTGCCAAAACCACCCGAACGCCGCCGCCGCCAAGCTCAACGCCGGCGATGTTTCCGGCCTCTTCGGCGCGGTCCAGCAGCGCCACTCGACACGGCTCTCACCCAGCTTTCGAACGCAGCCCGAAACACATGAAACGGCTCAGAGTAGTGCATTTCCGACGCACACCGGCATTCGCCGCCATGTTTGGAGCTCACCGGAGCAGCTCCGGCGCCGGCGCTGACCTGGCATGTCGTGGGGCCCACCCAGTGACACTGACTGTGGGCCCCCAGTGCTCGTTTGACTTCGTTGACCGTGGTCAACGCGGTTACTGTTTATCTCCTGACACTGACGTGTGGGCCCCCTGCGTTTAATTAAACTAACTAGGTTTTTAACTTAATCTGTTAATTAGTATAGACACTGACACCTGGGGCCCACCCCTCTAATTAATTCTTTTAGATTAGTTTAACTCACTGTTAACCCAGAGAGGCTGACAGGTGGGTCCCACCTGTCAGTTTGACCAGTCAGCTAGTCAGCCGACTGCTGATGCAGGCATGTCATCATGCTGATGTCATAATTGTTTTATGTTAATTTAAATAATTTCAGAAAATGTTTAAATCTTTATAAATTCATAGAAACTAAACCGTAGCTCAGATCGAAAAACTTTATATATGAAAGTTGCTCAGAACAACAAGACGAAGCCGACCGTGCTATCTATTTCCGTGTCGAGACCTTCTATGGAGGTGAACCCGCAACTTTTAGCCTATTTTTGGTAGATGAATAGTGCATATACACTGGTTAATAATTCCAACTTAAATCCTAAAATAACTAATATGACTTAGACATGCTTTTAGGCAACCATGCACTGCATCTTAGCATAGCGTGCTCTGTGTGCATATGTTTGCTGTGTATTTATCTATTTCCTCCCCCTCTTCTCTCTCGGTAGGCCCCGCCACCGACGCAGTCCGCGAGACCGATGCAGCTCCGGAGATCGACTACACTGTTGAAGACCCCTCTCTTGCCGCAGAGCTTCCAGGCAAGCACCCCCCCTTTGAACATGCCGATATCGCCTATCCTTTCTCTCTTATGCTTGCATTAGAAATTGCTGCTACTACTGTTTATCCTATTTCTGATGCATAGCCTGTTTTTGTAACTTCTGTTGATACCTACCTGTTTATCCTAAACTGCTTAGTATAAGCTAGATAGAGACCCCCACTTTGTCCCAAGTTGCCCCAGCTGGATTATCAGATGACTCGATCAACGTGATCGACAACCAGGCCCCGACACCGCACATCACCCCCCTTAGTTGTACGACACTGCAGCGTTACTATCGAGTGCCGAGTGTGATACCTCGTTTAGCACTTCAGCTGTTAACTCTGTAGAGTAGCTATTCGGTTGTGGTCAACGAGGGTGATTCCTCCTTTACCACTTCCGATAATGACGCCGTCGTGCAACACCTCAAGTGTGAACCTCGAGGGTGATTCCTCCTAAGTTCACCTTGACGATTACATCAGGTGGAATCCATCGAGGGTGATTCCTCAGGTTTCCCCCTGGTGTTTGGACACACAGTTACTATGACTTTAACCATGAACCATGATAAAGTCGAGTCAGCCCTGAGGGGTACCCGCGCGAGCATGTGATGCGAGTGATGTGGAAACGAGTTGACCTGGAGGGTGCCCGCGAGATAATTATGAGGCGCGGCCGTGCATTCTTAGCCCTTGCAGCAAGTCCTCGAGACGGGGTGACGGGGTCACATCGATCGTGAGTCTCTGCTTGTTATCGCGTGCTCCTAATTCACTAACGATTTGGATATTTGATCCGAGTGGGCCTCTGGCCCGATAGCACTAACCATCACGTGGGAACAGTTATGGGCACTCTGTGTCGTATGCATCAGCCGAAGCTTAATGGACATCAGCGACTGAGCGGCGCGCGCTAGATTGGACCACGTTAAGCAACCGCCTTGATAGTGTGGGTTGCTAGGTCTGCTCACCGGCAGCATGCGCAACGTGCAAGAGTTCCCGGTGCGATGGCCCAAGACCCCTGGGCGCATAGGTTTAGTCCGGCGTGCTGACCTCTCTATTAAGCCAAGGTCGGGTTGCGGCATATTGTTTGGCCGAGGCCGGGCATGACCTAGAAAAGTGTGTCCGGCCAGAGTTAATCGAGCGTGGTGGGTAAGTTGGTGCACCCCTGCAGGGAAGAACTAATCTATGCATAGCCGGATCCTCGGTAACAGACGCTCGGAGTTGTATCCCGATCGATACAACCAGAACTGGATACTTGAGATGAGATATGGATAGTATGGCTCTGGGATTGCTATCTCGCAGGGAGTCGAGGAAGGATCTCTGGGTGAGGTCGATAACACTACTACTTTACATTATGATATTATGTACTCTTCTAAATGCTGCAAGATGCTTGAAGATGCTGAAGATGCTAGTCTTTGATAGGACTAGGCCTTCTCTCTATTCTGGCATTTCTGCAGCCCAGTCCACATATACAGCCTTCCTTTGATAATGTTGCATATGTAGTGTAGATCCTTGTTGCTGAGTACTTCGGATGAGTACTCACGGTTGCTTTGCTTCCTCTTTTCCCTATATCCGTTTGATGCAACCAGATGACGGAGCCTCGGAGCCAGCTGCCCCTGTCGACGATCACTACTACTACCCCCAGGATGGCTTCTACTACGAGTTGGGTGACGACCAGGAGTAGGTTCAGAGGGTCCCAGGCAGGAGGCCAGCGCCTTTTCGATCGTAGCTTTTGTTTTGCCCCGCCTTCTTAAAGGCTTATCTGTCTTTCATTTATATCTGTACTCAGATATCTGATGCTTCCGCTGACGCTTGTATGCGAGCTTATGTATTCGAGCCCTCGAGGCCCCTGGCTTGTAATATAAAGCTTGTATGACTTTATTTATGTTTTAGAGTTGTGTTGTGATATCTTCAAGTGAGTCCTTAGGCTTGATCGTGTGCATTTGCGTGTATGATTAGTGCACGATTGAGCCAGGGGCATCACAAGTTGGTATCAGAGCTGACTGCCTGTATGATCCCCCTTTCCAACTCCTTGGCCGAAGTTGAGTCTAGTATTTGAAAACTGTTTTACTAACATGGCTGTGTGGCTTACGGGCCCACGTCGCCAATTGGGTGGTATTAGGATCTTTTATTCCTCGTCTATACTCTGGGAACTCTGATCTCTCTTCTATTCGGGTTAAAGATTTTGCTAATTCTAACACTAGGTTCTCATAACCACTTCCTCCCGGAGAGCCCCGCATGCCAGATGATCGCTTGGTTCATCAGAAGACTCTGAAGATACTCTTGGATGTTTCCCGAGACCCTTGTGCCCTTAGCCGTTGCAATTCCCTACCACCGATAAATCCCTATGGATGGCTACATACACTTGCCGTCCATACCTTCATTTCCAATTGATCTTGTTATTACAAGTTCCCCCAAATTACCCTCCGTTACTCTGAGAATTCTTTGAGCCAACTGCTTTGCAACTCCTTTTTCGCACTGCGAGTAATTCCTCACACTTACCGGGGATCCGTTCATCCCTAGTTGTTCTTGTGATTCCTAAAACCCTTCGCAATGCTATATGATCTCCCGAAAATCCTCTGCAGCCTAGTGCTCCCGAAAGTCTTGTTTGCCTGCATTATGGTTAAATCCATATGTCTCGCAATATTCATTAGCATTCTTTGTCATTGTCATTCCGAGTCTATTGATTCAATATGAATGAGAATAATCCCTATCATCCGTCGATTCTTAGAATTCGTCCTTCCGGCTCGGATGTCATTTTGGACATGACTTGGTTCTCGGCCAATCATGTTGCAATTGATTGTCCACCTAGTTCCCTTCAACTTGAATGCCGAATTATTCAGTTGTTTCTACAATTCGATGCCTTGCATTCTTTCTTCTTCTGTTTGAGTACCGATACTCACATCGGATCCTTTGCCGACCATCTGATCTTTTGTTGGGTTATTATCTGACAAAGTCTTTCATATTCAATAATCTTGCGAGTCTTCTTCTCGGATACATAACGCCTTTGGTAAATGGTATCCTCTGCTTTGTCAACCTTGCTCTGCTTCCGAGCTTGAGTTCATTACTCCTGCAGTTTGAGGTATATGTTCCTAAGATGCCCCGATGGGTTGAACATATGCCTTCCCTAATCTATGTGAATCGAAAGTTATGCGGAATATATCTACTCGCGTTCTGTCGGATAAATTTTCAACTCTACAACTTCTTCAAAGGCGAGAAGTGAATGAAAGGTTATGCATTGAAGAAGTGGGAGTCGACCTTGAACTTTGTGTTCATGCCCATGGACCCGATGTAGAACTTATCATGGAAGCTGCTCGTAAAAATAATAATCCCTTGTTATAAATTCATCTTGAATTTCGCTTTGATCCTTTGCAATCGTGGTTCCGACCATGATTCTTCTTCTTTGATCCCATTTCGTGGACAAGCTAAAATACTTGTCTTCTGCAGATCATTTCACCTGTCCAACCTATATTCTGATCTACCTTCTAGTATTGCCCCATGATATCTCAATGATATTGTGACATTGCACCACGTCTTGTGAATTCTTATTGGAATGATACTTCACCCCATCATTCCTAGCCTGATCGGCTATATCATTATCGTGCTAATTTTAACCATGCTACCTGGTCCTTATTCCCGGAGCACAACTTTCGACGATGAACTAAGCTTACGTCGATCTTCCTCATCTTATCATTTCACCTCGAACAACAAGCTTGATTTCGAGCTTGTGTCGTATCCGTGGTTTCAATAACCTTTCGCTTCATCATTCCTTTTGTCGGATGCCATCGTTGCTCGATGGCATCTTCATAGAGCCTCTCGACAAAATTAGTCGTGATCACCATCTATATACTGCCTTGTTCTAAGATATCATTCGAATTCATGATGCGAAAAACCATCCTTGTCCTTCGATGAATTGCATTATCATCGAGAACATCCCTGACTTCCTGCCAATACAGACTTGGTCATGTTTTGGTTATATCTTACATTCCATGACATTCTTTGAATTGTTCCTTTGTAACTTTTGTGCTCTTCAGATCCAACCTTTTACTTGAAACACCATACCAATGCTACCTCAAGCCATGACTCTGATATTCCGAATATCATTGAGAACAGTGGAAGCGCAATGCTACATATTTCTCGATCAATTATCCAAGCACCGTTGTATGGATAACATCATGAATTCCCTTGCCCCTTTATCTAAAAAGTGATGTACTTGTTGTTCTGACATGTATATCATGCTCTACTTTTCCTTGGGAAAGGGTATACTCCTAGTTCTTGTGTGTAAACACATGTTCCTTCCAATTGGGTAATTTGAATAATCAATTAATCATTTTTCCTTTCCATTTGTTTGTTAAATCTTTCTTGTGATCTATATAATATAAGCAGAGATAATACTCCGCTTATGAAAATACTTCGATCTACAACTCTATCAGTGTGACCCTGTTACTATTGTTGATGACAATCCGGTAACCCGCGATGGACGAGAACTTTGCCTTATTGGTCCGCCTCGTTCAACGAGCAGGAAAATGGTTCTCTTCGTCCCTCGCCCTTGGTACCGATGTTGTCGCCAACATAACTGATAGGCTATCCTCAGACATACCTTGTTGTCGTGACCGGTAAGATGACACCGCTCTCCCTACTCTCGATCGACACCCCCCCCCCACACAGTTCCACAGGACCAGAACCTGACTCTCATGTACATCCTTGATTCCGAAGTATCATATGCTCCTGGTTTTGTGTGTTGTCATGAGCTACCCTCCGAAAGACAATCTATTCCCGATGCTCTGAACCCCCTTCTCACACTCTGTTCAGGTATCGATCATTTGTCCATTCGCTTGAAACTTCTTATTGTACCTTCATACTTTGCTCTCGATGTTTTTCTAAGTTTCAACTCGAGAGATACTTCTGCCACATTCCCTGAATTGTTCACCAGATAATTAACCCTACAAGGGTCAGTTCTACCGAAGTTACTCTTTACTTCCCCACTTAAATCTCGGGGCGAGATTTCTTGTAGTGGAGGAGATTTGTAACATCCCCAGCATCACAATACAGTAATCCCTTATGATCAGTGCCAAGTCATCTTGATTTACAAAGCTTAATCATATTGGATTAATATCTCATTTCAAATTCCTTCTCTAAATTCTATTCAAATTCAAAGTGCAAAATGAAGTTGCTCAAAAGTTGCTGAAAAAATGTTCATCATCCAGCAAATATTCTAAAACAAATTGTTGTTAAGGAAAACAACATCACCATCAATCAGAAGTTGGGCTAGGGCAATAAAACAGTGTCAAAACAGCACCATAAATGCCTTTTCCATTTTTGAAAAATCCCAAATGGTTTCCAAAATTGCCCAAACTTTTTGAGGCAGTGCACAATACTCACCAGTATTTGTTTTTGCCAGCCCCACATTTTTGCTAAGTCATTTGATGACTATTTTAAATGCAAAAGGCTGCTGTAAAAATAAAACAGAAAAAAAAATGAAAAGGGCCTAAACTGACTGGGCCTAAGTGCACAGTGGCACAACCCAGCCCACTTCTCTCTTCTCTCACCTCGCGTCGCCGTGTCACGCGCGCTGTGGCCAGAGCGCGCTCGCTCCGGTCACCGGCCGACACCGCGACACCAGGGGCGCTCGAGAGAGGATAAGGCCGAGCCACTCCCCCTGGCCATTCCCCTCTCGTCTCGCTTGCTCTCTCCCTTCCATTCCTCCTCCAGATCCGCCGCCGAGCGCCATCGCCGCCATGGCCGAGCCGTAGCCGTGGCACTGTCGACTCTGCGCTTCGCCTGCACGTCCACAAGCTCTGCCGTCCTCTGCTTCTTCATCCCCGACCTCGAGCGGGAGCTGAGAAGCCCTGCCATGGCCGATCTCCTCCGCCCCTCTTCGCCTTGGTCGCCGGCGAGCTTCGCCGATTCCGGCCACCTCTGCTGCTACTAAACCCTCGCAGGCCTTTCGTGAGCCGCATGGTGAGCTCCTCCCCCTTCCTTTACTCTTCGTTCGCCCGCGCGAGCAGCTAGCCAGCAGCTCCGCCATGACCGTACTCGCCGCCGCTGTTTGCTTCGCCGTCGAGGCCACACCCGGCCAAGCTCATGTCGGAGCACACCGTTGCGTTCCTAGGCTCGCAGGAGTCTGACGACCCCTTTAGCTCGCTTTGCCGTGCCCGGATTCACCGTTGCCAAAACCACCCGAACACCGCCGCCGCCAAGCTCGACGCCGGCGACGTTTCTGGCCTCTCCGGCGCGGTCCAGCAGCGCCACTCGATGCGGCTCTCACCCAGCTTTCGAACGCAGCCTGAAACACGCGAAACGGCTCAGAGTAGCGTGTTTCCGACGCACTTCGGCATTGCCGCCGCGTTCGGAGCTCGCCGGAGCATCTCCGGCGCCGGCGCTGACCTGGCACGTCATGGGGCCCGCCCAGTGACACAGACGGTTGGCCCCCAGTGCTCATTTGACTTCGTTGACCACGGTCAATGCGGTTAATGTTTATCCTCTGACACTGACATGTGGGCCCCCCTGCGCTTAATTAAACTAACTAGGTTTTTAACTTAATCTGTTAATTAGTATAGACACTGACACCAGGGGCCCACCCCTCTAATTAATTTTGTTAGATTAGTTTAACTAATTGTTAACCCAGAGAGGCTGACAGGTGGGTCCTACCTGTCAGTTTAACCAATCAGCTAAACCGTAGCTCAGATCGAAAAACTTTATATATGAAAGTTGCTCAGAACAACGAGACGAAGCCGACCGTGCTATCTGTTTCCATGTCGGGACCCTCTATGGAGGTGAACCCGCAACTTTTAGCCTGTTTCCGATAGATGAATAGTGCATATACACCGGTTAATAATTCCAACTTGAATCCTAAAATAACTAATATGACTTAGAGATGCTTTTAGGCAACCCTGCACTACATCTTAGCATAGCATGCTCTGTGTGCATATGTTTGCTGTGTATTTATCTGTTTCCTCCCCCTCTTCTCTCTCGGTAGACCCCGCCACCGACGTAGTCCCCGAGACCGACGCAGCTCCGGAGATCGACTACACTATTGACGACCCCTCTCTTGCCGCAGAGCTTCCGGGCAAGCACCCCCCCCCTTTGAACATGCCGATATCGCCTATCCTTTCTCTCTTATGCTTGCATTAGAAATTGCTGCTACTACTGTTTATCCTATTTCTGATGCATAGCCTATTTTTGTAAATGCTGTTGATACCTACCTATTTATCCTAAACTGCTTAGTATAGGCTGGATAAAGACCCACCAGAGACCCCCACTTTGTCCCAAGTTGCCCCCGCTGGATTATCAGATGACTCGATCAACATGATCGACAACCAGGCCCCGGCACCGCACATCACCCCCCTTAGTTGTACGACACTGCAGTGTTACTATTGAGTGCCGAGGGTGATACCTCGTTTAGCACTTAGAGTAGCTATTCGGTTGTGGTCAACGAGGGTGATTCCTCCTTTACCACTTCCGATAACCACGCCGTCGTGCAACACCTCAAGTGTGAACCTCGAGGGTGATTCCTCCTAAGTTCAGCTTGACGATTACATCAGGTGGAATCCATCGAGGGTGATTCCTCAGGTTTCCCCCTGGTGTTTGGACACACAGTTACTATGACTTTAACCATGAACCATGATAAAGTCGGGTCGGCCCTGAGGGGAACCCACGCGAGCATGTGATGCGAGTGATGTGGAGACAGGTTGACCTAGAGGGTGCCCGCGAGATAATTACGAGGCGCGGCCGGGCATTCTTAGCCCTTGCAGCAAGTCCTCGAGACGGGGCTACGGGGTCACATCGATCGTGAGTCTTTGCTCGTTACCGCGCGCTCCTAATTCACTAATGATTTGGATATTTGATCCGAGTGGGCCTCTGGCCCGATAGCACTAACCATCACGTGGGAACAGTTATGGGCACTCTGCGTCGTATGCATCAGCCAAAGCTTAATGGACGTCAGCGACTGAGCGGCGCGTGCTGGGTTGGACCGCGTTAAGCAACTGCCTTGATAGTGTGGGTTGCTAGGTCTGCTCACCGGCCGCATTCGCAACGTGCAGGAGTTCCCGGGGCAATGGCCCAAGACCCCGGGGCGCATAGGTTTAGTCCGGCGTGCTGACCTCTATATTTAGCCTAGGTCAGGTTGCGGCGTATCGTTTGGCCGAGGCCGGGCATGACCCAGAAAAGTGTGTCCGGCCGGAGTTAATCGAGCATGGTGGGTAAGTTGGTGCACCCCTGCCGGGAAGAACTAATCTATGCATAGCCGTATCCTCGATAACGGACGCTCGGAGTTGTATCCCGATCGATACAACCAGAACTGGATACTTGAGATGAGATATGGATAGTATGGCTCTGGGATTGCTTTCTCGCAGGGAGTTGAGGAAGGATCTCTGGGTGAGGTCGATAACACTACTACTACTTTACATTATGCTATTCTGTACTCTTCTAAATGCTGCAGGATGCTTGAAGATGCTTGAAGATGCTGAAGATGGTAGTCTTCGATAAGACTAGGCCTTCTCTCTATTCTGGCATTTCTGCAGCCCAGTCCACATATACAGCCTTCCTCTGATAATATTGCATATGTAGTGTAGATCCTTGCTTGCTGAGTACTTCGGATGAGTACTCACGGTTGCTTTGCTTCCTATTTTTCCCTATATCCGTTTGATGCAACCAAATGACGGAGCCCCGGAGCCAGCTGCCTCTGTCAACGATCACTACTACTACCCCGAGGATGGCTTCTACAACGAGTTGGCTGACGACCAGGAGTAGGTTCGGAGGGTCCCAGGCAGGAGGCCTGCGCCTTTTTGATCGTAGCTTTTGTTTTGCCCCGCCTTCTTAAAGGCTTATCTGTCTTTCTTTTATATCTGTACTCAGATATCTGATGCTTTCGCTGACACTTGTATGCGAGCTTATGTATTCGAGCCCTCGAGGCGGCCCCTGGCTTGTAATATAAAGCTTGTATGACTTTATTTATGTTTTAGAGTTGTGTTGTGATATCTTCAAGTGAGTCCTTAGGCTTGATTGTGTGCATTTGCGTGTATGATTAGTGCACGATTGAGCCGGGGGTGTCACACTCCTACTGGTTCGATAACCTTGGTCTCATCACTAAGGGAAATACCTACTGTAGCTATGCTGCATCATCCCTTCCTCTTTGTGGAAATACCGACGTAGTTGAAGCCGCATCAAAAGGAATTTCTGGCGCCGTTGTCGGGGAGACATCATGAACATCTACCAGGTTCCTAATCACAAATCTCATCTCCTTGCAATTTACATTATTTGCCATTTGCCTCTCATTTTCATCTCCCCCACTTCACAAAAATTTGCCATTTTATTCGCCCTCTTTTTCGTTCGCCGTTTTCTCGTTAGATCTGTTTTTGTTTGCAAACTTGTTTGCGTAGTTGCGATGTCTCAAGAAAACACCAAGTTGTGTGATTTTTCCAATACCAATAATAATGATTTTATTAGCACTTCGATTGCTCCTCCCGCCACTAGTGCGGAGTCTTGTGATATTAATGCCGCTTTGTTGAATCTTGTTATGAAAGATCAGTTTTCCGGTACTCCTAATGAGGATGCCGCATCCCATCTTAACACATTCGTGGAATTATGCGATATGCAAAAGAAAAAATATGTGGACAATGATATTGTGAAGTTGAAATTATTCCCGTTTTCTTTCCGAGAACGTGCAAAAATTTGGTTTTCTTCTTTGCCTCGCAATAGTATCGATTCTTGGGATAAGTGCAAAGATGCTTTTATTACTAAGTATTTTCCGCCCGTGAAAATTATTTCCCTTAGAACTCAAATCATGAATTTTAAGCAACTTGAGCATGAACATGTTGCACAATCTTGGGAAAGAATGAAATTGATGCTAAGAAATTGTCCTACTCATGGTTTAAATCTTTGGATGATTATACAAAAAATTTATGCGGGATTGAATTTTGTTTCTAGAAATATTTTAGATTCCGTCGTGAGTGGTACTTTTATGGAAATTACTTTGGATGAAGCTACTAAATTGCTTGATAATATTATGGCAAATTATTCACAATGGCATACCGAAAGAGCTCCTACTAGTAAAAAAGTTAATTCGGTAGAAGAAATAAATTCTTTGAGTGAAAAAGTTGATGCTCTTATGAAATTGGTTGCTAATAAAAGTGCTCCTATTGATCTTAATGATGTGCCTTTGTCTACTTTGATTGAGCAAAATAGTGATGCCGTAGATGTGAATTTTGCCTCGCGAAACAATTTTAATAACAATGCTTATAGAGGTAATTTTAATCCTAGACCTTTTCCTGGAAATTCATCTAATAATTATGGTAATTCCTATGGTAATCCTTCTTATAATAATAATAGGAACACCTCTGATCTTGAGAATAATATTAAATAATTTATCAATGCTCAAATTTTTTCAATAATATGATAGAAGAAAAGTTGAATAAGATCGATGATATGTCTAGAACCATTGATAGAATTTCTCATGATGTAGAAAATCTCAAGTTGAAAGCTTTTGTGCCTAAGGTTGAAGAATCAATTAAAGCTTTATATGTTTCTATGGATGAAAGCAAGAAAAGAACCGCTATGCTTAGAGCTAGAAGAGAATTTTTAGAAAAAGCGTTTTCTAGTGATTGCTTTCATAGAAATGATGAAGATCTTAAAGTGATTGGTGTTTCTTCTATTGATTACTTGTTTAGTAAAATTAAGATTGATGATAAAGGGACTGGAGAAGAGTCAACTTTAGCTAGAAGGTGTCCCGATAATTTGGAGGGTGAAAATCTTGTTGAAAAAATTGATAAAAGTGGGTTTGGAGAGGTCAAAACTTTAACTAGTGATGTGCCCACTCTTTTGGATTACAAAGACTTTAATTATGATAATTTCTCTTTGATTGATTGTATTTCTTTGGTGCAATCCATGATAAATTCACCCCATGCCTATGAACAAAATAAAGCTTTTACTAAACATATTGTTGATGCGATGATGAAAGCCTTTGAAGAAAAATTGGAATTAGAGATCTCAATTCCTAGAAAAATACATGATGAATGGGACCCTACTATCAAAGTCAAGATTAAAAATTATGAGTGTTTTGCTTTATGTGACTTGGGTGCTAGTGTTTCCACAATTTTGAAGTCTTTGTGTGATGTGCTTGGTCTTACCAATATTGAAGAGTGTTCTTTAAATTTGCACTTGGCGGATTCTACTATTAAAAAGCATTTGGGAAGAATTAATGATGTTCTTATTCTTGCAAATAGGAATTATGTGCCCATAGATTTTATTGTTCTTGATATTGATTGCAATCCGTCTTGTCCAATTATACTTGGTAGACTGTTTTTACATACTATTGGTGCCGTGATTGATATGAAAGAAGGCAATATTAAATTTCAATTTCCACTAAGGAAGGGTATGGAACACTTCCCTAGAACAAGAATTAAGCCACCATATGAATCAATCATGAGGTCATCTTATGGATCTAGATACAAAGATGACAATACTTGAATCTATGCATTATGCCTAGCTAGGGGCGTAAAACGATAGCGCTTGTTGGGAGGCAACCCAATGAATAAAATTTATTTTTGTCTTTTCATTTCTGTTCTTGAGTGTTTGCACAATTATGCTACTGTTATGATTGTGTTTTTTAAGTTTTAATTAGTGTTTGTGCCAAGTAAAGCCTTTGGGATAACTTTGGTGATAGTTGATTTGATATTGTTGGAAAACAGAATTTTTTTTGTCCAGTAAAATAATTTTTTAAAATTACAGAAGCGACGAAAAATTCTGTATTTTTTTACATAAGATTGATATACAAATTTCCTATGTTTAACTTATTTTTCAGAATTTTTGGAGTTACATAAGTATGAGAACAATTCGCATTTTTACAGACTGTTCTGTTTTTGACAGATTCTGTTTTCTTTGCATTGTGTGCTTATTTTGATGAATCTATGGTTTGTATTGGAGGGTATAAGCCATGGGAAAGTTAGAATACAGTATATATAATGCAATAACAAAATTTGAATTAGGTTTTCTACAGTACTTAAAGTAAAGATTGGTTTTCTTATACTAACGGATCTCAGGAAGGTTTTGTTGAGTTTTGTGTGATTGAAGTTTTCAAGTTTTGGGTGAGATCACGATGGATGAAGGAATAAGGAGTAAGAAGAGCCTAAGCTTGGGGATGCCCCATGGCACCCCAAGCCATTATCCAAAGAGAAACAAGCAACTAAGCTTGGGGATGCCCCCGAGTGGCATCCCCTCTTTCTTCTAACGACCATCGGTATTTTACTTGGAGCTATATTTTTATTCGTCACATATCATGAGTTTTGCTTGGAGCGTCTTGTATGATATGACTCTTTGCTTGTTTTGCTTTTTAGTTTGTGTCATTTATCCTTGCTGAACACACCTATTTGAGAGAGCAAAAATTATGCTATGATTTGTTATAATTGTTCTCTATGCTTCACTTAAATCTTTTTGAGCTATGGAATCGCCCTAGTGCTTCACTTATATCTTTTTGAGCATGGTGTGCTTTAGTATTTTTGAAGAAATGCTCTCATGCTTCACTTAGATTTATTTGAGAGTTAGTAAATTTTTAAAGAAATTCTCTCATGCTTCACTTATATTATTTTCAGAGAAGAAAATTTTTATGCTCATGTTCTTCACTTAGATTTGTTTTAGCTATCAAAAGCAACATATTAAACTAGTCCCAAAGTGGTAGGTATTCAAGAGGGATATAATAAAAACTTTCATGAAGATCATTGGACAAAATAAACTTGATTCATTGTAATAGTTTTGCGATATGATGACATAATATGTGAGTCATGTTGATGAGTAATTGTGCTTTAGTAAGAATATTGATGTTAAGGTTTGTGATTCCCTATGCAAGCATGAAAGTCAATAGTTATGCAAATAAATTACATCCTACTTATGGTGCATTATTCGGTGTTAGTTATGCTTAATGCTCGCTTATGAGATTTTTCATTTCTTGGTTGAATGCTTCCCAATCTTTTGCTAGCCTTCACTTGTACTAAGTAGGAATACTACTTGTGCATCCAAAATCCTTAAAACCAGTTTTGCCATATGAGTCCACTATATCTACCTATATGGGGTATTCTTTTGCCGTTCTAAGCAAATTTGTATGTGCCATCTCTAATCTTCAAAATAAAATTCCTTTTTGTGTGCTCGTACCGCTCATGAAACGGTAGGGGGTGGCTGATATGTTTCCATGCTAGATGTGTTATTCTCAAGATGAGTGTTTATTCACTTGTCATTGCACGAGAGTACGGCAAAGGTATTAGGGATGCCCGGTCCCGAAATGAAAAATGAATTTACTTTATGTTGTCAAATAATAATTTCCTTGGAAAGTGTTGGTATGGAAGGCACCCGTGGATTCTGTTAGCCGTGGAATGTGAAAGTATGGTGGAAAAAGGAATAAACTTTATTTTCTGTTTGGGAACCACCTATGATATATCTAGCATGGAAAGTATTGGGAACTACTCGATCGTTTTTGTTGACAGGAAAAGCATGCCACCCAAAATGTTTTTATCTCTATCTTTTTCGCTTTGAGCTCTGGCACCTCTACAAATCCCTACTTCCACTACAAAAAAATACACTTCCGTGATGATACGTGTTTGTCACAGTAGGTCACGTTTTCTGTCATGCATGTACATCCATGACGATTTTATGACAGAATCAAGATAGTCATACCTGTGCTGTCGTAGAAGTGTTCCATGACAATACCAAAATTATCATCACGGAAGTGTCCACTTCCATGACGATAAATGGCGCATCATGGAAGTGCTTTCGTCAAGGGTAACCGACACGTGGCATCCACCGTAACGGGCCATCGTTAAGCTATCGGGTTCCGGTTTGGATCCGATAACCCGTTAACCGCCCGGACCAATGGGGATTTTCCACATGTAAAAATCTGATTCGCCTTAGTATCCACGTGTCAGCTCCGCGTTGGGACAGGTCTCATCAAGCGAGTGGACGGGACGAGCCTATGGTACGTCGACACATGGCTCGGCCCAACAGTGGCCCGTTTAGGTTAAAAGGCCGGGCCAGTCAAAATAAGCGGGCCGGTCCATTAGCGGCCTACTTAAGTCAGGCCCATTCACAAGCACGACCCATACAAGTTACACAGAATCGGCCCATTCTAGATTTGATAATTTCTAGCCCATCGTCAGTTCCAACCCGTTAATGGCCCGCTATGTCTTTGGGCCCAATTACGACCCGACCTTCTTTCGGCCTGTTAGTAGCCCATCATCAGTTCCAGCCCGTTAATGGCCCGGAACATCTTTTGGCCTTTTCTCGGCCCATTCTGCAGTTGGGGCAACTTCTAGCCCGTTGTGACTTTAGGCCTTTCCTCGGCCCATTTGGTAAATGGGCCAATTCCTAGCCCATTTTGTCTTTCGGATTGTTAACGGCCCGCACAATAGTTGGGCCTTTGACTGTGCAACATAATTTTGGGTCCATTAGCGGCCTATGTTCCGCAGGGCACAATTTCAGCCCGACGCGACTTTCGGCCTATTAAAAGCCTAGTTTGCAAATTGGGCCTCTTCTGGCCCAAAACACTTTCGGCCTCTTACTAGCCCGTAAAGTAAAAGGGCCGAGACAAAATTGACATTTATTTCGGCCTGCTAGAGGCCCGCGGGCCATTTCCATTTATACGGCCTTATCGAGCTTTCGGCTTGTTAACGGCCTGCTAAGAGCCGTTGTTACGGTGGGCCACATCATTTGGGATCCACTAAATATTAATTTGACCAACCCAATTAAGGCCCGCTTTGAGTACACATGTTTGTTCGTTCGTATGGCGTCCAGGTAATGTTTGGGCGTGTTGGCCCCCGTTTCAATGATATAGCATATTCAAAGAATTATCCTACTCTATACTATCGCCTCTAAAAAACATACACTATACAATAAAGAGACTAAGGCATAGAAACGTAGAATAATCCTACACTATACAATAAAGAAATTACAGCCGATTATACCCACTGGGCATTATAGTTCAGCACGAGTGATAATAAAGCGTACACAAACAGCAAATTACATACACTGGGTAAATAAAGCTCATACATCATGGACACGCATCAACAGAACTTACCATTTGAACTATAATCTCTTCAGAAAATAGGATTGGCCGGATTTAGATAGCACAAATTTCAGTCTGCAAAATCTCCAATTCCTTCGTGGTTACCTCACTGTCTCGTTTTATTTTTTTGACTCCTGCATCTAATACCTGCAACTCCAGTCTCAACTTGTTGATTGCATGTTGAGAATCATGTACACATTGTCTTGCCACCTCTAGTTGATGCTCGAGAACATCAGCACATTCCAATTCCTATCCATAATCATTTGGTAACGGCCATGCCGCACTGCTCGCAGATCTTTGTGTTGATGTCACTTCATCCTAAAATGTTTCTGTAAGTACACATGACTAGGGCAAAAATATAGTTACAAAAGTGAAGCGAGCAAGACAGACTATTTTGTACATGGCAAAACAGGACTAACAATAATGTTACATGTCATGAAGCATAAGCAGGTGATATTTTAAAAATTATAAAAATGGTAGTCTGTGCAGCCCGCATACAGAAATCTCTCTTAGCTCACCAGAGGCGCATGATGTTGGGGCCAAATCCAAAACACAGACAGGTTACAAATTTAGACCACATGCAGCTACTGAACATTATATACATTGCGTATAAGTAAGCAAGTAGTTGGCCATTCTGTAGCTCAATTAAAGTCTTAGGGAGCATAATGAACAGCAGAGGGATTCATACAAACCTACTACAGCAAGCAAAACAATGCAATCATTAGCCTAGTATAAACTAGATTGTGAGCCTCATGCAGTAATAGTTGGTTAATAGACTTCAAAGCTTCAGGCACACTTCGCCAGAGTAATTAAATGGTAAGACCTTTAATTATGTCAACTAATAGTTATACAAGTACCCAACATCAGGCATCATTGTTTGGGCATCTCATTAACTGAGGACAAGTAAAGCAATTGAAAAGAGCAATTTAACTATGCCTGAAACAAACAAGCAATTGAACTGTTGAGTTGGCAGCATGCATACATGCACGCCTCAATAACATCCATGGCCTAGCTACATTTATTATATAAAGGAACAAGTAATGTAATATTGTTTGCCCCCTATGAAGTATCTCGACTAGTATGTAATCAATATCCTAGTAATGATAGGGAGGCTAATGATGTGAATATGCGTTTGGTTATGACATTTATGACATTGACAACTCTACCATGACAGGAAGCAGTTTCACACTGTTCACTACTATAAGATGTTTTAGATATTTAAAAGTAGACTACATCCGTAATGAGTGAACAGACACATTAAAATGTGTTTACATACATCCGATTTACAAAAAAGTTAGAACATCATATAGTAGTGAGCGGAGGGGTTTTTAATCAATGGCCCAATGACTGGGTTACAGGTGAAGAACCCTACGCAAGCACAATGTCAGACAAATAGGATGTCCTGGTAATTGTAATACAGTGACTTACCATAACTGGTTGAATAGGCTCAGCGCTGCTCCTCCTTCTCTTGCAAGGCTCCTTCCTAACATCTTGTACTTGGAAATCCTCAATCTTATGTTCATTGCACCCCCTCTACAAGGTGACACAAACTAGTTACTGGTCTCCTTGGAAGATAAATATGCATACTTTCCAGTCTGTGAACAACACAAAAGGATGAGTTTATAACAAAACAACACCACATAATGAAACATGCCACATCTCTTGCACACAATGAATGAGCATTTACTATGTGTGCACTGTGTAAAAACTAGGCATACCTTCGAACTGGATCTCCAGGTACTCTTGGAGAGCCTACTTTAGTGTACAGCCAAACCTTTATGTCACCTATGAGTTATACAAGCCCCCACTATAGCAGCCCTTGGTGTTTAAATCGTTGACAAGCTCTGTTAGGTCAAGAACAACAAGTAATAAAAAGCAAACAGTCCTAGTATGGCTGGCTGATACAAACAAGCAATTGAACAGATGTGTGAGCAAATCTTACATATCAAGAAAAGATGCATAGAAGGTGGCTTAAAGACCATCACTTGACTGACCAGATTTATGGGGCATTTAAACATCATGTGCAACGTATGAACTAACATAAACATTGCATATTTCAGATTATATAATGAAATGCACATGTATTAGGTTATGCCATGTATGATGCTTAAATGTACACTATAGCAGGCAGGAGTGATTCATCATTGCACGCACAATTGAATTGCAGGTTAAGGGCCAGTTCTATTCCGCCTTTTCAGAGCTTATTGTCAAAACAAGCCATAAAAGATGTAAAGAAGTCATCTTTGAGTTATGGGCTTGGGCTTAACTTATTTCGCTTTGGAGGGGGGATGCTTCAGGTAGAAGCTCACTAAAAATTGAAGGGAAGGGGAATAGTGTGGCACCGCGGCTCAGAGTAAACCGGAACGCCCCGTATTCCAGCCCAGGGACAAGTCCTCTAGAATACGGCACTGTTGGCATAGAACAAATCAGCTCTTTATTACTATGGATAAGGTTACAAAGGATACATGGATGACATCGGCACGGCGACACTACGCCTGCCCGGGGTAGCTCTATGCTAACAGCGGACTAACTCTCTCGGCAGCGGAACAACGACGACGGTGATGGACTCCACTCTGCAGGGACTCTGGCTAGAACGCGTCTCCTAGCTCGCGAACTCAGAATCCTCGACAAGCAAGCAATCATGGCATGACCTGCAAACTGGCATGACACGCCAGGTGAGTACTTTGAATGTACTCGCAAGCTCACAGCAAACATCAGCATTAAAGCAAGACAACATCACAGCAATCCAAAATTAACCAGCATGGCTATCCAACAAGGTAGCTACTGAAATAACTGCAGTAAGGTAAAGCATATTAAATTCATACTCCAAATAATCTCAGGATCCAATCCGAACCTGTACCAAGTCCAATCCAAATCATGTGGTCATCCGACCACTCATCTCATAGCCATTCCATGGCTAACATATCAAATACCTGATTCCATCTGCACCACAAGTCTGACAAACTTACTCTCTTTCGGGTTGCATCACAACCCTCAGAATACTCATAATCCATCGAGTACTTCTGATCATATGACGAGCTCTACCATCATTATCACTACTATGGTTGACCACCTAGTGAGGTCTGGACGGACTGTCCAATACCGTGGACACGACTATTCGAATAGATTTTACACTTTGCAGAGGTTGCGCACTTTACACACACTATGGAGCACTGACCTCGTGATCCCATTCGGGTGGACCAGCATTGCTCCAACGAAACCCGCCTGACCCGTGACTCTTCCATCGTACCACCGGCAATCACACTCCCTCGGAGTCAAGCCTTGGGTGGCCCCGTGTCACCTCGTGACACCCTGCCACCGTCGTGGCCAAACTAAACTGTCCCAAACGGGGACAGGATCCCAAACAACTCAACTGGGCTCACAGGGTTATCGTCGTCTACCTGATCAAGGCAGCACGCACGCATAACCCTCCCTCTTTGGAGGTACCGGTGAAAGAGCACGCGATCAGACCAAGTCAAGGCCGTCCCATACCAGCAAATGTGGTTGCACGGATAAGTCCGGACAGGTGACTCAAGGTCAACCATGAAATATCTAATCCCCGAATAATATTTCGGTCATGGCTGACACTCCGATAACCAGTATACTTAAGCCACTTCTACTAACTCATTTCTATGAACTGCTGGATGAACTCCAAAATAATCATAGACAGTGATCTCAACATCATAGTATCAACAAGTGGGTAAGCTACTAGTCACTAATAATCCGATACTCAACATGGTCGTCACCTATCCAAGAATTAACTCGATCATTGCATAATCCAATCCACTTCACAAATAACTCATAACTGCTGTTAAAGTAAATAGTTAAACTATGATATTGCAATGCCAGGGACTAATCTGTAGAAATAATAATTACATTTATGTCCCTGGGTAGAGCAGCTGGTTGCGCACTTAGGCAGAATGCGCCTTCCAGTGAGGGAAATGGAAAGGCGGCGGGGCGCGTCCACTTATCCGAGCTGGCGGGTGCGGGGTCGGGCTCTGTGCAGCTGACCGGTGGGGCCCGCGCAGCTTCTCTCTCTCTCTTCCCTCGCTCATTCTTCTTCCTCCGACAGAACAGAGAGGAGAAGCGCGACAGAGGTGAGGCCGGCGCCGGCAGCGGCGACTCCGGCCATCTCCGGCCGTGCTCAGGCCACCGGAGGAACCAAGGGACGACGCCGCGCTCGGGGTAGGCCAAAGGAGCGGCGGGGAGCGAACATGGCGACGGGTACCGTGGGGAACCGAGGCGGGCGCCGGCGAGAGGCGCGGGCGGCTCCGACCACCTCTCGCAGTGCTCGGCACACCGGCGTGCTCGGGGAGGAGTGGAGCATCCATCCCCGCATCACACGGATGCCGAGGAGCACCGAGATGAGTGGGGCGGCGACCGTGGCGGACGACGGCTCCGGCGAGATTGGGCGCGGGTGCCACGGTGGTGGAGGGGAGGGGCTGAGGCTACGGGGAGGTTATACGAGCTCCGGGTGGTCCTCTGGTGGTGGTTAAAGGGAGAAGGGGTTCCCGGCTCGCCGGAATTGCAGAAAGCAGAGGCGGCGGCCATGGCGACAGATGGAGGCAAGGAGGGGCTCTGGGGTTCGGCTGAGCGGCTGGGGAGGGGTGGTGAGGTGAGGTGGAGCGGCTGGTGTGGACTAAAGGACTCGGGGGGGCTATATATAGCCGCGGGGAGGAGGGCTCGCGATGGTGGCCGAAGCACCGAGACACACGGCCACGGCGGCAATCTTAGCCACATACTGGAGCTTGCAGGCGAGCTAGCTGGACGGTAGCGTTGCCGACCTGACGAGCATTCAATGCAACGCGACGGCTCGGGGAGGAAGAAGCCAGAGAGGGAGGTGACAACTCGGGTCACGGGCGAACAGAGCCACGACGGCGACCGTCATGGCATGGAGAGGAGGTAATCGGAGGGGAGAAGGGTCGGGAGAGGGGCAGGTGGAATCCGCGGAGCCGTAGGACACATCCGGACGAGTAGAGGCCGGCCGGAGATGACCAGACGGAGCTCACAGAGAGCAGAGCGCCGTTTTGGCATGCTCTCTGCATGGTCACCATGTGCATATGATGCCACGGCCACGTCTTTGACACTAAATCTTGTCCAGTGTGTAGTCCCTCCAGGATACATTGCAAATGAGGTGATAGATCGATGAGATGAGCTGTAGGTAGACGGGAGTGGTCACTGGAAGTTTGCTGTAGCAAACTTGACCACACCACTGCGATGAACAAAAAAGTGATATGGTTAAAATGAGATGTCTGGGAGGTCTCGGGTAAGAAGGACTACAGTCCTGGGGGTTTTGGAAGGAATTGGACCAATATACATCATAGTTGCTTTGCAACAGCACAATTGGTCCAGAATCAAGATCATGATGGTGCACTCAAATGAAGAAGCCACTTGAGCTGAAATTTGGCAAGGCAGAGTTATTTGGACATATGAAGATTATGTAAAAATTTAATACCAAATGGACATGCCAAAATGGTACTTCCTTCACAGCTATCCTCTCTGTCCAGAAACTTGGAATAATTCTAGAGAAATATTGGGAAGATTAATTGAGCCCAAATTTTGTGGAGAGGTGTTATATAGGTAGGAGAATGCTCTGGTAAATTTTCAGCAATTATGGAGCAATATAAAATATAGTTGCTTCACAATGTGAAAATATGACCAGAAACCAAGATTTGAGGCTGTGCTCTCATAGATGATTGGATAGGGTTGAAACTTGGTGGAGAGTCATTATTTGAGCATATGAATATGCTTGCAAAATTTCAACTCATTTGGATACTCCTAGCTAGCACTTGCTTCACAAAGATTCCAGTTGCCCAGAAACTCTGGAAATTAGCCAAGAGAGATTTATTATCCAAATAAAGTTGAATTTTGGCATGCGGCAATGATATGGATAGGAAAGAGTGCACAAAAAGTTTGAGAGCAAGCAAGCGAATATAAAGGGTACTTGCTTCACAAACTGCCAGTTGGGGCAAAATCAGAAAATGAATATTTGTGAAATATTTTTGAACATGGCAAGGAGGGATTTGACATATTTGTGGAAGATCTGACCCAAACAATGTATGAGAATTATTTGGGAATTTTGGGAATGATGGAAAGGTGGGTTGCTTCACAACTCAGGGCAAACAGGGTTATTCCTTTAATAGAAAAAAGGAATATTCCCAAGAAAAAGAATATTGGGGTTGGTCCAAGATGGTTATGGCCTGGTCTTGGGATGGTTTTGAGGTTGGCAAGCCACTCGGGAAGAAAAATGAAGGGTGACCCCTCCAGGTTGCAGGACTACTAAGTCACAGAAAAGCGAATCCAGACCAAATCAAAAGAAAAAGAAAATGGGCAAAATCCAGGGTGTTACAAACCTACCCCCCTTAAAGAAATCTCGTCCTCGAGATTTGGTTGCTCAGGGATCAAACATGAATTTTTTTCCACCTGAGGAAACCGTTTCCAACTCGGGTTTCCTTTTTACCTTTGTACAATGTTCCCACTGAATTTCATATGACTGACTACCTTGCCTCGGGGTGGTTTGCTTTACTGGATCCTTTTTCTGGAAAATCTTACCTCATCGGTTACTCTGACTTTACTCCTTTAGTGTCTGCTATCCTGTCTGGGGCAATAAGTTATCTTGACCGAGCTATGTGTCCTGCTTGTAAGTCCAAGGGTGACTCCTCATGGACGTGTCATGACAAGGTCCAATACGAACGACCGTTCACTGAGTTGTGAACAGATTCTCTTGGTGGACGCAAAATCTTTTACTCATTGCATTGGGTGACTTCAAATGGTTGTGTGTCCTCCAGGCTCAAAACAGTACTGTGAATCGTACCGTTCTCCTGGCGGAATCTGACTTCTCACACGGATAGCTGGGTCATCTTAGGTATCTTCACTGTCTTGGGTATAAGGCTCCTACCAAATATTTGACTGTCACCTGTCGTGACCAGCGTAAAGGTGTATAGTCTTATTGTGACATTGTCCATAGACTTGGCTGATAGTGGTCCTGACAACAGAATCTTGTTCACGGCAGGTTAGTCTTTAACTGATTTCCATTTGTGAGGACATATGCTTCAAAACTGTTGTTCATCCTTCTGATTATTCAGTCTGTCAGTATCTCCATATGGATGGTAGGCCGTGTAATACTTTAACATGGTTGTTGAATTTGAACTGCTGAGTTATTCTTTCGATTGACCTAACCAGCTTGGTTGCCTTTTTCTGACAATTCTGAGCATATCTGGTTGGCTGAGCGGGTTGTCTCGGTATGGGGTCCTTGCAAATGGGATAGACCCGTGGGTATGTACCCATGGTGGCTGGTATCGAACCCGACTGCTCTGAGTATCTGTACCATGTTGATCCTGCAACCATTAGCATACCTTGCTCCTTCATTATGGTTCTCTTTGCCTGGATCCTTTGCTGAAAGAACTTGGCCTTATGTGTTCTTGATTCTCTGTGTGACCTTAGGTGTTGTCAGGTGCAATATTCCGGCAGGCTTATTACATTACAAGTTGTAGCTGTAGGGTAACGATCGTCTGAACCCTTGAATAAAACTGGCAAATAAACCAGTAGCCACCAGAACGGTCTTTACAACTCAGATCTGGGACATTACTGGAGTAACTCAACCCCGACTCAAGACGGCTGAAAAGCAGCTCAGAGCATGAGACGGTGTCGATAAGAAGAAAGTAGCAACTCCCTAAGACGGCCGAAAAACAGCTCAGAGCATAGGGTCATTGCCACGGAGAGAAATTCAACAACTGCCTGAGACGGCCAAAAAGCAGCTCAGAACACGGGCCAGTTGCTGACAAGAGAAATAAAAATCGGCATCCACCCCGGACGGCCGGAAACAGCTCAAAACACAGGCGTGGTGTCATTACCAAAGAAAGGCGGGCAAGGGTTCATCCGCGTCCCATACATCTCACTATTATGCATATAGGTATGAGCATAATAATTTGAACGTACCGGAATATCACAGAGCAACGCTATAAGGCATATATCAGATGGTCGGCTTGCTCCATAGGTTGTTGGTCATCACCCTGAAGTGTATAACTGGCGTTCTTTTCTTCTTACATAGCTCACGCAATAGTCAGATCCTTACTGGGCTGGCATCATTGTATGAGTAACCCATATGTCCTTGGCAGCATGTCCACCATATCTATGGAAACATGTGTAGCTGGCCACTTGATTCCCCAAGGCAAGCTTGTGTCCTGACTGATTTTGGACCAACTATTGCAGATCTGACCCTGGGGATGCATTGTCATATACTTGCATCGGAAGATGTCCATGTGTCGTATCGAGGAAGACACAGGGATCCTTGAGTCGCACGCTTCTCAGGTAGCTTGTAGGGAAAGACTGGGTTGCTTACGCCAAAAATTTCTTTAAGTCACATGCGGACTGAGTGCATATATATATACATACCTTGTGATTACTGATGTTGGATACTTGTTGTATGCATTAGGGTATTCAGCTATCCTTCTTGCTGAACAATAAGTCCATAGCACACTCTGGCTTGCTTCCAGGACATAGCAGAGTTCAAATTATACTCATAGCAGACTCAAACCTTGTGTATATGAATCATACCTTTGGCACGGAATGCACTGTAGATCATGTACACAATTTGCCTTCTTGCTGATGCGATCATTGCTGCTGTGAAGATTGTACATTGAGGTATACTTGATGCTGATAACCAATCCGGCCAGGATATCATTTATATTCAGGCCTGATATTCCCGATATAACACAGTCTGCTGAAAATTTCATATTGCTGAGCTGAGCTTCCAAATGACTGTCTCTTCACTGATTCTTTGGGTTCAGGGTCGGTGAGCAACTTCCTTAAGGGGAAAAGAAGGTAACACCAAGGGCCCAAAAACAACAAAAGAAATGACTAAAACAAAAGCACACAAAGCAGCAAGATCACTCACACAAGCAATATCACACTCTACAGCTATCCACAGCAATAATATGCATTCCTACTCAAGCACACAAATCTTGCAAGAACTCCGGTATTACGGTCTAACATGCTGTGGCGATGTGCATGAAAGTGAATCAATGTGTGGAAGAAAATTGGTGTAAACAAGGCTACACCGATTACGGGCTTAACACGGAAGGAACCGGTGGCGAGGACGAACTTGGTGATCGGGGGTCGGAACACAAAAGTTACGACCACATCATCATCAAGCGTACGGAAGAAAACCGTACACGTCCAAAGAATAAGTGGCGGAATGAGATAGTGGTGGAGAAAAAGGCTTGCAGGCATTGCCCTTTTCTGATAACAAGGATCAGTAAGGGTTACCGAAGCGGCTAGTGGAATGGCATGATCCGGGATAGAACTTGTCTATCACCGAAACAATAGGAGTGGCTGAAGGGAATAAATTGGTGTGGTACCGGTGCATCAATCCGACAAGGAATCGACACCACCAAGTACCTTGGCATCACTCCGCTGGGAAGAAGATGACACCACACCAAGGAACAAATATGCAAACTGGAGAGCGCAGGTAGTGGGTCGAAACCGATGCCATCTACACTCACCAGATCCATCGTTAGTGATAAGATATCTAGTCTATATGCATGCTATGCAACATACAAATGCAACAAACAAGTGCAGCAACCAACTGGATCCTATACTACCGGTTACTAACGCTCGCACCTAGGCCGCGCGTCCTATAGCCAGACCTGCTCTGATACCAACTTCTGTGGCACCCCGGCTCAGAGTAAACCGGAAGGCCCCATATTCCTGCCCAGGGACAAGTCCTCTGGAATATGGCACTGTTGGCATAGAACAAATCGGCTCTTTATTACTATGGATAAGGTTACAAAGGGTACATGGATGACATCGGCACGGCGACACTACGCCTGCCCGGGGTAGCTCTATGCTAACAGCGGACTAACTCTCTCGGCAGCGGAACAACGACGACGGTGATGGACTCCACTCCGCAGGGACTCTGGCTAGAACGCGTCTCCTAGATCGCGAACTCAGAATCCTCGACAAGCAAGCAATCATGGCATGACCTGCAAACTGGCATGACACACCAGGTGAGTACTTTGAATGTACTCGCAAGGTCACAGCAAACATCAGCATTAAAGCAAGACAACATCACAGCAATCCAAAATTAACTAGCATGGCTATCCAGCAAGGTAGCTACTGAAATAACTGCAGTAAGGTAAAGCATATTAAATTCATACTCCAAATAATCTCAGGATCCACTCCGAACCTGTACCAAGTCCAATCCAGATCATGTGGTCATCCAACCACTCATCTCATAGCCATTCCATGGCTAACATATCAAATACCGGATTCCATCTGCACCACAAGTCTGACAAACTTACTCTCTTCCGGGTTGCATCACAACCCTCAGAATACTCACAATCCACCGAGTACTTCTGATCATATGACGAGTTCTACCATCATTATCACTACTATGGTTGACAACCTAGTGAGGTCTGGACGGATTGTCTAATACCGTGGACACGGCTATTCGAATAGATTTTACACTCTGCAGAGGTTGCGCACTTTACCCACACTATGGAGCACTGACCTCGTGATCCCATTCGGGTGGACCAGCATTGCTCCAACGAAACCCGCCTGACCTATGAATCTTCCATCGTACCACCGGCAATCACACTCCCTCGGAGTCAAGCCTTGGGTGGCCCCATGTCACCTCATGACACCCTGCCACCGTCGTGGCCAAACTAAACTATCCCAAACGGGGACGGGATCCCAAACAACTCAACTGGGCTCACAGGGTTATCGTCGTCAACCTGATCAGGGCAGCACGCACGCATAACCCTCCCTCTTTGGAGGTACCGGTGAAAGAGCACGCGATCAGACCAAGTCAAGGCCGTCCCATACCGGCAAATGTGGTTGCACGGATAAGTCCGGACAGGTGACTCAAGGTCAACCATGAAATATCTAATCCCCGAATAATATTTCGGTCATGGCTGACACTCCGATAACTAGTATGCTTAAGCCACTGCTACTAACTCATTTCTATGAACTGCTAGAAGAACTCCAAAATAATCATAGACAGTGATCTCAACATCATAGTATCAACAAGTGGGTAAGCTACTAGTCACTAATAATCCGATACTCAACATGGTCGTCACCTATCCAAGAATTAACTCGATCATTGCATAATCCAATCCACTTCACAAATAACTCATACTTGCTGTTAAAGTAAATAGTTAAACTATGATATTGCAATGCAATGATGCAAATGAGAGTTGTGGCTTGCCTGAGGGTGAAGGGATCATCGGGAAGGACTGCGGAGAGTCTGCGGGAAGAGTTGCCAGAAACAGTTCACTCCCGGAGGGGCTATTTACGGCAAGGGCAAACAGGTCATTTCCACTGTGTCAAAACATTATGAAAATGACTCCATCGGAACGGGCTTGACGAGACGAAGACGTGGGCGTCGGATTCACCTCGATCGGAGTTGTGGATAAAAAGTTATAAGGGTTTTTCTGCCAGGGACTAATCTGCAGAAATAATAATTACATTTAGGTCCCTGTGTAGAGCAGCTGGTTGCGCACTTAGGCAGAATGCGCCTTCCAGTGAGGGAAATGGAAAGGCGGCGGGGCGCGTCCACTTATCCGAGCTGGCGGGTGCGGGGTCGGGCTCTGTGCAGCTGACCGGTGGGGCCCGCGCAGCTTCTCTCTCTCTCTCTTCCCTTGCCCCTTCTTCTTCCTCCGACAGAACAGAGAGGAGAAGCGCGACAGAGGCGAGGCCGGCGCCGGCAGCGGCGACTCCGGCCGTCTCCGGCCGTGCTCAGGCCACCGGAGGAACCAGGGGACGACGCCGCGCTCGGGGTAGGCCAAAGGAGCGGCGGGGAGCGAACATGGCGACAGGTACCGTGGGGAACCGAGGTGGGCACCGGCGAGAGGCGCTGGCGGCTCCGGCCACCTCTCGCGGTGCTCGGCACACCGGTGTGCTCGGGGAGGAGTGGAGCATCCATCCTCGCATCACACGGATGCCGAGGAGCACCGAGATGAGTGGGACGGCGACCGTGGCGGACGACGGCTCCGGCGAGATTGGGCGCGGGTGCCACGGTGGTGGAGGGGAGGGGCTGAGGCTACGGGGAGGTTATACGAGCTCCGGGTGGTCCTCTGGTGGTGGTTAAAGGGAGAAGGGGTGCCCGGCTCGCCGGAATTGCAGAAAGCAGAGGCGGCGGCCATGGCGACAGATGGAGGCAAGGAGGGGCTCTGGGGTTCGGCTGAGTGGCTGGGGAGGGGTGGTGAGGTGAGGTGGAGCGGCTGGTGTTGACTAAAGGACTCGGGGGGGGGGCCTATATATAGCCGCGGGGAGGAGGGCTCGCGATGGTGGCCGAAGCACCGAGACGCACGGCCATGGCGACGATCTTAGCCACATACTGGAGCTTGCAGGCGAGCTAGCTGGACGGTAGCGTTGCCGACCTGACGAGCATTCAATGCAACGCGACGGCTCGGGGAGGAAGAAGCCAGAGAGGGAGGTGACAACTCGGGTCACGGGCGAACAGAGCCGCGACGGCGACCGTCATGGCGTGGATAGGAGGTAATCGGAGGGGAGAAGGGTCGGTAGAGGGGCTGGTGGAAGCCGCGGAGCCGTAGGACACATCCGGACAAGCAGAGACCGGCCGGAGATGACCAGACGGAGCTGACAAAGAGCAGAGCGCCGTTTTGGCATGCTCTCTGCGTGGTCACCACGTGCATATGATGCCACGGCCACGTCTTTGACACTAAATCTTGTCCAGTGTGTAGTCCCTCCAGGATACATTGCAAATGAGGTGATAGATCGATGAGATGAGCTGTAGGTAGACGGGAGTGGTCACTGGAAGTTTGCTGTAGCAAACTTGACCACACCACTGCGATGAACAGAAAAGTGATATGGTTAAAATGAGATGTCTGGGAGGTCTCGGGTAAGAAGGACTACAATCCTGGGGGTGTTGGAAGGAATTGGACCAATATACATCATAGTTGCTTTGCAACAGCACAATTGGTCCAGAATCAAGATCATGATGGTGCACTCAAATGAAGAAGCCACTTGAGCTGAAATTTGGCAAGGAAGAGTTATTTGGACATATGAAGATTATGTAAAAATTTAATACCAAATGGACATGCCAAAATGGTACTTCCTTCACAGCTATCCTCTTTGTCCAGAAACTTGGAATAATTCTAGAGAAATATTGGGAAGATGAATTGAGCCCAAATTTTGTGGAGAGGTGTTATATAGGTAGGAGAATGCTCTGGTAAATTTTCAGCAATTATGGAGCAATATAAAATATAGTTGCTTCACAATGTGAAAATCTGACTAGAAACCAAGATTTGAGGCTGTGCTCTCATAGATGATTGGATAGGGTTGAAACTTGGTGGAGAGTCATTATTTGAGCATATGAATATGCTTACAAAATTTCAACTCATTTGGATACTCTTAGCTAGCACTTGCTTCACAAAGATTCCAGTTGCCCAGAAACTTTGGAAATTAGCCAAGAGAGATTTATTATCGAAATAAAGTTGAATTTTGGCATGTGGCAATTATATGGATAGGAAAGAGTGCACAAAAAGTTTGAGAGCAAGCAAGCGAATATAAAGGGTACTTGCTTCACAAACTGCCAGCTGGGGCAAAATCAGAAAATGAATATTTGTGAAATATTTTTGAACATGGCAAGGAAGGATTTGACATATTTGTGGAAGATCTGACCCAAACAATTTATGAGAATTATTTGGGAATTTTGGGAATGATGGAAAGGTGGGTTGCTTCACAACTCAGGGCAAACAGGGTTATTCCTTTAATAGAAAAAAGGAATATTCCCAAGAAAAAGAATATTGGGGTTGGTCCAAGATGGTTATAGCCTGGTCTTGGGATGGTTTTGAGGTTGGCAAGCCACTCGGGAAGAAAAATGAAGGGTGACCCCTCCAGGTTGCAGGACTACTAAGTCACAGAAAAGCGAATCTGGACCAAATCAAAAGAAAAAGTAAATGGGCAAAATCCAGGGTGTTACAAATAGTGAAATGACTCTGTTGTCTGCCTATATTAGACTCAAAATGCCACTGCTCACGCCCGCGTCACACCTGACCCTGTAGTAAAAAAACACGCAAGCGTTCATTGCCTTGCCCGCTTGCATCTCCTCTCCCCTTTCCCTCTACCTCGATCCCCTGCCTGCAGCGCTAGGGTTCCTCCAGCGAGTTGTCGCCACTTGTCCCATCTGGCCTGGTCCTCGACGATGCTCTGTCCAGCTAGGCTACATGTCTGGCGGGTAGGGCCAAATCTCCCCGGCTGCTCCTCCCTCTGGCGCCGCCCCTCATTCTCATGGTCTCCAGCAGCTGCTCCGCTGTGGTCCGTCCAACGCACTACTCCGGCGGGTGCCGCACAACTACGGCCGACGCCCCACTCCGGCAGAAGGCACCTCGTTCCCCCTCCCCTCCTCCCAGGTCGTGGCCTTGAGGTGCTGTTGAAGGATGAGCTCATCCAACAAGGTGAGGATCTCCTCTGATTTTTTGCCAAATTTTCATTCTGATCCGCTATACGATGAATTTCTATGAGCTGCTGCTGCTGCTATATGATGCATTGCTATGAGGTGCTCCTGCTGCTGCTATATGATGAATTGCTATGAGCTGCTGCTGCTATATGATGAATTGCTATGAGCTGCTGCTGCTGCTATATGATGAGTTGCTATAAGCTGCTCCTGCTGCTGCTATATGATGAATTGCTATGAGCTGCTCCTGCTGCTGCTATATGATGAATTGCTATGAGCTGCTACTGGTATATGATGAATTGCTAGCTGGTGCTGCTGTATGATGAGTTGCTATGAGCTACTGCTGCTGCTATATGATGCTTTCAGGTGGTGCTGCTATATGATAATAACCAGCCACTTGGACCATCGAATTTCGATAAATAATTGTTCTTCATTTAAATTTAGGTCATGCGTTCTTCATTTAAATTAGGCAATGGGATCTCTATGGAAGACATTGACCAAAGTAGATTGTGCCAAGTAGATGGTATCTTTGTATTTGCATTTTGAACAAATATTGATGGTCTGTTTTCCTATCTTATTAATTACTGCACTGGGTTTAATTTGTGATGTTTGCAAGTCAAATTAATTTTCATATGGGCAGCAAAATGACAAAATATAATGCAATCTAGACTTTTCACTGATCATACCACAGATAAGCTGAAAAGGCAGGCAATGAAAAGAACTGGTTGGCTTATTATCTGGAGCTTATATTCAAAGGTGCTTATTTTCTTAGGATAACTCGAAATAACCGTCCCTAAGAAACTTGGCCAATAGAACTGACATACAAATAACATGTCACGATGATTGCAATGGAGGCCCAGTTCTTTTGCCAGATTCTCCCAGAATCTGACCCCTACCCAGATTCTCCCCGAATCTTTGAGCCCCATTTGATTTACAATCCTATATAGTTAGGGTCTAATTAGTTAGGATTGTAAAACAAATGGGGGTCAAAGATTCTAGGAGAAGCTAGAGAGGGGCAGATTCTGGGAGAATCCTGCAAAAGAACTGGGCCGCAGTGACCTACCATAGCACACTGTATAGGCTCACCGCTGCCTCTCCTTTTTTTGCGATGTTCCATGAAATTGACACATACATCTTGTACTTTTTCATTGCGTAACCCTATCTGCAAGTTGACACAGCTAATTTCAGATATCTCTACATGATAATACATTGCATATCCCTTGCGCATATTTAAACCACCAATTAACGATTGTGTGCATAGCATAAACTAGCCATGACTCTGTGTGCTGGAGTAGCAGGCACTCTAAGGGAGCCTAATGTAGTGCACTGGAATTCCTACATGCCACCTACAATTTTGTGTAATGTACTACCTCTATTCCTAAATATATGTCTTTGTAGAGATTCCAGTATGGACCACATACAGATGTATATAGATGCATTTTTGAATGTAGATTCACTCATTTTGCTCTGTGTGTAGTCTATAGTGGAATCTCTAGAAAGACTTATATTTAGGAAAGGAGGGAGTATCATGCATGACATCTACATCTCTAATTTAGCAGCCAGTAGTGGAAATCATTGTCTGCACAAAGGGATTACTGGTCGAAAATCCTAGCAAAGCACGCTGGCAGGCACACAACAATACAAGAGAGAGACACACACTTACTAGACCATAGCAATGCTTCAGTCCAGGATCTTGGTTGGCCAAGCTGTTAGATCCAGAAGAAACATCGTCCTTGTAGTTTTTGCCAGCTGCATAACATGTAACAACGACCTGTTAGTATATTTGAAGTACATCGAGCAGGTGATGCTGGACGGGTTTAAAGGTGACAAGTACCTAGGCCATGGCGGGTGCTTGGCATCTTGCCAGACGGTGGGAATCAGGTTAGAAACGTCAAGGGTGATGACGTTGTGTTGGCTGTTGGGGTCCGGTAAGGAGATCTAGAACCGTCGAGTAGGGTGTTTGTGGAGCGGCTCCGGTATGGTGGACTACGGTGTGGGCGAAGCGGATCAGAGGCCGTGGACGAGGGCGTCGGTGAAGCTGCTCCGGCGATTGGGTTCAGGATGGTGTTGACAATGCGGATCTACGAACATGGACGGGGTGTCAGAAGCTGCTCCGGTAGGTTGGACGAGGGTGCGATGAAGCGAATCTGAGGCCGTGGACTTGTGCGTTGGCAAAGCGGCCCCGGTAGGGTAGAGAATGGTATAGGCGAAGCTACTCCTGTAACACCCCTATGTAATAAGCACTGTGATCATCTGCTAATAAAGCCAAGTCATCCTCATTTGCAAAGCTAGATCATAGTGGTTATTCAAATCAATTCAAATACTTCTCTGAAAATCAACTCAAATTCAAAAGTGCAAAATGAAGTTGCTCAAAACATGTTGGGAAAATGTTCACCTTATAGCAAATAATCCAAAACCATTTGCTGTTAAGGAACACAACATCATCATCAAATCTAAATGGGTCTATGCATTTTAACAGAGCCAAAACAACACCTAAAATACATTATTCATTTTTGAATAAATTCAAAAGGTTTCAAAAGAGCCTCAAACTTTTTGTGACAGGGCTCAACATTACCTAATATTTGTTTTGACCACTTGCCTATTTCTACAAAAGTCAAACAATAGCTAAAGGAAATGTAAAGCAGTAGCTAAGCCTAATATTGAAAATAAAAAAATGGAAAAGGCCGGGGCGTACTATGCACTTAAGCCTATGAGCTACAGTGCGGCCCAGCCCGCCTCCCATCGTCTCCCTCCTCTCTCTCCTCCCCGTGTCGTCGCCGCCGTGGACGCGCGCACTCGCACCGGCGAGCTACCGACACGACGACGCCACCGACAGCGGGTGGATAAGAGCGAGCTCCCGTCCATTCCCCCTGGACGAGCTCATCCATTCCCCCCCCCCCACTCTCTCCCTCTCTCGCACGCTGCTCTCCCCTCACTGCTCGTGCGCCCGAGTGCCACCATCGCCGTGCCTCACCACCGCCGTGGCCAGTGGCCTCTCCGCGTCGTCTACTCGTGCTCGGGGGGATCGCCGACCACCGCTACGTCTACCTCGACTCCTGGCGCTGCTTGCTGGAGCCGGGAAGCCCTGCTACTGTCTGACGCCGTCATCCCCATCTCCGACCACCGCGCCATCGCCGTCGTCGATTCGGCCTCCCCCTGCAGCTACTAAGCTCCCACGGGCCCTCGTGAGCCGCACGGTGAGCTCCGTGCCCCCTCCCTCTTCTCTCCTGCTCCGTTTCGAGCTGGCTAGCCGCCGCTGCTACTGCCGAGCTCCGGTCGCCGCCATTACTGTCGTCCCCGTGCTCCCGAGCCTTTTCGGCCTCACCCAACCGCGCTAGCTCACTCACGGAGCCCCGTAGGTCACCCTTGGCTGCCTAGATCGCTCGCACACGCGCTGCAGCTCCGAAATCATGCACACCCGAACTCCGGTGCTGCCAAACATCGTCGCCGGCGATGCTCCGGCCGCCCCCGAGCCCTCCCACCAGCACCGTTGGATGCGCGGCTCGATGCTCGTTCGAACGAGCCTACGCGCGGGCCAAACGGACCCCCGTAGCCGATTTCCGCCCGTTCCCGAGCGCACCGCCGCTGAAAATGGTCGCCGGAGACAGCTCCGCCGCCGTTTCCTGCGTCGCTGATGTGGCAGTCCACGTGGACCTCCCAATAGTCGCTGCCACTGGGCCCCTGGGTCCCGTTGACCTAGTCAAATGCTGACTGGGCAACGCCCAGTCACTGCCAGTGGGCCCCGCGTGGGCCCCGTTGACCAGTCAACTGGTCTGTTGACTCCTGATGCAGTGCTGAAGCCAGGATGATGTCATAATTCATTTTTAATAATTCTCTTAATTTAAATAATTCCAGAAAATGAATAAAACTTTGAAAATCCGTAGAAAATAAATTGTAGCTCGGATCGAAAAAATTTCTACATGAAAGTTGATCAGAACGACGAGACGAATCTGATCGTGTCGTCTGTTTCCATGTCGGAACTCTCTACGTAGGTGAACCCGTAACTTTTCGGCCATTTCTGGTAGATGAATAGTGCATATGCACCAGCTAATAAATCCTACTTAAATCCTAAAATAACTAATATGACTTAGACATATCTTTAGGCAACCATGCACTGCATCTTAGGCATAGCATGCTCTGTGTTGCATTATTTGCTGTGTATTTATTTGTTTCCTCCCCCTCTTCTCTCTCGTTAGACCCCAACACCGACGTAGTCCCCGAGGAAGACACAGCTCCGGAGTACGACTACGCCCCTGACGACCAGATCCTTGCTGCAGAGCTTCCAGGCAAGCACCCCCCTTTTTGAGCATACCAATATCGCCTATTCTTCTCTCTCTTATGCTTGCATTAGAAGTTGCTACTGTTACTGTTATCCTATTTCTGCTGCATAGCCTGTTTATTGTAACCTGCTATTGTTACCTACCTGCTTATCCTAAACTGTTTAGTATATGCTGGGTAGAGACCCATCAGAGACCCCTACTTTGTCCCGACTGCCCCGCTGGATTATCAGAAGACCCGATCAACGGGATCGAAGACCAGGCCCCGGCACCGCAGATCACTTCCCCCTTAGTTGCTCGACACTACTGGGTTACTATCGAGTGCCGAGGGTGATACCTCATCAGCACTTCTGATGTTAACCTTGTAGGTTAGTTCATCGGTTATGGTCATCGAGGGTGATTCCTCCTTCTCCACTCCCGATAACCACACTGTCATGCAACTCCTCAAGAGTGGACCTCGAGGGTGATTCCTCCTTCGTTCACCTTGATGATAACATCAGGTGGAATTCCATCAAGGGTGATTCCTCAGGGTTCCCCTTGGTGTTAGACACACGGTTACTATGGATACTATGACTTTACACTGAACCATGTTACTAAAGACGGGTCGGCCCTGAGGGGTACCCGCGCGAGCATGTGATGCGAGTGTTGTGGAGTCGGGTTAACCTGGAGGGTGCCCGCGAGATAACTACGAGGCGTGGCTGGGCATTCTTAGCCCTTGCCGCAAGTCCTCGAGACGGGGCGACGGGGTCACATCGATCGTGAGTCTCTGCTCGTTACCGCGCGCTCCTAATCCACTAACGGTTTGGATATTTGATCCGAGGGGCCTCTGGCCCGATAGCACTAACCATCACGTGGGCATAGTATGGGCATTCTTCATCGTATACATCAGCCGAAGCTCTATAGACGTCAGCGAGGAGCGGCCCGCTTTGGATTGGACTGGTTAAGACCGCGCTTGTATTAAGGGGGCTAGGTATGCTTTCGGAGTGTCCTCGCAACATGCAGGGCGCGCAGGGCGAAGACCCAAGACCCCTGTGCGCATAGGTTAGTCCGGCGTGCTGACCTCTCTTTAGAGCCTAGGTCGGGTTGCGGCGTGTCATTTGGCCGAGGCCGGGCATGACCCAGTAAAGTACGTCCGGCCGGAGTTAAGCGAGCGTGGTGGGTAAGTTGGTGCACCCCTGCAGGGAAGAAAACATCTATCGATAGCCTGTCCTACGGTAACGGACACTCGGAGTTGTATCCCGATCGGTACAACTAGAACTGGATACTTGAGATGATAAATGGATAGTATAGCTCTGGGATTGCTTTCTCGCAGGGAGTCAAGGAAGGATCTCTGGGCGAGGTTGATGACAGTACTACTACTTTACATTATGCTAATCTGCACTCTTCTAATGCTGCAAGACTGCTGAAGATGATGAAGATGCTAGTCTTCGATAGGACTAGGCCTTCCCATCTATTCTGGCATTTCTGTAGCCCAGTCCACATATACAGCCTTCCTTTGATAATGTTGCATATGTAGTGTAGATCCTTGCTTGCTGAGTACTTCGTATGAGTACTCATGGTTGCTTTGCTTTCTTTTTCTCCCCATATCCGTTTGATGCAACCAGATGACGGAGCCCCTGAGACAGCAGCCCCCGCCGACGGCTACTACTACTACCCTCCTGGCGAGTACTACTACGAGGAGCCGTCCGACGACCAGAAGTAGGTTCGGAGGGTCCCAGGCAGGAGGCCTGCGCCTTTCGATCGTAACTTTTGTTTTGCCCCGCTTTCTTAAGGCCTATCTCTGTTTCTGTATTATATCTGTACTCAGATATCTAACGCTTCTGCTGATGCTTGATTGTCATCAAGCTTATGTATTCGAGCCCTCGAGGCCCTGGCTTGTAATATAATGCTTGTATGACTTTATTTATGTTTTAGAGTTGTGTTGTGATATCTTCAAGTGAGTCCTTAGGCTTGATCGTGTGCATTTGCGTGTATGATTAGTGCACGATTAAGCCGGGGGCATCACAGGTTGGTATCAGAGCCGACTGCCTTTAGGATCCCCCTTTCCAACTCCTTGGCCGAAGTTGAGTCTAGTAACCAAAAACTGTTTTACTAACTTGGCTGTGTGGCTTACGGGCCCACGTCGCCAATTGGGTGGTATTAGGATCTTTTATTCCTCGTCTATACTCTCGGACTCTGATCTCTCTTCTATTCGGGTTAAAGATTTTACTAACTCCAACATTAGGTTCTCGTGATCACATCCACCCGGAGTTCTGAAATCCCCCCCCCCCTTTCTTCAAGATTGTTGGCCAGGTTCTGCTTACAGGATCTCTTTTATCGAGGGCACCCTGTGTTGTCACTTGCAGAATCCTTGCTCCATCAGTTTTCTCCGACGTTGATGTATCCTTTGCTATGTCTCATTGTGTACTTCCTTACCGCGCGCCTGCGAGCCGCCTAGCATGTCCAGCTTTTGGAATTGCACCGTTATGCTGTCCGTTTGTAACCGACTGTGTATGGACCTGTATGTCTTAATTGACTACTGTTAAGCGTCTATTACACTACTTAAATTATCATCGTGTTACATCATGATTGTTGCTAAACACCCGCAATAGCCTTTGCTAAACTACCCCTGCTGAATTTAGCAGGATGGCTGACAATAATCCACCACCGCTAGACTATATGGCTGCGATGATGCAACAGTTTGAATTGCACCGTCAGTTCATGAAAGGGGTGATCGATCAGTTCCCTCGTCCCAATGCCAACCAGCAGCCACCTTCAATTACGCTGCCAGAGTTTGTGCGTCTCAACCCATCGAAATTCCGCAACACAGTTAATCTGCTGGATGCCGATGACTGGCTGCGTGACATCTTCTATGAGATGGAGTTAGCTGATGTTCCTCCTGTCAGCTATGTCACTTTCGCGACATACTTCCTGAAGGGACCCGCAGCACAATGGTGGGCCACTCACAGACAGACCCTACCTCCTGGAACTGTCGTCACCTGGGTGGAATTCAAGGCTGCTTTTCATGCCCGGTATATTCCTCAAGGAGTTATAGATCGGAAGAAGGCCGAGTTCCGCAGCCTTGTTCAAGGCAACAAGACTGTAGAAGTCTACGAGCAAGAGTTCTTGGATTTGTCTCGCTACGCTGAAGAAGACATCCCCACTGATGCTCGTAGGCAGGAGAAGTTCCGTGATGGGTTACACCATGACATTCAGCTAGCCCTGCTTGTCCAGGACTATCCCGACTTCGCCACCTTGGTGAACAAGGCTATCATGGTCGAGACTGGTCTGAAGAAGCATAAGGAAACAACCAGACGCACCCGTGAAGTGGGCTCATCTTCGGGCTCGTCTTCTCAGAAGCGCCGCATATGGATTCCACAGAGCATGTATCGTCCAACCACTCCCGTATTCAGGCCTGCATATGCTGCTCCTCGTCTGCCTCCTCCACCACCGAGGCATCATCTTCAAGCTGCACCACCTCGAGCTCCTGCACCCCGTCCCGACAGTGGACTCTACTTCAAGTGTGGCCAGCCAGGTCACCGTGCCAGAGACTGTTCTCAGGGTCAGAATCAGCTAGCACTTCCTCCTGCTGGCCGTGGTAATGGCCGTGGAATTTCTCAGCCTCGCAACAACAATGTCAGGCCTTCTCATGGTCGTGGACAGTACTACCACATCAACATGGCTGAAGCTCAGGATCAACCAGAAACTGTGATGGGTACACTTCTTGTTAATTCAGTACCAGCATCTGTTTTATTTGATTCAGGAGCATCACATTCATTCATATCAGAAGATTTTGCATTCATGCATGGCATTAAATGCGATGGCTTGCACCATCCGCTAGGGGTAGACAATCCCGCGGGTCGGTGCCGAGCATCCATGTTCAGCCCCGAAGTCACTGTTGTGATAGAAGGGAGGAACTTTCAGGCTTTTCCCATTATTCTGAAATCTTCCAAGATTGACCTTATTCTGGGAATGGATTGGTTGAAGGCTCACTACACCTCAATCAATTGTGCCACTAAAGTTGTACACCTCCTACACCCATCAGATGAGATAGTGAATTATCATGCTCATATCACTCAGAACGCCGAGGCTCAGATTTATGCCTTGAATGCGTTAAACGCTTCTTCGCTTGAGGGGATCAAAAACATTCCAGTCGTCTATGACTTCCAGGATGTTTTTCTAGAAGAACTTCCAGGAATACCCCCTGCTAGAGCTGTCGAGTTTGTCATCGATTTGAAGCCTGGCACTACCCCTATTGCGAAGCGTCCTTATAAGATGCCTCCGCATCACCTTCTCGAGCTTAAGGAAGAAATCACAAGTCACTTAAGAAGGGTTTCATCCACCCTAGTTCCTCTGCCTGGGGAGCACCTTCTCTCTTTGTCAAGAAGAAAGATGGTACGAATAGGTTGGTCCAAGATTACCGTCCTATCAACCAGGCAACCATTCAGAATAAATATCTGCTTCCTCGGATCAATGATTTATATGATCAACTTGCTGGATCTTTGGTGTTCTCTAAACTCGACTTGAGGTTGGTTTATCATCAGATCTGTATCCGCGAAGAGGATATTCCCAAGACTGCCTTTGTTACCCGCTATGGCTCCTATGAATACACCGTTATGTCATTTGGCCTAACTAATGCTCCAGCTACTTTCTCCCGTCTGATGAATTATATCTTCATGGATTACCTCGACAAGTTCATCGTGGTCTATCTGGATGATATCCTGGTATATTCGAAGAATAAGGAAGAACACGCTGAACATCTTCGTCTTGTTCTGGAAAGGCTTCGTGAACACAAGTTGTATGCCAAGTACTCCAAATGTGAATTCTGTCTTTCTGAAGTAACCTACCTTGGACATGTGATTTCCAAGGATGGAATCGCTGTTAACCCGGAGTGTGTTCAGGCTATTCTTGACTGAACTCCTCCGAAGAATGCCAAGCAAGTCAGAAGTTTTCTCGGCCTCGCAAGTTATTGCCGTCGATTCATCGAGAACTTTTCCAAGATTGCCAAGACCCTGACTAATCTGCTTCACAAAGGCGTTAAGTTTGAGTGGACAGATAAATGTCAGAAAAGTTTCCAGACCCTCAAGGACAAGCTAACTTCTGCTCCAGTGCTTGCTCCTCCAGATTCACGCAAGGACTTTGAAATCTTTTGCGATGCCTCTCGTCAAGGATTAGGCTATGTCCTAATGCAAGAACGAAGAGTAATTGCATATGCTTCGCAACAATTGCGTCCGCATGAAGAAAACTATCCAGTGCATGATCTTGAACTTGCTGTTGTGATCTATGCTTTGAAGCAGTGGCGACACTACCTCCTTGGTAATCGGTGTGAGATTTATACCGATCATCAGAGTCTGAAGTATTTGTTTACCCAGCCGGATCTTAATCTCCGCCAGCAGCGATGGTTGGAAACAATTACGGACTATGACTGTGGTATTTCTTATACCCCTGGTAAGGCTAATGTGATGGCTGATGCCTTAAGCCGCAAGTCCTATTGTAACAACCTCATGGTTAAGCGAGCTCAACCTCGTCTTTATGAAGAACTGAGCAAACTAAATCTATGTATTGTTCCCCAGGGTTCTCTTAATAACCTTGTGGTACAACCAGATCTTGAGAAAGCTGTTAGGGATGCGCAAGCCAAAGATGCTGAAATTGATCTGATGAAGAAAGAGCTTCACCTTGAGAAGTACAGGGATTTCTCGGTTGCTGAAGATGGAACCTTGTATTTCAGAGACCGCATTGTGGTACCTCGCTTCGAACTTATGACTGACAAAGTCATGAAGGAGGCACATGATACACCGCTGTCTATCCATCCGGGTAGCACTAAGATGTATCGTGATCTTCGTCAAAGGTATTGGTGGTCCAAAATGAAGCAGGATATTGCTCGTTATGTTGCTGAATGTGACGTTTGCCATCGTGTGAAGGCAGAACATCAGAAGCCTGCTGGAATTCTGCAACCGTTACCTATCCCTTTATGGAAATGGGATAAGGTTCAAATGGACTTCATTACTGGCCTTCCCAAGTCACAGAAGGGTCACGATGCTATTCTTGTCGTTGTCGACCAACTTTCTAAAGTTGCACACTTTCTGCCTGTCAAGGAGACTATCACTGCTAGTCAGTTAGCAGAGTTGTATATTTCTAGAATTGTTTCACTCCACGGTATTCCGAAGGAGATCAGTTCAGACCGTGGCGGTCTTTTCACCTCCAAGTTCTGGGAAAGTTTCCAAGAAGCTATGGGAACTCATATTACCTGGAGTTCAGCTTATCACCCCCAATCCCAAGGCCAAGTTGAACAAGTGAATCAAGTGCTTGAAGATATGCTTCGGGCTTGTGTTATATCATTCGGTAAGAAGTGGGAAGAATCTCTTCCGTTTGCTGAATTATCTTATAACAACAGTTATCAAGCCAGCTTGAAAATGGCCCCCTTCGAAGTACTTTATGGACGTAAGTGTCGAACCCCTCTGAATTGGTCAGAAACTGGGGAACGACCGCTCGTGGGACCGGATATTATCCAACACGCCGAAGAGCAAGTCCGCATTGTCCGAGAAAATCTCAAGGCGGCTCAGGACCGCCAGAAGAGCAACTATGATCGCAAACGATGGGGTTTGACCTATCAACCTGGTGATCAAGCTTATTTGCGTGTCACTCCCATGAAGGGCACTCGTCGTTTCGGAATCAAGGGCAAGCTAGCTCCACGCTACATCGGCCCCTTTCGCATTGTTGCCAGACATGGACAGGTGGCATATAAATTGGAGTTGCCGCCACAATTCTCTCATATCCACGACGTCTTCCATGTGTCGCAACTTCGCCGTTGCTTCAAGGAGTCTCCACACCGCGCAGTGGATCACGAGATGCTCAAATTGCAAGATGATCTTTCTTATAAGGAGCATCCGATCCGCATTCTCGATGAAGCTGAACGTCGAACCCGTCAGAAGACGACCAAGTTCCTTAAAGTGCAATGGTCGAATCATACTGAAGATGAAGCCACTTGGGAACGCAAGGATCATCTTCGGGAAGAATACCCTGACCTCTTTCCTTCTACCTCCTAAATTCTCGGGATGAGAATTTCTTTTAGAGGAGGAGAATTTGTAACACCCCTATGTAATAAGCACTGTGATCATCTGCTAATAAAGCCAAGTCATCCTCATTTGCAAAGCTAGATCATAGTGGTTATTCAAATCAATTCAAATACTTCTCTGAAAATCAACTCAAATTCAAAAGTGCAAAATGAAGTTGCTCAAAACATGTTGGGAAAATGTTCACCTTATAGCAAATAATCCAAAACCATTTGCTATTAAGGAACACAACATCATCATCAACTCTAAATGGGTCTATGCATTTTAACAGAGCCAAAACAGCACCTAAAATGCCCTATTCATTTTTGAATAAATTCAAAAGGTTTCAAAAGAGCCTCAAACTTTTTGTGACAGGGCTCAACATTACCTAATATTTGTTTTGACCACTTGCCTATTTCTACAAAAGTCAAACAATAGCTAAAGGAAATGTAAAGCAGTAGCTAAGCCTAATACAGAAAATAAAAAAATGGAAAAGGTCGGGGCGTACTGTGCACTTAAGCCTATGGGCTACAGTGCGGCCCAGCCCGCCTCCCCTCGTCTCCCTCCTCTCTCTCCTCCCCGTGTCGTCGCCGCCGTGGACGCGTGCGCTCGCACCGGCGAGCTGCCGACACGACGACGCCACCGACAGCTGGTGGATAAGAGCGAGCTCCCGTCCATTCCCCCTGGACGAGCTCATCCATTTACCCCTCCACCCACTCTCTCCGTCTCTCGCACGCCGCTCTCCCCTCACTGCTCGTGCGCCCGAGCGCCACCATCGCCGTGCCTCACCACCGCCGTGGCCAGTGGCCTCTCCGCGTCGTCTGCTCATGCCCGGGGGGATCGCCGACCACCGCTACGTCTGCCTCGACTCCTGGCGCTGCTTGCTGGAGCTGGGAAGCCCTGCTGCTGTCTGATGCCGTCATCCCCATCTCCGACCACCGCGCCGTCGCCGTCATCGATTCGGCCTCCCCCTGTAGCTACTAAGCTCCCACGGGCCCTCGTGAGCCGCACGGTGAGCTCCGCACCCCCTCCCTCTTCTCTCCTGCTCCGTTTCGAGCTGGCTAGCCACCGCTGCTACTGCCGAGCTCTGGTCGCCGCCATTACCGTCGTCCCCGTGCTCCCGAGCCTTTTCGGCCTCGCCCAACCGCGCTAGCTCACTCACGGAGCCCCGTAGGTCACCCCTGGCTGCCTAGATCGCTCGCGCACGCGCTGCAACTCCGAAATCGTGCACACCCGAACTCCGGCGCCGCCAAATGCCGTCGCTGGCGATGCTCCGGCCGCCCCCGAGCCCTCCCACCAGCATCATTGGATGCGCGGCTCGACGCTCGTTCGAACAAGCCTATGCTCGGGCCAAACGGAACCCCGTAGCCGATTTCCGGTCGTTCCCGAGCGCGCCGCCGCTGAAAATGGTCATCGTAGACAGCTCCGGCGCCATTTCCGGCGTCGCTGATGTGGCAGTCCACGTGGACCTCCCCACAGTCGATGCCACTGGGCCCCTGGGTCCTGTTGACCCAGTCAAATACTGACTGGGCAACGCCCAGTCACTGCGAGTGGGCCCCGCGTGGGCCCCGTTGACCAGTCAACTGGTCTGTTGACCGCTGATGCAGTGCTGATGCCAGGATGACGTCATAATTCATTTTCAATAATTCTCTTAATTTAAATAATTCCAGAAAATGAATAGAACTTTGAAAATCCGTAGAAAATAAACCGTAGCTCGGATCGATAAAATTTCTACATGAAAGTTGATCAAAACGACGAGATAAATCTGATCGTGTCGTCTCTTTCCATGTCGGAACCCTCTACATAGGTGAACCCGTAACTTTCTGGCCGTTTCCGGTAGATGAATAGTGCATATGCACCGGTTAATAAATCCTACTTAAATCCTAAAATAACTAATATGACTTGGACATATCTTTAGTCAACCCTGCACTGCATCTTAGGCATAGCATGCTCTGTGTTGCATTATTTGTTGTGTATTTATTTGTTTCCTCCCCCTCTTCTCTCTCGTTAGACCCTGACACCGATGTAGTCCCCGAGGCAGACGCAGCTCCGGAGTATGACTATGCCCCTGACGACCAGATCCTTGCCGCAGAGCTTCCAGGCAAGCACCCCCCCCCCCTTTCTGAGCATACCGATATCGCCTATTCTTCTCTCTCTTATGCTTGCATTAGAAGTTGCTGCTGTTACTGTTATCCTATTTCTGCTGCATAGCCTGTTTATTGTAACCTGCTGTTGTTACCTACCTGCTTATCCTAAACTATTTAGTATATGCTGGGTAGAGACCCATTAGAGACCCCTACTTTGTCCCGACTGCCCCGCTGGATTATCAGAAGACCCGATCAACGGGATCGAAGACCAGGCCCCGGCACCGCATATCACTTCCCCCTTAGTTGCTCGACACTACTGGGTTACTATCGAGTGCCGAGGGTGATACCTCATCAGCACTTCTGATGTTAACCTTGTAGGTTAGTCCATCGGTTATGGTCATCGAGGGTGATTCCTCCTTCTCCACTCCCGATAACCACACTGTCATGCAACTCCTCAAGAGTGGACCTCGAGGGTGATTCCTCCTTCGTTCACCTTGATGATAACATCAGGTGGAATTCCATCAAGGGTGATTCCTCAGGGTTCCCCTTGGTGTTAGACACACGGTTACTATGGATACTATGACTTTACACTGAACCATGTTACTAAAGACGGGTCGGCCCTGAGGGGTACCCGCGCGAGCATGTGATGCGAGTGTTGTGGAGTCGGGTTGACCTGGAGGGTGTCCGCGAGATAACTACAAGGCGTGGCCGGGCATTCTTAGCCCTTGCCGCAAGTCCTCGAGACGGGGCAACGGGGTCACGTCGATCATGAGTCTCTGCTCGTTACCGCGTGCTCCTAATCCACTAACGGTTTGGATATTTGATCCGAGGGGCCTTTGGCCCGATAGCACTAACCATCACGTGGGCATAGTATGGGCATTCTGCGTCGTATACATCAGTCGAAGCTCTATAGACGTCAGCGAGGAGCGGCCCGCTTTGGATTGGACTGGTTAAAACCACGCTTGTATTAAGGGGGCTAGGTCTGCTTTCGGAGCGTCCTCGCAACATGCAGGGCGTGCAGGGCGAAGGCCCAAGACCCCTGTGCGCATAGGTTAGTCCGGCGTGCTGACCTCTCTTTAGAGCCTAGGTCAGGTTGCGGCGTGTCGTTTGGCCGAGGCCGGGCATGACCCAGTAAAGTGTGTCCGGCCAGAGTTAAGCGAGCGTGGTGGGTAAGTTGGTGCACCCCTGCAGGGAAGAAAACATCTATCGATAGCCTGTCCTACGGTAACGGACACTCGGAGTTGTATCCCGATCGGTACAACTAGAACTGGATACTTGAGATGATAAATGGATAGTATGGCTCTGGGATTGCTTTCTCGCGGGGAGTCGAGGAAGGATGACACTACTACTACTTTACATTATGCTAATCTGCACTCTTCTAATGCTGCAAGACCGCAGAAGATGATGAAGATGCTAGTCTTCGATAGGACTAGGCTTTCCCCTCTATTCTGGCATTTCTGCAGCCCAGTCCACATATACAGCCTTCCTTTGATAATGTTGCATATGTAGTGTAGATCCTTGCTTGCTGAGTACTTCGGATGAGTACTCATGGTTGCTTTGCTTTCTTTTTCTCCCCATATCCATTTGATGCAACCAGATGACGGAGCCCCTGAGACAGCAGCCCCCGCCGACGGCTACTACTACTACCCTCCTGGCGAGTACTACTACAAGGAGCTGTCCGACGACCAGGAGTAGGTTCGGAGGGTCCCAGGCAGGAGGCCTGCGCCTTTCGATCATAGCTTTTGTTTTGCCCCGCCATCTTAAGGCATATCTCTGTTTCTGTATTATATCTGTACTCAGATATCTAACGCTTCCGCTGATGCTTGATTGTCATCAAGCTTATGTATTCGAGCCCTCGAGGCCCTGGCTTGTAATATAATGCTTGTATGACTTTATTTATGTTTTAGAGTTGTGTTGTGATATCTTCAAGTGAGTTCTTAGACTTGATCATATGCATTTGCGTGTATGATTAGTGCACGATTAAGCCGGGGACGTCACAGGTTGGTATCAGAGCCGACTGCCTATAGGATCCCCCTTTCCAACTCCTTGGCCCAAGTTGAGTCTAGTAACCAAAAACTATTTTACTAACTTGGCTGTGTGGCTTACGGGCCCACGTCGCCAATTGGGTGGTATTAGGATCTTTTATTCCTCATCTATACTCTGGGACTCTAATCTCTCTTCTATTCGGGTTAAAGATTTTACTAACTCCAACATTAGGTTCTCGTGATCACATCCACCCGGAGTTCTGAAATTTCCCCCACTTTCTTCAAGATTGTGGGCCAGGTTCTGCTTACAGGATCCCTTTTATCGAGGGCACCCTGTGTTGTCACTTGCAGAATCCTTGCTCCATCAGTTTTCTCCGACGTTGATGTAGCCTTTGCTATGTCTCGTTGTGTACTTCCTTACCGCGCGCCTGCGAGCCGCCTAGCATGTCCAGCTTTTGGAATTGCGCCGTTATGCTGTCCGTTTGTAACCGACTGTGTATGGACCTGTATGTCTTAATTGACTACTATTAAGCGTCTATTACACTACTTAAATTATCATCGTGTTACATCATGATTGTTGCTAAACACCCACAATAGCCTTTGCTAAACTACCCCTGCTGAATTTAGCAGGATGGCTGACAATAATCCACCACCGCCAGACTATATGGCTGCGATGATGCAATAGTTTGAATTGCACCGTCAGTTCGTGCAAGGGGTGATCGATCAGTTCCCTCATCCCAATGCCAACCAGCAGCCACCTTCAATTACGCTGCCAGAGTTTGTGCGTCTCAACCCATCGATATTTCACAACACAGTTAATCAAGGGTCCCAGGCAGGAGGCCTGCGCCTTTCGATCGTAGCTTTTGTTTTGCCCCGCCTTCTTAAGGCCTATCTCTGTTTCTGTATTATATCTGTACTCAGATACCTAACGCTTCCGCTGATGCTTGATTGTCATCAAGCTTATGTATTCGAGCCCTCGAGGCCTTGGCTTGTAATATAATGCTTGTATGACTTTATTTATGTTTTAGAGTTGTGTTGTGATATCTTCAAGTGAGTCCTTAGGCTTGATCGTGTGCATTTGCGTGTATGATTACTGCATGATTAAGCCGGGGGCGTCACAACTCCGGTAGGGTTGAGGATGGTGTCGGCGAAGTGGCTCCGGTAGGGTTGAAGAAGGTGTTGGCGAAGAGGATCCGAGGCCTTCGACGGGGGCGTCGGTGGGGCGGCTCCGGGGGTGTGGACGAAGCTTCTCCGGTGGGGAGTACGAAGGAGCCGCTGCAGATGCGATGTGGTTGAAGAGAGTACCGGCAAAGCAGATCTGGCGCCGTGGACAAGGCCGACACTGAATGGGCTGTGGTACAGTGGTGGATGAGCAGTCTACTTGTTTCTAGGGGAGGTGGGAGGGGTAGATGCGGCCGCAGAAGCAGATCCGGCGAGGTGGACGCCGCTGGCAGTGAATGGGCTCCGGTACGCCGGTGGATGAGCAGTCTAGGGTTTTGAGAGGGGAGGGGTAGAAAGGCCGATGAAGTACGGACGACGTGATGTAAGATGCTTTGGTGCTGTGGAGTTGGTCGTTTTTGCGGGAGGGGGAGAGGAAATGGGGGTGCCGTGTGGTGGGGGGAACCGGAAGTTACCAAAGTAGCCCCGACCTATTATGTAAATGAGGGCCGTATTGTAACTATTGTTCTCCGTGCACCAAGGACAAAAGGGGAATTTCGCATGCTAAAGACTAGGTGGCGGAAATTTTAGAAGGAGGCGGGAGATTTTGCCGCCCGCGGGATCGTTCGTATCCAGTTTCAACTAATTTTGGACAGTGCTAGCGGGAAGGTCATGCGAGACTGTGTACATGGGGCACACGTCAGCAGTTAATAACTGGTATGAAGTCCACCCCAGAAAAAAAGACAATAACTCGGGATGATGCACCGATAACTTGGACGTTCACACGGGTGCGGCCAATCGTACGGGTGTAGAGGCGCGTTCACAAAAAAACGGATCAAACGCTCAGCCTATTTATTTCTCGTGTAAATATATAATTTAGTGCCATTGGTTATTTACTTTAAACATAATGCATTGACGTGTTATTGTAGAGGCGCACAAAAAGAAATGGATATTGTAGTCCCACAAAAGAAATGGATATTGTAGTCCGCTACTTAAAAGTGTTACCTCATATGATTACATTTCCTCCATTTCATAAATTGCATACCCATTGAATTCATATATGAATATTACATATATTACTTCATAATAGAACCTTAAATCATCCAAGACTAATGAATTTGAATGCAAGACTAACAATGGTGCATGTACATGATAGCTACAGTGGTTGTTTGAAGAAACATCACTGTAACTTTGGCATGCATAATTGAAAAGGATTATTTGGAAAAAATGTGATATGTGAGTGTCCAATCTTTATAGCGTTGAATCGATATTGTATCTTTGGCCACGATACGAAGTAGATATTGATTTATGTTCAAGCGATGCACGTCCACAATCGCTAGATAGTGATACGTGAATGAATTGTGCAATCTCTCTCACACGCATACATATCTCATTTCTCCGTGGGCATCGGAATCACACACGCGCACTTCGTGTATTTCTCTCCCTCTGTCAAGGTTAGAATTCGTCTTTCTACTTCGTCATGCAAAATGTTTCATACAAATGCATATATATCGTATTGTTTCTAATCATAGAGTAAGGATTTTGTGAATCTTTCATTAATAATTTCTTAATTAACAAGTTAATAAACTAGGAATCTAAAAGTGTTATGTTAAAGCATTGACATCATACATTTTCTTTTACTAAAAATAAATGTTTTGAACAAGAATAATGAAAAAAACTAGACATGTTTTCTCCGATATATCTACATATCACCCGATATCCGACATCTGATATGTCAAAGCTAAACCGATACGAACCCGATATCCGATATTTTAAAGCTTGGATAAAAGAACATGTGGCAATGTTTTTCAGAAGATAACAAGATTTCCAAAAGCTAAGTCAAATAAGTGCAAAGCAAGCATGTCAAAACAGCAGGCCACACTAATAATGCACGAAAACCACCTGATGAAGAGCATTACACAAAACACTACACATGCAAAAAGTAACCTCCCCATGCTTAGAACTAAACTAGGGAAAATTACGAAAGTGGAAAGAAAATGCAGTTATTAAAAGAGAGCGTGAGAAGTGGTTGCCTCCCCTAAGATTAACTAAGCAAAGGGTTAGACACTTTTACCGTTGAGGTGCATATGACCTCTCTTCTAATAGGCATGGACCTTGCTTCATGTGATCTCCTTGTTGTGGCCCGGTGGCTTCCTTCCAATAGAACCTGCTGAAAACAAACTAAAAGGAAATCGAAATATTTTTGTGCTTTTGTGGTTTTTCAATTTTTTTATAGCACAAAGGTTTAGCATCATAAGTGAATAAAGATAATTGCCTCACAAGATCGGTTCACTAACCTAAGCACCACGCTTAAGTTAACAAACTATGCCTAGAAGTACATGTAACTCCTAGGTTTGAATGAAGTGTGTGCGAGACCAGATAAAAACACAAGTGTGCAGCTCCTAGGTGCCTAATTAAAAAGAGAGATCTCACTTAAGGTGAGACTCACAACTTTTATTTGAGCGAGGTTCGTATTGGAAAACTTTACCAGACACTTGTTGTTGAAATTCGGCATGTTGAAGCAACCAATTGGCTTGTGTGGGTTTTTATACGGCTAGCACCATACCGTCAAGTCACCACATAAGGTCCAAGCCCTTGCGGAAATAACACACAAATAAAAGCATCGATTCGGTATTCGAACAGTATACCCAACCGGTAAAAAGAAATAAAGAAAACATAGTTGCTAAGGAGAATTATTGGCTACAGAGTTTCAGAGGTAATTAACAATGATTACTAAGCAAATGATTGGTTAGAAAATACCCGTCGACCTCAAACGTCGAGAAAGAATCAATTGGAGGTATTTTTGCCTTCAAACGGGCGCTCAAACGACAAGTAGCGGTCGTATGGAACATCGTCGTTTACTCTGCGGAGATACTCATTGTGGACGCCAGGTGAAATGACCGCTCGTACGAGCACGAGCGCGAGCATGGTTGGCCGTCTTTTGCTCTGGTCTTCTTGTTTGTTGCAGCCACGAGCTCATACGGGCGCTCAAACGGCCGAGACGGTCGTATGGAATGCCCTCTTCTCTCCTGGACCTGCAGAACTTCATGAAAATTCTTGTGCTTCCTCCTCACGTTAAGCACATAGCTATACTGCAATGAAAAATGGGAGGAGGCATGCAACAAAAACAGGCTACCGACATGCTATAAATTTTACCAACGAAAACAACTATAAACCAACTCAAATAGCAACTACTCAGAATAAAACAAAAGTGCCAATGCAACATGAATGCAACTAGATTCAAGACACAAAGCTAAGAAAGACACCTACGGACTTCCGGGTTACCTCCCTGGCAGTGCTTTCCTTATAGCCATATAGCTAGGCTTCGGTGCTCCATAATCCACCCGGATCCCAAGGGATTTCAACCCTGAGTTGGATGCCTACCTCCGACCGGGGTTTGGAGCACCTCATAACAGAGCTCGGTCGGAGGCGCATCATAACCTTCATAATTTTCATCAAGTTGCACATTAATTATATCTAAAATTTTACCATTGGTGGGAGTTTCTGGATAGTGCACATTTCATCCTTCATCCCCATGTTCCTCTGGCTCATTTTCTAAGGATTGTTCTTCTTGTGGCTTGATAATGCTTTCTTCATGTTCCTGCGAAATATTGACTTGGGAGATGGCGGTCATCCGCTTCTCATAGTTTATAACCAAAGGATTTTCATCAAAATTATTATCTAGACAAAAATTATAAACTTCTCCCACCAAGTCTTTATGCTTAGTCAACCAAGTCTGTTCTTCGGCAAACCTGCCAATCCACATTAAAAGCTAATGTGATCTAAGCAATAGCATCATCTCCTCAATTACCTCAACATCTTCAAGAGGATGTTCAAAACGGCTGAATGATCTCACAACCGGATGTGGGTGATCTCTGCAATAAAAGCTCATGTGGAGAAGAGATTGGCATTGTATGCAACCTTTAGGGATATCATTAGCTATAATCACTAACTCCATAAATTTCTCACCCATTCATTTACCTTTGTCGGTATTCCGGTATTAGGGCATCTCCGGAATCACTACCACATATGTGAACTATCGAATCCTTTATTCACTAGTCAAATGCATAAGTGGGTGGAGCCGGGTACAGTACATGTGCTACTCTAACGTAGACTTCGTGCCACGCATGCCACCATCATAGCCTCCCCCATAGGGTTACGACTTATGATAATTAAGGGTCACCCCGTGGAAGCGGCCTCTCTAAGGGTTCTCCGTACTCCCCTATCAATTGTGATGGTGAGGAATCAAAGGCTTTTAGCGTCACCTCGAATTACCCCAACGCCCCAACCCTTCACAACGACAGTAGCTCCTCTACGGTCAATCATGACAATAGTGCGAGCAAGGCCTCCTCTCAACACTCATGAGAATACTAACTCGAATCATGAACATGTAATATTGGATCATACCAAGAATCATATAGGGTTCAACCATATCGTCAAAAACTAGTAATCACTCAAACATATGCATGAAGGTTAGGGTCAAGTTACAAGCTAGCATCAAGCCGGTGAAGGGAGAAGGCATGGTGGTGATGATGGTGATGGTGATGACCGTGCCCGAGGTGATGGAGATGGGGGCGCCACCTATGGTGGCGGCGCGGACGCGAGGGCACCGGTGGTCATGGTGTTGGAGCCTCCTCCTTCTTCCCCTGATCTTGTCCCTCCTTCTCTTGGTGGTGGAGCAGCAATGGAGATGTTATGTGGATGAATGACACGTGAGAGGCGATGGCTAGGGTTGGCTTCTCTGTGGCGAAACGACGCAAGGCTTGTTTCACTGGTCGCGCGTCCTTGCGGGGTCGCCTTTGGAGATGCCCTAATGCCTTTTTCTAGACAGTCTCCATAGCGAGTTGGAAACACGTGCCATGGGGAGTTGTAAGTTTTTTTACATGTTCACGCCATGTAGACATAGATGCTTGTCCTTATCAAACTAGCCGTGGGTGTATGTTTGCCACTGTGTTACTATCATGTGTTGCTTTTAAGTAGTAGATTACACATGACGATGTCGTGGTTGTAGCTTTCGTTTGTCATGATGCCTTCGATTTGGCTTGCATCATTATAGAATAAACATGAATCGACTTACTTTTCTCCGACATTACCATTCAGACGAAGAACAGTTATGGCTTTCGGTTGTAGCATTCATCCGTTCTCCATTCAGATGAAGAACGCGTGGGATTGCGTGATGATGATGCCGTGGTTGTAGCTTTCGTTTGTCATGATGCCTTCGATTTGGCTTGCATCATTATAGAATAAACATGAATTGACTTACTCTTCTTCGATATTACCATTCAGAAATCAGAATGAAGAAGCGTCAGAGCATGCCATGTCAGAATTACTAACTATTAGCGAAAAATGATGTCAGTAATCACATTCATCATTTATCATACTGTATGTATGTCATAGACCAGTCCATACATTTAAGATATTATGTATGAGAAAATGAGATATAAAAACTATAAATACATGCATGTATGCTTGCTTGGTATTTATTTTGCCCTCTTTTATGTGTTATCAATTATATTATTTTGTGAGTTAAAATAATTTGTTTGGCTCTGCACATTATACATTTGCAGAGCAGAGCAAAGCAGAACAGAAGAGAAACAGAGGAGAGCATTTGCTTCTAGTAGCATATCATACTACATACATCCATCCATCTCCTGTCCAAGCAGAGCAGAGCAGAGCAGAGTCAAGATAAGTAATTTCACTTTGCTTTGCGCAGTATAAACAGATGATGAAATCATGAGCTCCTTCCTGATAAACAATCTAGTACTACCAGTCAAGTAGCCACAGCATCTCATCACCCAAATCACTCACACCTTCCGCTTCCACCACCTTGCATCCGCTCAACTACACACACATCTGCTGCTGCTGCATCCGCTCAACTACACACACATCTGCGCCGCCACTCGCTGCAGCAGCTTCAGTTCCAGTTCCACCTCCAGCCTCCACAGCAGCAGAAACCTCCTACATACTACATACATTACAATCCAATTCCATTGTGAGCGACGAGTGAGGGTTTGTTTGTATAGAGAAAGAAACAAAGAATGAATGCAGTCAAGTAAAAAAGGATTGTTTATTTCCCGACAATGTTTAAACCAAGCAGCAGCACTACATCACAAGCAGATTCAGACTAAAACAAGTAGAGAGTACTAACTAAATCACAGATAGACACATGAAGAGAGACATGAGAAAGAGAGACATGTCTGTCAAGTGCTATGCTAATAAGATGAGATGCAAGCAAGCAAGGAAAATCTTGCTGGAGACACTGGGTGGGAGCACAAGCAAGTAGACAAAACCAAAACCACAAGACAAGAAAATCTTCCTGGTGATCCATACATACATACTAGTGGAGTGCTTCCTTTCCTTTCCTTTGCTTGAGACACACACACACACACACACACAGATGGTCATGGGCGCAAGACAAGAAAATCAAAACCATGTCTGTCTGTCTTTGCTGTAACCAAGTAAGAACCAACAATGATAGATAGATAGATAGATAGTTACAGCCAAATTTCAAATGCAAATGAAAGGAATCATCAAACTTTACTTGTACAAGATGAATGAAGATCAACTAAAGGATAACAGAGCAGAGCACTCAACTAACAGCCTCATCATCATTTCATTTAGCAGCAGTCCACATTAACCCAGGGAATCACATTAGTTTACTTAGTTATAAACCTACCATACCATACCATGTCCCCAAACGCATTACTCCAACCATCATTTCCATTTCCATGACCAACTACTTACTAGTTAATACTAACTATTACAGTAACCAGATCCAAAGTAAAGTACCGGTAATCTTCCCAGTCAGTCCAAGCAGCGCTCAACTACAAATTCCCACAACCTTCACAGGTTTAATTTGATGCAGTCGTCACGCCTCCAGCCTCGACGACACAGGCACTCGCTATGTTCCACGCAGCGTCCACAGGAGCATTCCCTTGTGCATAGCCCAGCTGAGCTTCAGTCCTCACGCCTCCAGCCTCGACGACACAAGCACTCGCTGTCTTCTCTGAAGACCCCACGATAGACTCAGCCTCCATAGGAGCAGCAGTGTCCACCTTCTCTGAAGAGACCAGTTTAGCTTCAATCACCGCGCCTCCAGCCTCGACGACACAAGCACTTGCTGTCTTCTCTGAAGACCCCACGATAGACTCAGCCTCCATAGGAGCAGCAGTGTCCACGCTCTCTGAAGAGACCAGTTTAGCTTCAATCACCGCGCCTCCAGCCCCGGCAGGAGCACTCTCCACGTTCTCTGAAAAGCCAAGGTTGGATTCAGTTTCACCTACAGCCTCAACAACAGCAACACTCTTCAATGCCATCTCTGCAGTGCCCAGATTACATTCGGTCACACCTACAGCCTCGAGAGGAGCAGCACTTGCCAATGCCATCTCTGCAGAGCCCACGTTACATTCTTCTGTCCCAGCAGCAGCCTCAACAGCAGCGGTAATCACCAATGCAATCTGTGCTGAGCCCAGACTACATTCAGTCACACCTACAGCCTCAGCAGGAGCACTCGCTTCATTCTCCACAGACCACGGGTTGTTAGCTTCAGTCATGGCGCCTCCAGCCTCGGCAGGAGCACTCACTGCGTTCTCCGCAGACCCGACGTTAGCTTCAATCATGGCGCCTCCAGCCTCGATAGGAACACTCACTGCTTTATCTCCAGACACAAGGATAGATTCAGTTTCACCTCCTTCCTCGACAGGAGCAGCACTCTCCACGTTCTCTGCCGAGCCTAGGTGAGCTTCAGTCATCGTGCCTCCAGCGTCGACAGCAGCATTTTCAGGTTCAGCAGCGTCAACAGCAGCATTTTCAGGTTCAGCAGCGTCAACAGCAGCATTTTCAGGTTCAGCAGCGTCCACAGCAGCAGCACTCGCTGCGTTCTCTTGAGAAATCAGCATACATACATCATCTCCAACCCTAGTTGTTTCCTCCCCGTCCCCCGAAGCTACACATTCTTCAGCCCGTGCCTTCTTCCCTTGTGATGCCAGATCCTCCTCTTGTTTACGACGACGACTAGCTTCTGCTGCTGCTGCTGGCTTCTCCATTTCTTGCTGCACACCCCCTATGTTGGGTTCCGCCGATGCGGCATCTTGAGCTTCAGCAGGCATTGCTGCTGCTGTTTGCTTCTCCTTTTTTGGCCTCCCAGGCCCTCTCTTGATCCCCGCTGACGCAGCACCTCCAGCTTCAGCAAACATTGCTGCTGCTGCTGTTTGCTTCTCCTTTTTTGGCCTCCCAGGCCCTCTCTTGATCCCCGCTGACGCAGCACCTCCAGCTTCAGCAAACATTGCTGCTGCTGCTGTTTGCTTCTCCTTTTTTGGCCTCCCGGCCCTTCGAGCGCACATTCTTGGTACTCGATCCTCGTTTCTTGGCCTCCCAGGCCCTCTTCTCTTGATCCCCGCGGACGCAGCAGCAACTGGCATGTTCTTTTCTGGCGTCCATCGCCCTCTCTTGATCCCATTAGTAGGAGCGGACATGGGCGTCCCCTCTGCTGGGCTCCCGCGTGGCCTCTTGGTTCTCCTGGACGCAGCACCGGCAGACATTGTTGTTGCTGCTGCTGCTGCTAGCAGCTTCTCGGCCGGCATTGAGGTCCTGGAGCAAGTTTGGGTGTGCGGAGATGCTGTGGCTGCCCTGGTCCTCCTTGCAGTCGGGGTCGGGGTGGGGTCAGGAGAGGTTGGTGCCTGTGGTGGCTGCTGCTGGTCCTTCCTCGGCCTCCCCGGCAGTCTCTTGATACGGGTGGTTGGCAGTGGGGATGGCTCTGAATCAGAATCAGGGTGTTTGAGCCTCCTGGGCCTCCCAAGCGGGTTTCGCGGCGGCTTCTTGTTCCTTGGTCTCCCACGGCGTTTCTTGGCGACTGTGGGAGCATCGGGCGGCACAGAGAAAGCAGCATCCCCATCCTCCTGTGTGCATAGATATCCATGACATTGTGAGAGAGCAATGAGTTAGGGTTTGTTCATGCTGAGAGAATGAATGAAAGGAAGAAAGATTTTTTTTTTGGCGAATTAATAAAAGGAAGGAAGAAAGAATTAAGGGAAGGGAAGATACCTTGATGTGGTGCAGGAGGAGGAGGTGCTGGTCTTGTTCTGGTTGCTCCTCCTTGGCCTTGGTGAGTGAGGAAGCAGCAGCATTCTCCTCCACATCCACCTGCTGCATCTCCTGTGTCTGTGTGGAGTGGAGTGGATAGAAACATTAGATTAGATTAGATTAGATTGTGAGGGAGGGAGGGAGGGAGCAAGGGACGAGCTTTAGGGTTTGTTCATTCATGTTGAGAGAGAGAATGAAAGAGAGAGAGAGAAGGAGGGGAGATAGATAGATGCCTTGATTTGTTCTTGTTGCTCCTCCGGCTCATCCATGATCCTGGATCGCTGCGGCGCGGCGCCTCCAGAAGAAGAAGAAGAAGAAGAAGGGAAGAAAAGAAAGCAAATCAAAAGCAAGCCAAAAAGAAAAGAAAAGAAATCAAATCTGGGAGGCAGGGGAGGAGGGGATTCAATCAAGGAAGGAAAAAAGGATGGATTTCTTGGGTACCTCGCGGTCGCGGGTGGCGGCGGCGGCGATCCGGTCCGGTCCGGCGAGGAGAGGAGAGGGTTTCTCTCCTTCTCCTTGGGTTGGGCTGGGGATTTTCTCCCTCTCCCTCCCCCTCTCCCTCCGTGTCTGTCTGTCAGCAGCACCTCAGCAGGCACGGGGGTGGGTGGGTGGGGTGGTTGTGCCGCTGCCGCCTGTATGTCACCTGTCCTGTGAGCCAGCGAGCATTCATTCATTTTTTTTCTACTCCCTCCGTTCCAAATTACTCGTCGTGCACGACGAGTAATTTGGAATCGGAGGGAGTACTGCAAGTAGGAGTACTTATTTCCTGTCTCTCATTGCTTTTGTCAACCAGAGGCATTTGTTCCCCAACAAGCAAGCAAACAAATCTCATGGATGGATGGATGATTCATCTCAACACGTGCTGATATAGATAGATAGATAGATAGATAGGTATTATGTGCAACATCCACTAGTCATGACTGTCATGTCCTCACAATGGTGAACTCTACTCAGTGAGTGCCTGAGCCAAGTGCAGTAAAACAGTATGCATCCAACATACTTATAACACTGTGGGTGCTACGCGTACACAGCATTCAGTCGCTTCAGCAAAAAACTACAGTATTATTCTCGTATGAAAAACGTCTTCTTTGCAGGGTGTTGTTGCTGGACTAGTGGTCAAGAATGATTTGAAATATCATCTCTTCAAGTTTCCCCTTGCTTGGTAGGAGTAATAACTCCTGCTTCAATCAAACTCTTGTCATGACAAAGATAGATGGACAGATTCACTTCAACAAAGAATGCTCTCAAATATCTTCTGTTCAAGTTTGGTAATAATTCCTTCAATCTTAACTCTTGTGATGCTACATAATTAGGTTGGGTTCTCTATTATTCAAGGAAATTGTTGCAAACCATCAATAATTTCTCAGTATCACTTAAGGATTATTTATTTCCCGACAATGGAAATGAGACCAAATCCACAATGTTTAAACACAGCAGCATGTCTTGATAGACACCACGAGTTTATTTTCACCTATGCTTCCTATGCTAGTCTTTGCTAGGTAGTACAATCGTGACTCTGTTTCCTAATGACTTGCTGGTGTTGATCATATTGTAGAAAGTAGAATATATGCAATGCAATCAAAACCTGCTAGAGATGAAGCAGCAAAGGCTGAGATGGAATTAAAAAAAAAAAGTTAAAACCAGTGGGTGGATTCATGTTGTGTCGTGAGTGGAACAATTATGGTCTCTCATAAGATGTTGAACAAAATATGGAAATAAACCATTGATGGAACAGAACAGCAGGATCACCCTTTGACTTGGGATAAAATGTATGCACGATTACATGCATGCCCACAAGTCAATCAGATAAGTTGACAAATAAGCAGTCAACTGTGAAGCAAATTCAGATTAAAACAAGTATAGTAGTACGTATATCGCAAGGAGCTGTCCTCCTTTCTGAAACAAAAATAATCCCTGGTGCGAGGATGGTGAGGTTGAGTATGGTGATCTCTGGTTCCACGGTCTCTGGACACATCCACATCCACATAGGTAGGAAGGAAGGAAGATAACAGTGTCACAGTGAGTTATTTAGTGTAATGGTAATAATAATGCAAGAGAAAGAAAGTAGAGGCAGGCAGCACACATAGATACAATCATCTTTGTCAAGTGCTGCACTACAATGAAGCTCCAGAATGCTCTCTCCTACAAGGAATGAAGGAAAAGCCTGCAATGGGAGTAATTGGGTAGCTAGGCATTGCATTGGGAGACATACATACAGATACAGGTAGCAAAAGGTAGTAGCAGGTGTCGTGAGTTACCTGCTCCAAGGAGGCTGGTGCTCCTTCCATCTGCGGAGCTCGTCCGTCCTGGATGTTTTGTGGATCCATCCATCCATTTTCAGTGATGAGTTAGATGTAGTATATCATAGAGAATGCAGGCCTCTAAATCCAATCCAGTTGTTGTTAACTACTCACTAGTTGAATCTTACTACTACTTACCTATGATTAGGAAGGAGGTGTCAACAGACGCACACTTTGCTGCTGCTTCACAGGTACAGAAATTTTTACTACCTGAAAGTATGCTATGTACCAATCACACCTCACAGACAAGAAAAGAAATACCACACAAATAAAATAATACTACCACATCTCTCTCACCCAAACAACTAAAGGGAAGGAATCCCTCCTTCCCCAAAATGCTTCTCATCACCAACTCCTTACCACCAACTATTACAGTTATCATCATCATTCTAACCAAACCAAACCAAATGCAGCACCAGGTACAGGTACGGTACCCTCACTACACATCTGCAGAGCCCAGCCTAGTTAGAGTCAGTCAATTGCCCACAGGAGCACTGGCTTTTGCATTCTCTGCTGCAGAGCCCAGATTAGTTTCAGTTCCACATCCAACCGAAACCGCCACACATCCAGCTTTTTCTTCTTCTTCAACCCTAGCTAGTGCTAGTGGTTTTCCCCCCTCCCTCCCTCCTCCTCTTGTTGTTTACTACGACGACTAGCTTCCCCCTGTTGCCACAGCATCATCTCCACTCTCGGCCAACATTGCGGCTGCTGCTAGCATATCCATTCCTGCTTCTCGCTGCCCACCCCATCTCTTGAATCCCATGGACGCACCAGTTTCAGCACACATTCTTGCTTCTGGCTTCTCCTTTCTTGGCCTCCCACGCCCTCTCTTCATCCCTGACACCGCACCATCTGGCCTCTCCTTTCTTGGTCTCCCACGCGGTCTCTTGGTTGCAGTTGTAGCGGGTGTTGCATCTCCAGCTTCAGCAGACACTCCTCTCTTGATCCCCGCCGACACAGCATCTGGCCTCTCCTTTCTTGACCTCCCACGCCCTCTTTTGATCACCACCGGCGCAGCATCTCCAGCTTCAGCGGGCACTGCATCTCCAGTTTCAGGTGCAGATATTGCATCTCCAGTTTCGGAAGCAGGCGTTGCATCTCCAGTTTCCGTGGACATTGCTACTGATGGTGTCTCCTTTCTTGGCCTCCCGCGCGGTCTCTTGATTCCTGACAACGCAGCATCAACAGACCACAACGCTGCTGGTGGCTTCTCTATTATCATTGGCCTCCCACACCCTACCTTGATCCCCCTCCTTGACACAGTTGGAGTCAGAGGAGGCTTTGGTTGTGATTGCTGGTCCTTTCTCGGCCTTCCATGCCCTATCTTGATATCACCAGTTGACAACACAGTTGGAGTCGTCGGTGCTCGTGATTGTTGGTCCTTTCTCGGCCTCCCACGCCCTCTCTTGATACCCCCAGTTGACGCAGTTGGAGTCGTCGGTGCTTGTGATTGTTGGTCCTTTCTCGGCTTCCCACGTCCTCTCTTCATCACCAACGACATAATATCACCTGCTGATGGCTTCTCAGTTCTTGGATTTGGCTTCTCAAGTGGTCCCTCCATCCCCGTTGGCACGACATCAACTGATATTGGATTCTCGACCACTCCCTTGGTTCCCTTTGGCACATCATCATCTCCAGTTTCAGCCAACATTGCTGCTGCTGCTGCTAGCATCTCCATTTCTAGTTCTGGATGCCCACCCCCTCTCTTGATTCCCGTTGACGCAAATGCATATCCAGTTTCAGCACACATTCTTGCTTCTGGCTTCTCCTTTCTTGGCCTCCCACGCCCTCTCTTGATCCCCGACGACGCAGCATCTGGCCTCTCCTTTCTTGGCCTCCCACGTCCTCTCTTGATCCCCGTTGACGCAGCATCTCCAGTATCAGGAGCGGATGGTCTGTACATTCTTGGCCTCCCACGCGGTCTCTTGATTCCTGTGGACGCAGCATCAACAGACCAGCATGCTGCTAGTAGCTTCTCTATTATTATTGGCCTCCGAGGAGGCCCCGTGTCTCGAGATGTAGGAGCTAGCATTGGTCTCCCACAGCCTACCTTGATCCCCCGCCTTGACGCAGTTGGAGTCGGAGGAGGAGGGTTTGCTTGTCGTGATTGTTGGTCCTTTCTTGGCCTCCCACGCCCTCTCTTCTGCATCGACAGCGAATCAACTCCTGGGGATTGCATAGGAGTAGCATCGCCTCCATTCTGAAAAGTCCAAGCTAGGCCTACAATCGGTAGAGCTTCTGACGGCCCAACTGAGGAAGACAGCACAGAGCAAGCAGCATTCCCCGGGGAACCTTGCACTTGCACACTAGTCTTTTCTGCGAGGTTGGTGGTGTGGACAACATCTAGTCCAAGGAGCTGCTCCTTACATGTGCGGAGGCTGTCATTCTGCTCCTCCTCCTACATAGATGGTAGATCCATTCCATTGTGAGCGATGAGTTAGGGTTCAGAGGCTGAATGAATGGATGGATGGAGTAAAGTAAAAAAATGTAGGGGGGGTTGGGGGTGTTGGGTGGGTGGGGTGTGGTGGGGTGTGGGAGGGGGGGTGGGTGGGGGGGGTGGGGGGGGGGGGGGGTGGGGGGGGGGGGGTGGGGGGGGGGGGTTCACGAAGGCTTGTGATGCCTGCCTTGTGGAGCAGGAGGTGGTCTTGGTCTTGGTCCTCCCGCTGATGCTGATCCATGGTCCTGGGTCGCGCGCGCGCGCAGCCAATGGTAGCTGCTGCATCAATCAAATAAAATGAAATCAAAACCAAACCAAATGAAATATGTTGTAATTAATTTAATTTATTTATTACCAATAGCAAGCAAGCACATAGGAATAGATCAATATGGTCCTACAGACATACTACTAAAATCCCCAATCATGTAAGTCTCAGTTTTGTTGCATATAGAATAAAAGAAGCCGTCTTGTTGCCTCTGCTTGAACGGAAGCCAGGCCGGAAAATGGCGCTGCCACCATTAAACTTCTTCACAGGGACAATGCTAATTGCTACTACTAGATATGTATTATTTTTTTCTGAAAAAAAAAATACTGGCATTGCTTCATATATATGGAGCAGCAGCCTCTTGTTGATAAATTCCCTTCTTATTATCCGAATGCATCCTGTTATGTTATTAGACTTGTGTTGTGTATGTGTTGGTCAGTTCATCTACATATATGTACTAGTAACTCTGTTAAAAAAAAACACACATATGTACTGGATAGATAGATAGGAAACCCTAAGTGGAGTAAATAAATCAGAAAATGGGGAATGAGGAGTGGACGAGCCACTGCTGGTAGGGTACCTGCCTCAAATCAAACCGGTCTAAAGTCTGTCCACCGGCTGCCGGCAGAGTGGCCGAGTGCTGTGCTGAGTGGGCGGCGGGCGGCGGCTTGCTGCAGGGGCGCCACGCAATGGCAGTGGGCATGGAGCGCGGAGCAACGGGCCGGCGGCGGGACGGAGAGGTAGAGGCGGCTCCTCCTCCTCCTGGTACGGGACGGCGAGGCAGGCAGGGCCGGCGCGGCGCGGCGCGGCGAGCCGGCCAAGTGCGGAGTGGGGAGCGGGCAAGGTCGGGAGCAGAGCAGACAGATGTTGGCTTTCACGTTTTCCTTAGTCCATCATTTTTCTTAACGCAACACAGACGCAAGCGCTTATAGGGCAACTCCAACGCATGACCCCAAATGCACGTCTATTTCGTCCGCTTTTCATCTGTTTGAGGATGGCAATGGGGTCGTGTCCTTCCAAATTTGTGGAAGTGGCAGCGCACGGCCGCATCTCGTCCGTTTGAGAAACAAATATCTCAAACTAAACATGGCAATAGTTGCACGTCCGAAATAGTCTCATTACAACCCAATCGAAATAAAAAATAATATCAAATAGTCTTATTACAATCTAATTAAAATTTGTTTGCACGAAAAGAAATTAAACAGATAGAGAGATCTATTGGTTGCCAATGTGAGTCCACATGTGCTCAACCAAGTTATCCTGAAGCTGGACATGAGTATGCCAATCACGCAATTCCCGATGAAACTCGACAAACTGTTCAAAGGTTGCAGGAGGTGGATGCTCAGACTCAACATTTTCACCCTGGAAATCAAACCCCTTGTACTGCCCCTGCCAAGCAAATGGACAATTCTTCCACTTCCAGTGCATACAATCTATACTACCAAGCATGCCCGGAAAGCCCCTCTCGGCATTGATGGCCAACAACCTCTCTGTATCAGCAACACTTGGCTCTCTGAGGTACTCAAGGCCGAACACTTCCACCACGGCCGTGCAAAAACTATACATTGAGAGGAGACATGTGGACTCACTCATACGAACGTACTCATCCAAAAGATCACAAGAAATTCCATATGCAAGCATGCGGATAGCCGCAGTGCATTTCTGGTATGAAGAGAAACCAAGCTTGCCTAGGGCATCCTCTTTGCACTCAAAGTATGAGTCATGCATGACCAGTCCCTCCCGAATACGATTGAACACATGGCGCCTCATTCGAAATCGGCGACGAAATTGATGTGGTTTGAAGAGTGCACCATCCTTAAAGTAATCAGCATAGAGAAGGGTGTGGCCTTTCTCCCTATTGCGGTTCAAGGCCGGAGCATGGCCGGGGATTGATCCCCTGTACCAAGGACGCTTCCTAGTAATGTGTTCATGTACGACCAACACAGCCACCACCTCTTCATCATCCGAGGGCGAATCATCCGATGGGCAAATGAAGTTGTGAAAGAAAAACTCATCACCGCTATCCATTGTACCTTGTGAGCAAACCGTCGAACGCCTTGCGGTCGGGCTGGAGGCACGGCCGGATAGTGCACGTCGTGCTCCCCTTTGCAGGCAGCAAAGCAAGGTTTTGGGGGTCAGTGGTGCTGGTGGGTGCCTGTGATGCCCCCGACTCAATCGTGCACTAATCATACACGCAAACATGCACGATCAAGCACAGGGACTCACAGGAAGATATCACAACACAACTCTAACACAAATAAACGGAGATCCACAATATTACAGACCAGGGATCACGAAGATCCGAATACATAAGTCAATCATACAAATAATATCTGGGTACATACATAGTTAGACAAGTTTTGCCTTAAGAAGGCTAGCACAAACAACGACTCTAGATCGAAAGGCATAGGCCTCCTGCCTGGGAGCCTCCGATCCTACTCCTGGTCGGCTGGCTCGATCCAGTAGTACGTGCCGTCTGGACCCTCCTGGTAGTAAGCTCCTGCTGGGACATCTGGCTCCTGGGCTCCATCGTCTGATGTATCATCAAAGGGGGTATGGGGGAAAAAGAGGTAACAAAGCAACCATGAGTACTCATCCGAAGTACTCAGCAAGCAAGGATCTACACTACATATGCAACATTATCAAAGGGGAAAGGCTGTATATGTGGACTGGGCTGCAGGAATGCCAGAATAGAGAGAAGGCCTAGTCTTATCGAAGACTAGCATCTTCAAACATCTTCACGAACCACCATCTTGCAGCAATAGAAGAGAGTAGAATAGCATTTTATTAAGCAAACATGTTGAAGTAAGCCTAGAGATCCTTCCTCGACTCCCTGCGAGAAAGCGATCCCGAAGCTTCAATTAAGTAACAAGTATCCAGTTCAAGTAGTAGATCGGGATACCAAACTGAGCGTCCTTTATCGTAGGACCGGCTATCGATAGATTATTCATCCCTGCAGGGGTGCACTACTGTTACCCAACACGCTTGATCACCTCTGGCCGGACACACTTGCTGGGTAATGACCGGCCTCGGGAGATCAACACGAAGCAGCGCCCTACCTAGGCTCAGCAGAGAGGTCAGCACGCTGGACTAACCTATGCACCCAGAGGTCTTGGGCCATCGCCCTGGGCACCCTGCGCGTTGCGTGGCTGGCCGGGGTGCAGGCACGACACTGAAATCGTCAGTGAAGTATCTAGCCCATTCCCGGTGATCAGCCCGCACGGTGAAACATGACGTCTGAAGAGCTTTCGGGAGAAACGTACATCGCAGAGGGCCCCTAAACCATTATCCCGCGTGGTGGTAGTGCGTATAAGGCACGTCGACCCACTCAGATCAAACACCCAAATCCGATATGCTCATTTAGTAACACGCGGAGACAATCAGAGTTTCTGAAGCTCCGCCACAATATCACACTCGAGTACCCTTCCGGCACACCCGACATCATAGATCCCCTGCGGGTACCCATCAGGGTCGACCCGCCTGTAACAAAGGTCAAAGTAACCTTGTGGTCATAACATCAAGGGGGAAACCCCGAGGAATCACCCTCGGCGGATTCCACTCGATGAAATCATCAGGGTGAACGTATGAGGCATCACCCTCGAGGTTCACACTGAGGGGTTGCACGACAGAGTCGTATCGGCAGTGGAGAAGGAGGAATCACCCTCGATGACCACGACCGAACAGCTACACTGCAGAGTATTCATCAGGAGTGCGTTACAAGGTATCACCCTCGGCACTCGATAGTAACTATGCAGAGTCGTACAACTAAGGGGGTGAAGTGATGTGTCGGTCTCTGGTCGACGATCACATTGATCAAGTCGTCGATGATCAAGCAGGGGCAACAAGGGTAAGGTGGTGGGGGTCACTGATGGTTCACTACCAACCTATCCTAAGCAGTTTAACATAGGCAGGTAAGGTAACAATAAACAGGTTACAAAAGCAGGCTATGCATTAGAATAGGAGCAAACATTAACAGTAGCAAAATCTAATGCAAGCAGGAGAAATGGAATGGGCGATATCTGGATGCTCAAGGGGGGGGGGGGGGGCTGCATTGGTTTTCTGGCAAGAAAACGGGGTCGTCAACGGGCTGCTCGTCTGGAGCGTGTCGTACTCAGCTGCAACGGCGTCGGTCTCGGCGTCTATCGAGAGAGAAAGGAGGGGGGAAGAAACAGTAAATTCACGGCAAAATACAAACAATATGCATGACATGTCTAAATGATATGCCAGGGTGTTCTACTGCCTATCTAAATGATTTAGTTAATTTAGAAATTTATTTGGATTTATTTAATTAAAGTTGAGCACTACTCATTTATTGAAATCGGCATAAAAGTTCCATGTTCAGGTAGCTAGGGGCATCTGACAGATGAACGGACCACGTATTTGGATTCATCTCGAAATTCTGAGCAACTTTCATATATAAATTATTTTTATCGAAGTTACGGATTATTTTATATGATTTTCTAAAGTTTTAATTATTTTCTAAATTTAATTATTTATTTAAATTCGAATTATCCAAAACAGTGAATGGTGATGTCATCATGACATCACCATGACATCAGCAGGTCAACCTGACAGGTGGGGTCCACCTGTCAGTGACACAGTTTAACTAAACATAATTAGTTAGTTTTAATTAAGCGATTAGGTTAATTTAATAGACTTTATTAAGTTAATTAATCATTTAACTAATTAAATATTTTTTTATTTATTTTTAAACCTTTTTTTAACAAAACAGGGGCGTGGGCCCCTGCGGTCAGTGTCACGGGGAGGAAATGGGGCGGGTTAGCGGGCGCACGGGCGATGGAGCCCCGAGGCCAACCTAGCGCGGCTAGCCGGCGCAAGGGCGCGTGTGCGCGCGCGCGCGCACGGCGGGGCGGCGGCGCAGTGGAGAGGGGAGGCGGGGCTGCGGCAGCAGCGGCGGAGGCGGAGCTGGAGCGTGCAGGTGGGGCGAGGCCGGTCGGCGGAGAGCGGCGGGCGCAGAGGGGCGAGGCGCGCGCGGGCGTGCGGGAGCCGCGACGGGGCGCGGCCACGCAGAGGCGGGCGCAGCGACGGGACGGCGTGGGGCGCAGCGTTCGGATGGGGAGGAGACGGACGGGGGCCGACGGGGAGCTCACCCCTGTTGACGAGAAGAGGGCGGCGAGGCTCGGTGTAGCCGGGTTGGGGAGGAGACGTGGACGGCGGTCCGGCGAAGTCGAGGCGGAGGAGCTCCGGGCGGCGGCGAGAAGCGACGGCGGGGTCGTCCTCGGGCGCTGGGAACGGCGGTAGGCGGCGGTTCCTCGGGCGCGGTCGCGCCGGCGAGGTGGGGCTCCGGCGCGGCAAGGGATCGGGCGCGGGGTGCTCGGCGACGATGGAGAACGAAAGGGAGTGGGGGTCTCAGTCGGGAGGAGTGGGGGGATCGTGCGGGAGGAGTGGGGGGTAGTGGGCTAGGGTTTGCGGGGTGGGGTGGTTAAGCAGGGGAGGTGAGGGGCCGACTGGGCCGGCCGGCTGGATGGCCAGCTGGGCCGAGGCCTAGTAGGGGAGAGGGGAAGTTTCCTTTTTCTTTTCTTTTCTTTTCTGTTTTGCCTTTTCTTTTTATTTAATATTCTTTTCTACTTTATTAAATTTTAGCTTTTATAAAATACAAAATTTGTACCTAAAAGAGCATTAATAATTATGCCACTACCACAATTAGCTTCGCACCTAAAACAAAATAGTTTGTAACTGTTTACTATTTTAAAACCATTTAAATAATTGTTTTTGCCGCTGTTTTACTTATTATAGTGCAATTGAAAACTTTACAGAAGTGTTGTTTCTTCACCAATAATTAGTAGGGATTATTTGCCACAACCCGAACATTTTAATTTTAATATTTAAAAACTTTATTTGTTTGACTTGATTTTGAATCCGGTTTTGAATCAAAGGGGAATCTAGCAACAGTAATTGCGATGACATGGCACCATTAGCGTGTGGTTACTGTGGCTTAACTACCGGGGTGTTACAAATCTCCTCCACTACAAGAAATCTCATCCCGAGATTTAAGAGGTGAAGCAAGGGGGAAAGTGTTGGTTACGAAATTCTAACGAGTCTTCTCGGTCTTGGTTGTTCTTCTCGAAGAGATCGATCCATTACATTGATGTCTTCGTCTCTCTGCCTCAGGTCCCCATGATGAAGTCGGCATCCTTTCTTCGGGAATTCCATCGTACTTACGAAAAAAGGATAAGGGGTATCTTCGGAAGAACTGACCTCTACAAGGTCGCTTGTCTGGTAGATAACACCAGGGAAGGTGGCGGAAAGTAACTCTTGAATTGAAACTTAAGAAAATTTTGAGAACAAGGTAAGAAGGTACCAATAAGAAGTTTCGAGCGGATAGGCAATCGTTCATTGCCTGAAAAAGCGTGTGAAAGGGGTTCAAAGCAATGGGCATGAGTATTATGTCAAAAACCAGAATTGGTGATCTCTCGGAAGGTGGCTCGTGAATTACAAACGAAACCACGCGTGAGGAATAACTTTGGCAACAGGGTGTACAGGAGAGTCAGGTTTCAATCCTGTGGAACTGTGGGTTATGGGCCCACCATGTGGTTAGAAGTAGGAAGGGCACTGACATCTTGCTAGCAAGGCATGTCAAAGGATAGACTGTCAGTTATGCCGTCAACAATGTCGGTACCAAGGGCGAGGGACGAAGAGAACCATTTTCCTGCTCGTTGAACGAGGCGGACCAATAGGCAAAGTTCTCGTTCATCGGTGGTTACCGGAATGTCATCGACAATAGTAACATGGTCTTACTGACAGAGTGGTACAACAAGGTGCTTACCTAAGCAGGGAGTTATTACTGCTCAGTTAAGTCAGATTACAAGAAAGGTTAAACAAAACAATGGAAAGTAAAATATGTTTAAACGCATATTTCAGGGGTATATCCTTCCCAAGGACAAGCAGAGCATGATAACCATGATAGGATATAAAGTAGAAAACCCTTTAAGGTGAGGGGAGAGAAATTTCATGACATTACCCATACAACGGTGTTTGGATAAATGATAAGAAAATTTAGCATTGTGATTCAAATGTCCTTATAGAAGATCGGAGTACCACAAACATGCTTCGAGATAGTATTGACATGGTCATCAAGTAAGGGTCAGATTTTGGATACACAAAGGATTCATCAGGAACAACTTATAGAATAAGTCTTGCAATTCCCTCATGGAAGAATGGTTAACCTTGCTAAAAAGGAAACTATAACAATAGGTCCTCCGGGTAGGTGTGCTAGACATGACACCACCTTGTTATAACTCTTGGGAATATGTTCCAACCATCATATCTGACCGAGATTTAGATCTGATTGGTGTCGGGATACCTCAGACTCATGATGCCTGAGAAGGAAGGGGTGCAACACAATTTGACGAGATGGAGTTGCAAGATCCTCGGGAAATGAACTATGGAAGCAAGTTCCGAATCAGGAGTTCACCATTAAATCAAGGAGAGGATGAGGAGGTGGTTGATGAACTCAGCGACAATTCATTGAGATTTCCAAAAGATGGATTTCCACAATTATGTGAACAAGGAGATAACATTTGCCAGATCAAATGATATAATGATGTATGCTCGAGGAAAACATACACAATTAAACATTGGTTGAAAGGTGCACCCGAAATATGGGCTTAGGTAGCATGATCAATGTTAGAATGGTGATTCGATAACCAATACACAAAGAATGAAACTTTCGTTCATTAACTTACAAGCAATAGGGTTGCTAGAAGTTTTGAATTTTACACCTCACAGTCCATTTATCGGTATTCCGGTTAGCAACAACATGGGGACCAAGAAAAAAAATGGTGATCGTGATAAGTATCACTTGTGTCAAGAATTCTCAAGAGGTGGTGAAATTCTCACGACGTTCTTGACATAAAAGATGGTAATACTCCAAGGTAAAGAAGAACAATTGCTGGATAGCAAGGAACTCAAGGTACAACACAAAACAAAAACAAGTTTTGTGTTGGAAGGAATGCAATAATGTTGTCGGTGATAACACAAATCATCGAGCGGCAAGGATGATATTTCTCATCATGAATTCAATAGTTATCTTGGAAGAGCTGAGAATGTTGATGGTGAGCACGACACATTTGTCGAGAGATTTCATGAAGATGCAATCGATCGGCGATGACATCAAGCCAAGGTATGATGAAGCGAAAGGTTATTGAAAACACGGGTATGACACAAACTTGGAATCAAGCTTGCTATTCAAGGCAAAAGATATGACGATGAAGATCGATGTAAGTTTAACTCATCGTCGAAACTGTGCTCCGAGAAGCAGTACTAGGTAGCATAGTTAAGATAACGATGTAGCCGATTAGGCTAAGAATGACATGAGTTGAATGTTAAATTTCCCAGCAGTACATTACTAGGAGTATTGGATCATAGGGTGGATCCGATTCACTTATCGATGTTCTCAGTTGACAAATAACCCAAAACCCGTGGAATACTGAATCAGTGAGAAGGAATACTTGATGAAGCCTCATAAGAAGTATTGCAGTACCGTGATATTATCGGGATGCCAGGGGGTAATATTCAAAGGGAGATCAGAATAGAAACTGAGCTGGATCGTTGACTAGCGATAGCAGATACTTTAATCTTGTCAAAAATAGACGAGGCACTGGAATGGTTTTCCTTTCAGATATAATGAATAAGGTTTGCATGGTCGGGGCCATAACTGCAAGGGATCCAATTTATTGACACCGGAAGAATTATTCGAATGATTTAATATTGTTGCAAGAAGCTTTCATGATAAGTTCCACATCGGGTCCATGGGCATGAACACAGAGTCCAAGGTCGACTCCCACTTCTTCAATGCCTAACCTTTCATTCACTTCTCGCCTTCGAAGGAGTTGTAGAGTTGAAAATTATCTGGTAAAACACCGGAAGGGTATGACTGGCGTAAACTTTCGGGTTCATACGGTTTTAGAGAAGGTATATGTTCATCCCATAGGGCATCTTGGGAACATATTACATAACTTCAGGAGTAATTAACACAAGCTCGAAAGCAGAGCATGTTTGACAAAAGGAGAGAATACAATTTACCAAAGGCATCATGTATCAGGAAAGAATTCACAAGGCGGTTAAACATGAAGGACACTGTCGAATAATATTCCAACAAAGGATCTGACGGTCCATAGCGGAGCTGATGTGAGCATCAGCACACAACCAGATGAAGAAGGAATGCAAAGCCATTGGATTATAGAACATCTGACTAATTTGATGCTTAGATATCAAAGGAATTATGAGTTCCAATACGAAGGATTAGAAGCAGATGCTCTGACCAAGGAGGGGTAACTTGAATAGACCTAAGGGTACGATCGACGACAATTACATTGGTCGAGGACCAGCTCATGTTCAAAATGACGTCTGAGCCGGAAAGGAAATTTTAACAGGATCAACTGATGATTGCGTGCATTCGCACTCATGTTGAATCAATAGATCAAAATGACGGTGTCAAAGGATACTAATGAATATTGCCAGACATATGGGAAGCATCCCTAATGCAAGCGGACAAATATTTACAGAGCAATAAGCTGCTAAGGACTTTCGGAAGATCGAATAGTATTCCAATGTATCTTGTGAATCATATGAACAAGGGGGAAGAACGGATACTCGGTAAGTGCGAGGAATTATCCGTAGGGGGTATTCATGAGGCCAGGACTGCAAGGCAGTAAGCTCAAAGGATAGTCGGAACGATGAAGAGCAGTTTGGGGCATCTTGTAATAACAAGACCAAAGGGGATTGAATGTAAGAGTGGCAAGTGTATGTAGTTATCCATAAGGATATATCAGCGGTAGGGAATTTGCAAAGGCGGTGGACACAAGTGTCTCGGGAAAACATCGAATAGCATCTTCGGAACCTTCCGGTGAAGCAGTCGATCATCTGGAATGAAGGGGCTCTCCGGTAGGAAGCGGTATCGAGAACCTAGAGTCAGTGTTAGTAAAAATCATTTAACCCGAATAGAAGAGAGATCAGAGTCCCAGAGTATAGACGAGGAATAAAAGATCCTAATACCACCCAGTTGGCGATGTGGGCCTGTAAGCCACACAGCCAAGTTAGTAAATTAGTTTTTCGATGTCTAGACTCAACTTCGGCCAAGAAATTGGAAGGGGGCTTCCTACAGGCAGTCGGCTCTGATACCAACTTGTGACGCCCCCGACTCAATCATGCACTAATCATACACGCAAACATGCACGATCAAGCACAAGGACTCATGGGAAGATATCACAACACAACTCTAACACAAATAAACGGAGATCCACAATATTACAGACCAGGGATCACGAAGATCCGAATACATAAGTCAATCATACAAATAATATCTGGGTACAAACATAGTTAGACAAGTTTTGCCTTAAGAAGGCTAGCACAAACAACGACTCTAGATCGAAAGGCGTAGGCCTCCTACCTGGGAGCCTCCGATCCTACTCCTGGTCGGCTGGCTCGATCCAGTAGTACGTGCCGTCTGGACCCTCCTGGTAGTAAGCTCCTGCTGGGACATCTGGCTCCTGGGCTCCATCGTCTGATGTATCATCAAAGGGGGTATGGGGGAAAAATAGGTAAGAAAGCAACTGTGAGTACTCATCCGAAGTACTCAGCAAGCAAGGATCTACACTACATATACAACATTATCAAAGGGGAAAGGCTGTATATGTGGACTGGGCTGCAGGAATGCCAGAATAGAGAGAAGGCCTAGTCCTATCGAAGACTAGCATCTTCAAACATCTTCACGAACCACCATCTTGCAGCAATAGAAGAGAGTAGAATATCATTTTATTAAGCAAACATGTTGAAGTAAGCCTAGAGTCCTTCCTCGACTCCCTGCGAGAAAGCGATCCCGAAGCTTCAATTAAGTAACAAGTATCCAGTTCAAGTAGTAGATCGGGATACCAAACTGAGCGTCCTTTACCGTAGGACCGGCTATCGATAGATTATTCATCCCTGCAGGGGTGCACTACTGTTACCCAACACGCTCGATCACCTCTGGCCGGACACACTTGCTGGGTAATGCCCGGCCTCGGGAGATCAACACGAAGCAGCGCCCTACCTAGGCTCAGCAGAGAGGTCAGCACGCCGGACTAACCTATGCACCCAGAGGTCTTGGGCCATCGCCCTGGGCACCCTGCGTATTGCGTGGCTGGCCGGGGTGCAGGCGCGACACTGAACTCGTCAGTGAAGTATCCAGCCCATTCCCGGCGATCAGCCCGCACGGTGAAACGTGACGTCTGAAGAGCTTTCGGGAGAAACGTATATTGCAGAGGGCCCCATAAACCATTATCTCGCGTGGTGGTAGTGCGTATAGGGCACGTCGACCCACTCAGATCAAACACCCAAATCGAATATGCTCATTTAGTAACACGCGGAGACAATCAGAGTTTCTGAAGCTCCGCCACAATATCACACTCGAGTGCCCTTCCGGCACACCCGACATCATAGATCCCCTGCGGGTACCCATCAGGGTCGACCCGCCTATAACAAAGGTCAAAGTAACCGTGTGGTCATAACATCAAGGGGGAAACCCTGAGGAATCACCCTCGGCGGATTCCACTCGACGAAATCATCAGGGTGAATGTATGAGGCATCACCCTCGAGGTTCACACTGAGGGGTTGCACGACAGAGTCGTATCGGCAGTGGAGAAGGAGGAATCACCCTCGATGACCACGACCGAACAGCTGCACTGCAGAGTATTCATCAGGAGTGCGTTACGAGGTATCACCCTCGGCACTCGATAGTAACTATGCAGAGTCGTACAACTAAGGGGGTGAAGTGATGTGTCGGTCTCTGGTCGACGATCACATTGATCGAGTCGTTGATGATCAAGCAGGGGCAACAAGGGTAAGGTGGTGGGGGTCACTGATGGTTCACTACCAACCTATCCTAAGCTGTTTAACAAAGGCAGGTAAGGTAACAATAAACAGGTTACAAAAGCAGGCTATGCATCAGAATAGGAGCAAATATTAACAGTAGCAAAATCTAATACAAGCAGGAGAAATGGAATGGGCGATATCTGGATGCTCAAGGGGGGGGGGGGCTTGTCTGATTTCTCTGGCAAGAAAGAGGGGTCGTCAACGGGCTGCTCATCTGGAGCGTAGTCGTACTCAGCTGCAATGGCGTCGGTCTCGGCGTCTATCGAGAGAGAAGGAGGGGGGAAGAAACAGTAAATTCACGGCAAAATGCAAACAATATGCATGACATGTCTAAATGATATGCCGGGGTGTTCTACTGCCTATCTAAATGATTTAGTTAATTTAGGAATTTATTTGGATTTATTTAATTAAAGTTGAGCACTATTCATTCATTGAAATCGGCCTAAAAGTTCCATGTTCAGGTAGCTAGGGGCATCTGACAGATGAACAGACCACGTATTTGGATTCATCTCGAAATTCTGAGCAACTTTCATATATAAATTATTTTCATCGGAGTTACGAATTATTTTATATGATTTTCTAAATTTTTATTATTTTTTAAATTTAATTATTTATTTAAATTCAAATTATCCAAAACAGTGAATGGTGATGTCATCATGACATCACCATGACATCAGCAGGTCAACCTGACAGGTGGGGTCCACCTGTCAGTGACACAGTTTAACTAAACATAATTAGTTAGTTTTAATTAAGCGATTAGGTTAATTTAATAGACTTAATTAAGTTAATTAATCATTTATTTATTTATTTTAAAACCTTTTTTTACAAAACAGGAGCGTGGGCCCCTGCGGTCAGTGTCACGGGGAGGAAATGGGGCGGGTTAGCGGGCGCACGGGCGATGGAGCCCCGAGGCGAACCTAGCGCGGCTAGCCGGCGCGGCGGCGCAGTGGCGAGGGGAGGCGGGGCTGCGGCAGCAGCGGCGGAGGCGGAGCCGGAGCGTGCAGGTGGGGCGAGGCCGGTCGGCGGAGAGCGGCGGGCGCAGAGGGGCGAGGCGCGCGCGGGCGTGCGGGAGCCGCGACGGGGCGCGGCCACGCAGAGGCGGGCGCAGCGACGGGACGACGTGGGGCGCAGCGTTCGGATGGGGAGGAGACGGACGAGGGCCGACGGAGAGCTCACCCCCGTTGACGAGAAGAGGGCGGCGAGGCTCGGTGTAGCCGGGTTGAGGAGGAGACGTGGACGGCGGTCCGGCGAAGTCGAGGCGGAGTAGCTCCGGGCGGCGTCGAGAAGCGACGGCGGGGTCGTCCTCGGGCGCTGGGAACGGCGGTAGGCGGCGGTTCCTCGGGCGCGGTCGCGCCGGCGAGGTGAGGCTCCGGCGCGGCAAGGGATCGGGCACGGGGTGCTCGGCGACGATGGAGAACAAGAGGGAGTGGGGGTCTTAGTCGGGAAGAGTGGGGGGGTAGTGGGCTAGGGTTTGCGGGGTGGGGTGGTTAAGCAGGGGAGGTGAGGGGCCGGCTGAGCCGGCCGGCTGGATGGCCAGCTGGGCCGAGGCCTAGTAGGGGAGAGGGGAAGTTTCCTTTTTCTTTTCTTTTCTTTTCTGTTTTGCCTTTTCTTTTTATTTAATATTCTTTTCTATTTTATTAAATTTTAGCTTTTATAAAATACAAAATTTGTACCTAAAAGAGTATTAATAATTATGCCACTACCACAATTAGCTTCGCACCTAAAACAAAATAGTTTGTAACTGTTTACTATTTTAAAACCATTTAAATAATTGTTTTTGCCGCTGTTTTACTTATTATAGTGCAATTGAAAACTTTACATAGGTGTGGTTTCTTCACCAATAATTAGTAGGGATTATTTGCCACAACCCGAACATTTTAGTTTTAATATTTGAAAACTTTATTTGTTTGACTTGATTTTGAATTTGAATTTGAATCCGGTTTTGAATCAAAGGGGAATCTAGCAACAGTAATTGCGATGACATGTCACCATTAGCGTGTGGTTACTGTGGCTTAACTACCGGGGTGTTACAGCGCCCTACGGTAACGAACGGCCCGCCTGATGAAGAGGTTGGGGACGACGGGCGACGCCGACGGATGTAGCTTCTCTCCCACCGGCAACAAGGAACCACGAATGCGGGCAAAATGCTTTTCGGAACGCCGGTGTGAGACAGCTATGGCATGGCGTGGTGGTGGTTCGGATGGCCCTGGTGGAAGGCGACACGGCCGGGGACGGTGGTGGCAGCGGTAATGTCGGGGGGCGGAGGGAAGTAGAGGAAGAGAAAAGGGAGGGGGGGGTCTGTGTTCCCGACGGGCGGACCAGGGGAGAACAAGGGCACGCGCCCCGCCCGTCTGCGTGTGTCCGTTCGGCCGCAAACTCGGTCCAAAGTTGGGCCGGGAATGGGTCGAAAGCGGACAGAAAACGGACGACGGTCCGTTTGCTCCCACGCGTTGGAGGGCATGCTCTGTCCGTTTACCCCAAACGGACGCGGGCGGACCATTTGGGGTCGTGCGTCGGAGTTGCCCTCACTTCTATGAACGCACACGCAATGCAAGCACCAGAACTTGACCCTTAGTGGGCTGGGATACCACTTTCTACCTAACCATGCACCCACATGTTGGTTCGCTGCTCTAGTCGATATTGTAGTGTAGATGAAAAAAGAGTCCAAACAGAGATTAAAAAGAATGAATCCAACACATAAAATTCTAAGAAAAAGAAGCTTCAACAACAGACCTACAAAACAGTACGGGGACTGCTAATTTCTTTTAGTACATGGCAACTCCAAATATTTTTACGACAAGTTTAGTTACACGGGGAAAGACAACTCTCATGCTTCAGTTTATTTTTGACAAAAACTTGGCATGTGTCACTGAAATTTGTCATTCTTATGTGACTGAAATTGCCATAAAAAAACACCAGGACCAAAGTGCCACGCAGCTGACGTGTGGCATTTATCATTTTGGGTTCTTTTATAGCTACCTACATTTTGCCACCCAAAAGAAACGAAAAACCTAAAAATGTTTTTTTTCCTCGTCGGCTTAATCTCTTTGATGGTTGCTAGGTTCACGTGACACTGTCAGCTTCTTCGGTAGCTTGTTGATTATAAGAGGTACGAGTGGGTGGCCAAGCCAGCTGCAATTAATCTCTCCATGGCAAGGTCAAGACCTCTCTTGTTCATACTAGTTTTTACTTATTTATTACTATGTTGGTTTCTTGATTAGTACTACAATTTTTTTCTCAATGGATATATGGAATTAGTACTGTATTAAAAATGTTTTTATACCATTGGTTTGTGGCTGGATGCATGGCGTTGCTAAAATCCGTGCTTTTTGTAGCATTATTAGTGTTTGCCTTTTATTGTGTGTATAATCTACAGAAGAGGGACTATAGACTAGGAATATACATGGTGAAAGCAAAATGAATATAGGCAAATCTGCGTGCGTGCGTTCTTTCATCGTACGATAAATAAAAAAGCAGGGATTTTAGTTGTCTATCAGCATTTTTTTTTTTGGTAGCTATATATAAATAAAAAGCACCCAGGAGAAGGTATACTAATCTCTGAGATCATGCTTGAATCTCCTCTGCTATCTTATTGTCCAACAATACACCAACTATGGATAGCAGAGGAGATTCATGGAAAAACAATACAACAACTATAGTTGGCCAATGAGTATGGAAAAACAAAATACTACACCAACTATGGATAGGATAGGATAGGACAGACATTCTCTCATTTCAGGTTGACACAAATAATGGCAATCACCAACATGGCATGAGAATTATAACATAAAGAAACAAGAAAAATAAATTACATATGTATGTATATGCTACATACATAAAGAAGGAAACACCTGAAAGAATGACCAAACAAATATAGCTTGTTTGATGTCCAAATATAATTCACAGACAAGGAAGAAAAGAAGAAAGAAAGACCAAACAAATATAGCTAGCTAGCTTGCTGTTCAAACTTGCAATACAAATAATGCAATTCATTTCAAATCTCTATATCCCTCTCCCTCATGGACACACAGACAAACACAAACATCATAGTCATTTAGCAACAAAAATACACCCACTTCAGTTCAGTTCAAGTTCAGATTAAAGGAATGAATCCCCTCCCCTCCCCTCCCCTCCCCTCCCCTAATGCATGATGCATCATAGAGGAGGAGCACATAGTAATAAGAAATCCAACCATAAATTACTTAGTTCTCAGAGCAGAGGGACCAACTACTTAACACTAGCTATTACAGTTACCATACATATTATTAATTAAATTATAATCCATCTTCTTCTAACCAACCAACCAACCCAGCGCAGCAGCAGCAGCAGCAGCACTCATCTTCTTCTTCCTTGCGCTCCACTCCAGAAAATCACCATTGCCCAGTCCAGTCCAGTCCAGAAAATCGCCATTGTCCAAATCACACCTTCCAGGCAACACTTTTACTTGTCTTGTCATGATAGCTTCTTCCTTGCGCTCAGCTCAGCTCAACTAACCACACATCTTTCTGCAGATCCCAGCTTGTCTTCTCCACCCTCCTCCACAGGAGCAGCTGCAGCTGCAGAGCCCCCCAGCTTACTATCAGATTCAGTCATCGCACCTCCTCCTGCAATCTTCTCCACATTCTCTGCACCACTCGCTTCTTCTGCATTCTCTGCTGCTGCTGCTGCAAGCCCCAGCTTATCAGAACAAGATTCAGCTGCACCTCCTACGGCCTCCACATGCAGAGGAGCACTCGCCGCCTTCTCTGCAGCGGCAGAAGAGCCGAGCTTATTAGAACAAGGTTCAGTCGCACCTATAGTCTCCTCGACGGCAGAGCCATCCGCTATTGCCTTCTCCGCAGAAACCGGCGCACGCACGGCATCTGCAGTAAGCCCAGTTTCCTCACCGCCCCCCGAAGCAGCCACCACACCTTCCTTGGTCTGTGTTTTCTCCTCCTCCCCTGATGATGCCAGACCGCCCTCCTTCTCTTGTTTACCACTGGCTTCCCGCACGTATCCAAAAATCCCACCAGAGGATTTCACGCGCCCAGTTTCAGACTTCTGCTCGCTCCTGGGCATCGCACGCCTTCTCCTCATCACCATCGACACGATGTCGCCTGCCGATGGCTTCTCCGCCGTCCTTGGGCTCTCCAGCGCAATCTTGCTTCCCGTTGACACGGCTTTTCCAGTTCCAGCAGATAATGCATAGTATGATCTTGGAGACTCGAGCGGTCCCTTGATTCCCGTTGACATGGCGTCGTCTGATGCTGGCTTCTCCTTTTTGGGCCTCCCACGCTTGACCTTTCTCGGCCTCCCGAGCCCTCTCTTCATCCCACCATCTCCAGCTGGCCTTGCTACTTTTGCCTTCTTTGTTTCTGTTTCGGCATCTCCACTTTCAGCAGAAATCGCTGCCTCTGGCCTCTCCTTTCTTGGCCTCCCACGCCCTCTCTTGACCCCCGCCGACGCAGAATCTCCAGCTTTTTCACCGGGCGTTGCTGCTCCAGTTTCAGCAGACCTTGCATCTCCAGCATCATCTCCAGTTTCACCAGACATTGCTGCTTCTTCTGGCTTCTCCTTTCTTGGCCTCCCAAGCTTCACCTTTCTAGGCCTTCCAAGCGGTCTCTTGATCCCTGTCGATGCAGCATTTCCAGCTTCAGCAGGCGTTGCTGCTCCAGTTTCAGCAGGGGTTGCTGCTCCAGCTTCAGCAGGCGTTGCTGCTCCAGTTTCAGTAGGAGTTACATCTCCAGTTTCAGCATCACCAGTCCCAGCAGGGGTTGCATCTCCAGTTTCAGCAGAGATTGATGCAGGTGGTTTCTCCTTTCTCGGCCTCCCACGCGGTTTCTTGAATCCAGTTGAAGCAGCATCTCCAGCTTCAGCAGGCGTTGGCGCTGCATCTCCAGTTTCTGTAGACATTGGTGCTGGCGGTCTCTCCTTTCTCGGCCTCCCACGCGGTCTCTTGATCCCCGTCGACGTACCATCTCCAGTTTTGGCAGGCGTTGCTGCTCCATTTTCATCAGGAGCAGGCGGTGCTGCATCTCCAGCTTCAGGAGCAGGCGCTGCTGCATCTCCAGTTTCAGGAGCGGGCACTGCATCTCCAGCTTCAGGAGCAGATGCTGCTGCATCTCTTGTTTCAGAAGCAGGGGTCACACCTCCAGTTTCAGGGGTAGGCACTGCATCTCCAGCTTCAGTAGCAGGTGCTGGTGCTCCAGTTTCAGCAGGCGCCGCATCTCCAGTTTCAGGAGCAGGAGTTGCATCTCCACTTTCAAGAGCAGGCGCTGCATCTCCAGCTTCAGCAGACATTGCTTCTGGTGGTCTCTCCTTTCTCGGTCTCCCACGCGGTTTCTTGATCCCCGTGGACGCACCACCTCCAGCCTCAGCAGGCGCTTTTGATAATCCCTTCTTTCTTGGCCTCCCAAGCGGTTTCTTCATTCCCGTGGACGCAGCAGAGTAAACAACAGTTCCAGGAGACCTTGCTGCTGCTGGTGGCCTCTCTATTGTTGGCCTCAGAGACCCTATATTCAGCCCCCTCGACACAGGCCTGACTGCTGCTGGCGGCGTCGCTATTGTTGCTGCTGGATTCCCAAACCCTTCCTTCAACCACCTAGATACATTTGGAGAGTCTGACTCTGTGTCTGACCCAGTTAGAGAAGAGTCTGACTCTGCGTCTGATTCAGTTTCAGAAGAGTCTGCTTCTGGGACACCATCTTCTGGCTCCTTTCTCGGCCTCCCACGGCCACTCTTGACACCCGTTGACATTCCTTCTGACTCCTTTCTCGGTCTCCCACGGCCTTTCTTGACACCAGTTGACAGCCCTTGTGCATCCTTTCTCGGTCTCCCACGGCCTCTCTTGACACCGGTTGACAGCCCTTGTGCATCCTTTCTCGGCCTCCCACGCCCTCTCTTGGGCGTCAAGAAACCACCTCCGGGGGTTCCATTCTGAAAAGCAGCTTGTGAGGAGCCAAGTTTCTGCTTCTTCCTTGGCCTCCCACGGCCTTTCTTGGTCACTGAGGAATTCGCGGACAGCAGAAGCTTACGAGGACGGCCTTGCCCCCTCTTGCGCTTGCGTGGGCGTCCAGGGCCGCGCTTTGCTCGGCGGCCAAGCAAACGCTTTGCTCGCAGCATGCAAGCATGAGCAGATGCACGCGCAGGAGTGTATTCATCATCATCGGTGTCACCAATACTGCTGTAGTCATCTTCTTCATCATCATCATCACTGGAAGTGGAGTAATCATCATCATCATCACTGCTAGTCTGTGACCCTCCAGATTGAGGAACCAAACTGAGATCCAACAAATTCTTGGGCGCAGGGAGTGCCGGCAAGACTGCGGCCTTGAGGGGCCGGCCACGTCTGCTCCGTAATCCTCCAGATGTATCCAAACTGAGATCCAAATTTTCGTCGTTGGTGGGCGGCGCGGGGAGGGGGAGGGGGAGGCTCGGCGAGGCGGTGAGGAGGAGGGTCGACTTGCGGGGCCGGCCACGGCTTTTGGTGTAGGAGGCGGGGAAGACGTAGCAAGCTCTGGATTCTGATCCGTAGCCGCGGACGACGCCTTGGGAGACAAGGCGGCGGAGGTGGACCTTGAGGAGCTTGTCGTGGGCAGCGGGGAGGCCCTTGAAGCGGCCGAGGATGAAAGCGGCGATGGCGATGCGGCCGGAGGTGCCTCCCAGCTCCGTCAGCGCCTGCTTAATCATCTGCATCGGAGATAAGATAAGATGAGATCCAGCCAGCCATCCATCCATCCAACTTCAAAAGGATAAAGGAGCGAGCGGGGAGGGAAGGAGCTTGCTTACCTCGGGGTAGGTCGGGTGCGGGCTGCCGTCGCCGTCGGCGGGCGGCGGCGCCGTGGAAGGAGAGGCGACCACCATCTTTCCTTGGCCCTGGTTAGGTTTTGGGCGGATCAGCGAGAAGCCAAGCTAAAAAGGTAGGGTAAGGGTAGGAGCAAGTGGAAAGAGAGGATCTTGCTTACCTCGGTGGAGGTCGGGTTCGGGCTGCCGACGGCGGCGACGGCGGGAGGCGGTGACGAAGGAGGGGCGACCGCCATGCCTCCTACTGTTGGTTGGGGTGGGGTGGGGGTTGGTGGATCCGGCGGCCGAGCTTGGTTGGCGGCGGCGGCGGCGGGCGGCGGCGGCGAGGGAGAGGCGACCCCCATGGATTTGGTGTTGGGTGCGGGTGGGGATGGATGGATGGATCCGGACGGGACGGAGGCCGACCTATTTATTTATTTTATTTACCAAAAATAAATCCAAGGGAGGGATGGAGGGGGAGGCGTTGCTGGGCCGGATGGATGGGCCATCATTCTTTCTTTCACTCACACACCAACAGCCTTCTTCTCTCTTTGAAAAAAAATGCTCTCCTTTTACAACTTTTTTTTGGCTCAAAAAAATTACAAGTTTTTTTTACCCCTCAAAAAAAAAATTTACAAATTTTTGTGTGCTTATATACCCAAAAGGGATGGAATGAAATGATTCTTGTGCTCATACCAAAGGTTAAATGAAATCCACAAAAGGTGATGGTGTACGGGACAATAAGCTTACACAATGTTTTTATACATACAAGGTGGCCTAAAAAATGACAGCTTATCGTCTGAAATATTCCCTTGATGATGATGTGGTCTTCAATGTGCAAAGACCTTTTGTTCCTGGTAGGGCTGGTCACATGTAACATTCCATTTGCGTACGAGAGTTTACACACAATTAAGAATAGGCAGAAAGAGAAGGCATGGTACTGTTATGTGAAACTTGACATGCATAAGGCATGCGATCGTGTGAAATGGTGTTTTTTAGAGAGACGGGAGATACGGCTGGGCCTTCACCAACCTTCTAGCAACCAACAAAAAAAATGACGCATTGATGAAACCATGGCAGGACTTTGGTGGGGATATACAGATGAACAGGAACGAGTGCATTGATGACCCTTCCAAATAGATCCAAATTTTCTTTTTTGGTCACCGAGACGGAGTCCTTGCGGGGCCGAGGTGGGGCATGGAAGACGTAGGTGGATGAGAAGCTTCGGAAGACGCCCTCGGAGACGAGGATGCGGAGGTGGGCGGAGAGGAGCGCATCGTGGGTGGTGGGGAGGCCAGTGAAGCGACCAAGGATGAATCCGGCAATGGTGGCGCGGCCGGAGGTGCCTCCTAGCCTGGTGAGCGCATCCGTAATCATCTCCCTTGCAGATCCATGAGTGGGATGGGAAGCGAGATGGAAAAAAAATGGGGAAGGTAGTAGGAGGAAGTGGAGGGAGAGGAAGGTGGGGAGAGGGAGCTAGCTTATCTTGGTGTAGGTCGGGTGTGGGCGATCGACTGTGGCGGCGGCTGATACGTCCATTTTGCATCATGTTTTCCTACTGTTATTTATATTATTTTTGCTCATTATTCCACTTTATGATGCAATTCTAATGCCTTTTCTCTCTTAATGTGCAAGATTTACATGGAGAGGGAAATTACCGGCAGCTAGAATTCTGGACCTGAAAATGCTACAACAGAGTTACCTATTCTACAGAGGTCCAAATGACCTGAAACTTCATGGAGATTTTTTATTGAATATATAAAAAATATTGGAGCAAAGAGTTACCAGAGGGGCCCCACCAGTCGCCCACAAGGCAACAGGGCGCGCCCTGATGCCTTGTGGGGCCCACAACTATCCTCTGGTGCCCATCTTCTACTATATGAGGGGTTTTGACCTAGAAAAAAAGGCTTTCGGGATGAAGCACCGCCGTCTCGAGGCAGAACCTGTTCAGACCCACTTTTGCTCTCCGGCGGAGCGAATCCGCCGGAGATACATCCTCCGAGAGGGGGAAATCGAAACCATCGACATCACCAACGATCCTCTCATCGTGGGAGGACCAATCTTCGTCAACATCTTCACCAGCACCATCTTATCTCAAACTTTAGTTCATCTCTGTATTCAATCTTTGTTCCAAAACCTCAGATTGGTACCTATGGGCTACTAGTAGTGTTGATTACATCATGTAGTTGATGCTAGTTCGTTTATTTGGTGGAAGATTAAATGTTCAAATCCTCAAGCATATTCAATACCCCTCTGATCTTGAACATGAATATGATTTGTGAGTAGTTACTTTTGTTCTTAAGGACATTGGAGAAGTCTTGTTATAAGTAATCATGTGGTGTTGGTATTCGTTTGATATTTTGATGATATGTATGTTGTTGCTTCCTTTAATGGTGTCATGTGAACATCGACTACATGACACTTCACCATACTTGGGCCTAAGGGAAGGCATTGTAGAGTAATAAGTAGATAATGGGTTGCTAGAGTGACAGAAGCTTAAACCCTAGTTTATGCGTTATTCCATAAGGGGCTGATTTGGATCTATATGTTTCATGTTATGGTTAGATTTATCTTAATTCTTCCTTCGTAGTTGCGGATGCTTGCGAGAGGGGGTAATCATAAGTGTGTTGCTTGTTCAAGTAAGAACCAACACCCAAGCACCGGTTGATGACCCACAAGTATAGGGGATCAATCGTAGTCCTTTCGATAAGTAAGAGTGTCGAACCCAACGAGGAGCAGAAGGAAATGACAAGTGGTTTTCAACAAGGTATTTTCTGCAGCACTGAAATAAGCGGTAACAAGTAGTTTGATGGCAAGATAATTTGTAACGAGCAAGTAACGGTAACGGTAACAAAAGTTTAATATTAGTATGCTTGAAGTTTAATATTAGTATGCTTGAAGTATTATTGTTTTATGTCAATATTAAACTTTTGTTTTGGATCTTATGGATCTGAACATTCAAGTTTAGTGTTGATTACAACTTGTAGTTGATTACTATATGGTTTATTTGGTGGAAGATTATATGTTCAGATCCATTATGCTATTTAATACCCCCTTTGACTTGAGTGTGATTACTATTTATGAGCAGTTACTTTTGTTCTTGAGGTCACGGGAGAAGTCATGTTGCAAGTAATCATGTGAACTTGATATGTGTTTGTTATTTTGATGATATGTATGTTGTGATTCCCTTAGTGGTGTCATGTGAACGTCGACTACATGACACTTCACCATATTTGGGCCTAAGGGAATGCATTGTGGAGTAGTTATTAGATGATGGGTTGCTAGAGTGACAGAAGCTTAAACCCTAGTTTATGCGCTATTCCGTAAGGGACCGATTTGGATCCAAAAGTTTAATGCTATGGTTAGATTTTATCTTAATACTTTTCTCGTAGTTGCGGATGCTTGCGAGGGGGTTAATCATAAGTAGGAGGTTTGTTCAAGTAAGAACAGCACCTAAGCACCGGTCCACCCACATATCAAATTATCAAAGTAGCGAACACGAATCAAACCAACATGATGAAAGTGATATGATGAAATTCCCGTGTACCCTCAAGAACGCTTTGCTTATCATAAGAGACCGTTTTGGCCTGTCCTTTGCCACAAAAGGATTGGACTACCTTGCTGCACATTATTTACCGTTACCGTTACTTGCTCATTTCAAATTATTTTGCTATCAAACTATCTGTTATCGACTATTTCAGTGCTTGCAGAAAATACCTTGCTGAGAACCACTTGTCATTTCCTTCTGTTCCTCGGTGGGTTCGACACTCTTACTTATCGAAAGGACTACGATTGATCCCCTATACTTGTGGGTCATCAAGGCTCTTTTCTGGCACCGTTGCCGGGGAGTGAAGCGCTCTTGGTAAGTGGAAATTGGTAAGGAAAAATTATTACTACGTGCTGAAATTTATTGTCACTTGCTACTATGGAGAACAATCCTTTGAGGGGTTTGTTTGGGGTATCTTCACCTCGGCCGGAACCACAATTAGTTGCCCCTCAACCTACTGCACCTACTGAAAATATTGTTTATGAAATTCCTTTGGGTATGATAGAACAACTGCTAGCTAATCCTTATGCAGGAGATGGAAACGAACATCCTGATATGCACTTGATATATGTAGATGAAATTTGTGGATTATTTAAGCTTGCAGGTTAACCCGGAGATGAAGCTAAGAAGAAGGTCTTCCCTTTATCTTTGAAGGGAAAAGCATTGGCATGGTATAGGCTATGCGATGATATTGGATCCTAGAACTGGAATCGATTGAAATTGGAATTTCACCAAAAAAATTATCCTATGAATCTAGTTCATCGTGATCAGAATTACATATATAATTTTTGGCCTCGTGAAGGAGAAAGTATCGCTCTAGCTTGGGGGAGGCTTAAGTCAATGTTATATTCATGCCCCAATCATGAGATCTCAAAAGAAATTATTATTTAGAATTTTTATGCTCGGCTTTCTCGTGATGATCAATCCATGCTCGGTACTTCTTGTACTGGTTCTTTTATGAAGAAGACTATTGAATTCAGGTGGGATCTTTTATAAAGAATTAAACGCAACTCTGAAGATTGGGAACTCGACGAAGGTAAAGAGTCAGGTATTAAGCTTAAGTTTGATTGTGTTAAATCTTTTATGAATACCGATGCTTTTCATAAGTTTAGCACTAAATATGGACTTGACTATGAGATAGTAGCCTCTTTCTGTGAATCATTTGCTATTCATGTTGATCTCCCCAAGGAGAAGTGGTTTAAATATCATCCACCTATTAAATAAGAAATTAAAGAATTGGTTATAGCTAAAGATGAAACTATCATTTATAATGTTGACCCAGTTGTGCCTACTGCTTATATTGAAAAAACACCTTTCCCTGTTAGGATAAAGGAACATGCTAAGGTTTCAACCGTGGTCAATAAAAGTAATATTAGAGCACATAAACCTGCTGAACAAATCAAAGTAGAACCTAGTGTTGCTATGGTTAAAGATCTCTTGGCGGAAAATATAGATGGGCATGCTATTTACTTCTGTGACGAAGTGCTACTTCTTGAGCTTGCGTTGGTTTTTCCCTTGAAGAGGAAAGGGTGATGCAGCAAAGTAGAGATAAGTATTTCCCTCAGTTAGAGAACCAAGGTATCAATCCAGTAGGAGGTACAAGCAAGTCCCCAATCTATGCACCTGCACAAACAATCAAACACTTGCACCCAACGCGATAAAGGGGTTGTCAATCCCTTCATGGTCAATTGCAAAGGTGAGATCTGATAGAGATAGGTATATAAGATTGCCAAAACGTAAAACAAAATAAAAGTAAATAAATTGCAGCAAGGTATTTTTGGTATATAGATCTAAAAATATATGATGGAAAATAGACCCGGGGGCCATAGGTTTCACTAGAGGCTTCTCTCTTGAAGGCAAATAATACGGTGGGCGAACAAATTACTGTCGAGCAATTGATAGAAAAACACAAAGTTATGACGATATCCAAGGCAATGATTATGCATATAGGCATCACGTCCGTGTCAAGTAGACCGAAACGATTCTGCATCTACTATTATTACTCCACACATAGACCGTTATCCAGCATGCATCTAGAGTATTAAGTTCATAAAGAACGCAGTAACGCCTTAAGTAAGATGACATGATGTAGAGGGATAAACTCAAGCAATATGATGAAAACCCCATCTTTTTATCCTTGATGGCAACAATACAATACGTGCCTCGCTACCCCTACTATGTCACTGGGTGAGGACACCACAAGATTGAACCCAGAACTAAGCACCTCTCCCATTGCAAGAAATACCAATCTAGTTAGCCAAACCAAACCGATAATTCGAAGAGAAATACAAAGATATGAAATCATGCATATAAGAATTCAGAGAAGATTCAAATAATATTCATAGATAATCTGATCATAAATCCACAATTCATCAGATCTCGACAAACACACCGCAAAAGAATATTACATCGGATAGAACTCCAAGAACATCGAGGAGAACATGGTATTAAAGATCAAAGAGAGAGAAGAAGCCATCTAGCTACTAGCTATGGACACGCTTCATCAGAAGGGCAATAGGGTTTATGTAGATGCCCTCCGTGATCGAATCCCCCTTCGGCGGATCGCCGGAAAAGGCCCCACGATGGGATCTCACGGGAACAAAAGGTTGCGGCGGCGGAAAAGTATTTTTGTGGCTCTCCCTGAGGGTTTGGGAATATATCTGAATTTATTGGACGAAGAGGGAGGTCGTTGGACTCCTGAGGGGGCACAAGCCAGGGGGCGCGCCCCTACGGCTTGTCATCGCCTCGTGGGTCTTCTGACTTCAAATCCAAGTCTCGTAGGTGTCTTCGGGTCCAAGAAAAATCATCGTAAAGTTTTATTCCGTTTGGACTCCGTTTGATATTCCTTTTCTGCGAAACTCAAAAACAAGGAAAAACAGAAACTAGCACTGGGCTCTAGGTTAATAGGTTAGTCCCAAAAATAATATAAAATAGCATATTAATGCATATAAAACATCCAAAACAGATAATATAATAGCATGGAACAATAAAAAATTATAGATACATTGGAGACGTATCAAGCATCCCCAAGCTTAATTCCTGCTCATCCTCGAGTAGGCAAATGATAAAAACAGAATTTTTGATGTGGAATGCTACCTAACATATTTATCCATGTAATTTTCTTTATTGTGGCATGAATGTTCAGATCCATAAGATCCAAAACAAAAGTTTAATATTGACATAAAAACAATAATACTTCAAGCATACTAATAAAGCAATCATGTCTTCTCAAAATAACATGGCCAAAGAAAGTTTTCCATACAAAATCATATAGTTTGGCTATGCTCCATCTTCATCACACAAAGTATTAAATCATGCACAACCCCGATGACAAGCCAAGCAATTGTTTCATACTTTTGATGTTCTCAAACTTTTTCAACTTTCACGCAATACATGAGCGTGAGCCATGGATATAATACTATAGGTGGAATAGTATGGTGGTTGTGGAGAAGACAAAAAGAAGGAGATAGTCTCACATCAACTAGGCGTAACAACGGGCTATGGAGATACGCATCAATAGATATCAATGTGAGTGAGTAGGGATTGCCATGCAACGGATGCAATAGAGTTATAAGTGTATGAATGCTCAAAAAGAAACTAAGTGGGTGTGCATCCAACTCGCTTGCTCACGAAGACCTAGGGCAATTTGAGGAAGCCCATCATTGGAAAATACAATCCAAGTTATATAACGAAAAATTCCCACTAGTATACGAAAGTGACAAAATAGGAGACTCTCTATCATAAAGATCATGGTGCTACTTTGAAGCACAAGTGTGGAAAAAGGATAGTAGCATTGCCCCTTCTCTCTTTTCTCTCATTTTTTTATTTTGGGCTCTTTGGCCTCTCTTTTTTTCTTTTTCTCCTTTTTTCTTTTCTTTTTTCTTTTCTTTTTATTTTTTGTCTGGAGTCTCATCCCGACTTGTGGGGGAATCATAGTCTCCATCATCCTTTCCTCACATGGGACAATGCTCTAATAATGATGATCATCACACTTTTATTTACTTACAACTCAAGAATTACAACTCGATACTTAGAACAAAAATATGACTCTATATGAATGCCTTCGGCGGTGTACCGGGATGTGCAATGATCAAGAGAGACATGTATAAAAAATATGAATGGTGGCTTTGCCACAAATACGATGTCAACTACATGATCATGCAAAGCAATATGACAATGATGAAGCGTGTCATAATAAACGGAATGGTGGAAGTTGCATGGCAATATATCTCGGAATGGCTATGGAAATGCCATAATAGGTAGGTATGGTGGCTGTTTTGAGGAAGGCATATGGTGGGTGTAGTGCACCGGCGAAAGTTGTGCGGTACTAGAGAGGCTAGCAATGTTGGAAGGGTGAGAGTGCGTATAATCCATGGACTCAACATTAGTCATAAAGAACTCACATACTTATTGCAAAAGTATATTAGCTATCGAAACAAAGTACTACACGCATGCTCCTAGGGGGATAGATTGGTAGGAAAAGACCATCGCTCGTCCCCGACCGCCACTCATAAGGAAGACAATCAATAAATAAATCATGCTCCGACTTCATCACATAACGGTTCACCATACGTGCATGATACGGGAATCACAAACTTTAACACAAGTATTTCTACCAATCCACAGTTACTCACTAGCATGACTCTAATATCACCATCTTTATATCTCAAAACAATCATAAGGAATCAAACTTCACATATTATTCAATGCACTTTATATGAAAGTTTTTATTATATCCCTCTTGTATGCCCATCATATTAGGACTAAATTCATAACCTAAGAAAATTACCATGCTGTTTAGAGACTCTCAAAATAATATAAGTGAAGCAAGAGAGTTCAACAATTTCTATAAAATAAAGCCACCACCGTGCTCTAAAAAGATATAAGTGAAGCACTAGAGCATATTGCCTAGCTCAAAAGATATAAGTGAAGCACATAGAGTATTCTAATAAATTCACGAATCATGCGTGTCCCTATCAAAAGGTGTGTACAGCAAGGATGATTGTGGCAAACTAAAAATCAAGGACTCATATCATACAAGACGCTCCAAGCAAAACACATATCATGTGGTGAATAAAAATATAGCCTCAAGTAAATTTACCGATAGACGAAGACGAAAGAGGGGATACCTTCCGGGGCATCCCCAAGCTTAGGCTCTTGGTTGTCCTTGAATATTACCTTGGGGTGCCTTGGGCATCCCCAAGCTTAGGCTCTGTCCACTCCTTATTCCATAGTCCATCAAATCCTTACCCGAAACTTGAAAACTTCACAACAGAAAACTCATGAGATCCGTTAGCATAAGAAAATAAATCACCACTTTTTGGTACTATTGTGAACTCATTCTTTATTTATATTGGTGTAATATCTAATGTATTCCAACTTCTCCATGGTTCATACCCCCGATACTACCCATATATTCATCAAAATAAGCAAACAACACATAGAAAATAGAATCTGTCAAAAACATAACAGTCTGCGAAGATATGAATTGTTCTAATACTTCTGTAACTCAAAAAATTCTTAAATGTTAGGAAAACAGAGGAAATATGTATATAAATCTTGTGTAAAAAATTCAGGGTTTTTTCACTCTCCAGTGAATTTAAACAATTCTATGACTGGACGCAAAAGTTTCTGTTTTTCAGCAAGATCAAATCAACTATCACCGTAAGCCACCCCAAAGGTCTTACTTGGCACAAACACTAATTAAAACACCAAAACAAAATTACTACAGAGGTAATAATGTGTATTTTATTCAAGAACAGAAGCAAAACAAAAACACAAAAATAAAATTGGGTTGCCTCCCAACAAGCACTATTGTTTAACGCCCCTAGCTAGGCATATTGCAATAGATCTAGGTATTGTCATCTTTGGTATGCAATCCATAAGTAGCTCTCATAATAGATTCATATGGCAACTTAATTTTCTTTCTTGGAAAGTGTTCCATGCCCTTCCTTAATGGAAATTGAAATCTATTGTTTCCTTCTTTCGTATCAATAATTGCACCAATCGTTCTAAGGAAAGGTCTACCAAGAATAATAGGACATGTAGGATTGCAATCTATATCAAGAACAATGAAATCTACGGGCACATAATTCCTATTTGCAACAATAAGAACATCATTAATCCTTCCCATAGGTTTCTTTATAGTGGAATCCGCAAGATGCAAATTTAAGGAACAATCATCAAATTCACGGAAACCTAGCACATCACATAAAGTTTTTGGAATCGTGGAAACGCTAGCACCCAGATCACACAAAGCATGGCACTCATAATCTTTAATTTTAATCTTAATGGTAGGTTCCCACTCATCATAAAGGTTTCTAGGGATAGAAACTTCCAACTCAAGTTTTTCTTCAAGAGATTTCATCATAGCATCAACAATATGTTTAGTGAAAGCTTTATTTTGATTATAAGCATGAGGAGAATTCAACATGGATTGCAACAGGGAAATACAATCTATCAAAGAACAATTATCATAGTTAAAGTCCTTGAAATCCAAAAGAGTGGGTTCATTGCTACTTAAAGTTTTGATCTCTCCAATCCCACTTTTATCAATTTTTGCATCAAGATCTATAAACTCCGAATCATTGTGACGCCTTCTAGCTAAAGTTGACTCATCTCCAGTCCCATCTTTATCAAGATTTATATTAGAAAACAAAGATTCAATAGGAGTCACATCAATCACTTTAAGATCTTCATCATTATTCAAAGACTCCGGTTTAGCGGCCATCTTATTAACCAAAGTAGCTTGTTTATCAGAAATTTGGCCTATTAAATTTTCAAGATGAGCAAACTGAGATTTCAAACCATAAAATTCCTTAGACATGTCATCAAGCTCTTTATTAATATACTCCATCATGGTTGTTTGTTCTTTAAGCTCGTTTCTAAAGAGATTATTATACTCATATTGTAAAGTCATAAAACTTTTAGCATTACTTTCAATCTCTTCCAACTTCTTAAAGTAAGGATCGATGCTCTTGGGTTGAGCCATAAAGGCAAGCAAACTAACACACGAGCAAACAAAAGGCAAACGAAAAGACGAATGGAAGAAGGGCGAATAAAAAGGCAAATCTTTTTGTATTATTCTAAAAATCGTTTTAGAAGTGGGGGAAAGGAAAACGGGAGGCAAATGGCTAATAATGTAATGCAAGAGATGAGAGTTTATGATGGGTACTTGGTAGGCTTGATGTAGACCTCCCCGGCAATGGCGCCAGAAATTCTTCCTGCTACTTCTTGAGCTTGCGTTGGTTTTTCCCTTGAAGAGGAAAGGGTGATGCAGCAAAGTAGAGATAAGTATTTCCCTCAGTTAGAGAACCAAGGTATCAATCTAGTAGGAGGTACAAGCAAGTCCCCAATCTATGCACCTGCACAAACAATCAAACACTTGCACCCAACGTGATAAAGGGGTTGTCAATCCCTTCACGGTCAATTGCAAAGGTGAGATCTGATAGAGATAGGTATATAAGAGGCTAGCAATGGTGGAAGGGTGAGAGTGCGTATAATCCATGAACTCAACATTAGTCATAAAGAACTCACATACTTATTTCAAAATTCTATTAGCTATCGAAACAAAGTACTACACACATGCTCCTAGGGGGATAGATTGGTAGGAAAAGACCATCGCTCGTCCCCGACCGCCACTCATAAGGAAGACAATAAATAAATAAATCATGCTCCGACTTCATCACATAACGGTTCACCACACGTGTATGCTACGGGAATCACAAACTTTAACACAAGTATTTCTACCAAGCCAAAATTACTCACAAGCATGACTCTAATATCACCATCTTTATATCTCAAAACAATCATAAGGAACCAAACTTCACATAGTATTCAATGCACTTTATATGAAAGTTTTTATTATATCCCTCTTGGATGCCTATCATATCAGGACTAAATTCATAACCTAAGCAAATTACCATGCTGTTTAGAGACTCTCAAAATAATATAAATGAAGCAAGAGAGTTCAACAATTTCTATAAAATAAAGCCACCGCCGTGCTCTAAAAAGATATAAGTGAAGCACTAGAGCATATTGCCTAGCTCAAAAGATATAAGTGAAGCACATAGAGTATTATAATAAATTCATGAATCATGCGTGTCCCTCTCAAAAGGTGTGTACAGCAAGGATGATTGTGGCAAACTAAAAATCAAAGACTCATATCATACAAGACGCTCCAAGCAAAACACATATCATGTGGTGAATAAAAATATAGCCTCAAGTAAATTTACCGATAGACGAAGACGAAAGAGGGGATGCCTTTCGGGGCATCCCCAAGCTTAGGCTCTTGGTTGTCCTTGAATATTACCTTGGGGTGCCTTGGGCATCCCCAAGCTTAGGTTCTTGCCACTCCTTATTCCACAGTCCATCAAATCCTTACCCAAAACTTGAAAACTTCACAACAGAAAACTCAACAGAAAACTCATGAGATCCGTTAGTATAAGAAAATAAATCACCACTTTTTGGTACTATTGTGAACTCATTATTTATTTATATTGGTGTAATATCTACTATATTCCAACTTATCCATGGTTCATACCCTCCGATACTACCCATAGATTCATCAAAATAAGCAAACAACACATAGAAAATAGAATCTGTCAAAAACAGAACAGTCTGCGAAGATCAGAATTGTTATAATACTTCTGTAACTCCAAAAATTCTGAAAAAGTAGGACAAGAGAGGCTATTTATATATAAATATTTTTTAAAACATTCAGGGTTTTTCCACGCTCCAGTGAATTAAGAAATTCTATGACTGGACACAAAAGTTTCTGTTTTTTAGCAAGATCAAATCAACTATCACTATAAGCCGTACCAAAGGTCTTACTTGGCACACACACTAATTAAAACACCAAAACACAATTAATACAGAGGTAATAATGTGTATTTTATTCAAGAACAGAAGCAAAACAAAAAACACAAAAATAAAATTGGGTTGCCTCCCAACAAGCGCTATTGTTTAACGCCCCTAGCTAGGCATATTGCAATAGATCTAGGTATTTTCATCTTTGGTATGCAATCCATAAGTAGCTCTCATAATAGATTCATATGGCAACTTAATTTTCTTTCTTGGAAAGTGTTCCATGCCCTTCCTTAACGGAAATTGAAATCTAATGGTTCCTTCTTTCATATCAGTAATTGCACCAATCGTTCTAAGGAAAGGTCTACCAAGAATAATAGGACATGTAGGATTGCAATCTATATCAAGAACAATGAAATCTACGGGCACATAATTCCTATTTGCAACAATAAGAACATCATTAATACTTCCCATAGGTTTCTTTATAGTGGAATCCGCAAGATGCAAATTTAAGGAACAATCATCAAATTCACGGAAACCTAGCACATCACATAAAGTTTTCGGAATCATGGAAACGCTAGCACCCAAATCACACAAAGCATGGCACTCATAATCTTTAATTTTAATCTTAATGGTAGGTTCACACTCATCATAAAGCTTTCTAGGGATAGAAACTTCCAACTCAAGTTTTTCTTCAAAAGATTTCATCATAGCATCAACAATATGTTTAGTGAAAGCTTTATTTTGATTATAAGCATGAAAGAATTCAACATGGATTGCAACAAGGAAATACAATCTATCAAAGAACAATTATCATAATTAAAGTCCTTGAAATCCAAAAGAGTGGGTTCATTGCTACTTAAAGTTTTGACCTCTCCGATCCCACTTTTATCAATTTTTGCATCAAGATCTATAAACTTCAAATCATTGGGACGCATTCTAGCTAAAGTTGACTCATCTCCAGTCCCATCTTTATCAAGATTTATATTAGAAAACAAAGATTCAATAGGAGTAACATTAATCACTTTAAGATCTTCATCATTATTCAAAGACTCCGGTCTAGCGGCCATCTTAGTAACCAAAGTAGCTTGTTTATTAGAAATTTGGCCTACTAAATTTTCAAGATGAGCAAACTGAGATTTCAAACCATAAAATTCCTTAGACATGTCATCAAGCTCTTTATTAATATACTCCATCATGGTTTTTTGTTCTTTAAGCTCGTTTCTAAAGAGATCATTATACTCATATTGTAAAGTCATAAAACTTTTAGCATTACTTTCAATCTCTTCCAACTTCTTAAAGTAAGGATCGAAGCTCTTGGGTTGAGCCATAAAGGAAAGCAAACTAACACACGAGCAAACAAAAGGAAAATGAAAAGACGAACGGAAGAAGGGCGAATAAAAAGGCAAATCTTTTTGTATTTTTCTGAAAATCCTTTTAGAAGTGGGGGAGAGGAAAACGAGAGGCAAATGGCGAATAATGTAATGTAAGAGATGAGAGTTTATGATGGGTACTTGGTTGGCTTGATGTAGACCTCCCCGGCAATGGCTTCAGAAATTCTTCCTGCTACTTCTTGAGCTTGCGTTGGTTTTTCCCTTGAAAAGGAAAGGGTGATCCAGCAAAGTAGAGATAAGTATTTCCCTCAGTTAGAGAACCAAGGTATCAATCCAGTAGGAGGTACAAGCAAGTCCCCAATCTATGCACCTGCACAAACAATCAAACACTTGCACCCAACACGATAAAGGGGTTGTCAGTCCCTTCACGGTCAATTGCAAAGGTGAGATCTGATAGAGATAGGTATATAACTGCCAAAACGTAAAACAAAATAAATTGCAGCAAGGTATTTTTGGTATATAGATCTGAAAATATATGATGGAAAATAGACCCGGGGGCCATAGGTTTCACTAGAGGCTTCTCTCTTGAAGGCAAATAATACGGTGGGTGAACAAATTACTATCGAGCAATTGATAGAAAAGCGCAAAGTTATGACGATATCCAAGGCAATGATTATGCATATAGGCAACACGTCCGTGTCAAGTAGACCGAAACGATTCTACATCTACTACTATTACTCCACACATCGACCGCTATCCAGCATGCATCTAGAGTATTAAGTTCATAAAGAACGGAGTAGCGCCTTAAGTAAGATGACATGATGTAGAGGGATAAACTCAAGCAATATGATGAAAAGCCCATCTTTTTATCCTTGATGGCAACAATACAATACGAGCCTCGCTACCCCTACTATGTCACTGGGCGAGGACACCGCAAGATTGAACCCAAAACTAAGCACCTCTCCCATTGCAAGAAATACCAATCTAGTTGGACTAACCAAACCGATAATTCGAAGAGAAATACAAAGATATGAAATCATGCATATAAGAATTCAGAGAAGATTCAAATAATATGATCATAAATCCACAATTCATCGGATCTCGACAAACACACCGCAAAAGAATATTACATCGGATAGAACTCCAAGAACATCGAGGAGAACATGGTATTGAAGATCAAAGAGAAAGAAGAAGCCATCTAGCTACTAGCTATGGACCCGTAGGTCTGAGGTAAACTACTCACGCTTCATCGGAAGGGAAATAGGGTTGATGTAGATGCCCTCCGTGATCGAATCCCCGTCTGGCAGATCGCCGGAAAAGGCCCCAAGATGGGATCTCACGGGAACAGAAGGTTGTGGTGGCGGAAAAGTATTTTTGTGGTTCTCCCTGAGGGTTTGGGAATATATCTGAATTTATAGGACGAAGAGGGAGGTCGGTGGACTCCCGAGGGGGCCACAAGCCAGGGGGCGCCCCCCTAGGGCACGCCTCTACGGCATGTCGTCGCCTTATGGGTCTTCTGACTTCAACTCCAAGTCTCGTAGGTGTCTTCTGGTCCAAGAAAAATCATCGTAAAGTTTTATTCCGTTTGGACTCCATTTGATATTCCTTTTCTGCGAAACTCAAAAACAAGGAAAAAACAAAAACTGGCACTGGGCTCTAGGTTAATAGGTTAGTCCCAAAAATGATATAAAATAGCATATTAATGCATATGAAACATCCAAAACAGATAATATAATAGCATGGAACAAAAAAAAATTATAGATACGTTGGAGACTGATACGTCCATTTTGCATCATCTTTACCTACTGTTATTTATATTTTTTTTGTATAATAATGCTTTTTGGAGTATTTCTAATGCCTTTTCTCTCATAATATGCAAGGTACACACAAAGAGGGAGAATACCGGCAGCTGGAATTCTGGACCTGAAAAAGCTACGACAGGCTACCTATTCTGCACAACTTCAAATGAGCTAAAACTTTACGGGGAATTTTTATGGAATATATAAGAAATATTGGAGCCAATAAGTACCAGACGGGCCCACCAGGTGGGCACAACCCACCTGGGCGCGCCAGGGAGCCCAGGCGCACCCTGGTGGGTTGTGCCCTCCTCGGCCCACCTCCGGTGCCCCTCTTCTGGTATATAAGTCATTTTTACCTAGAAAAAATAAGGAGAGGACTTTCGGGATGAAGCGCCGCCGTCTCAAGGCGGAACTTGGGCAGGAGCACTTTTGCCCTCTGGCGGAGCGATTCCGCCGGGGAAACTTCCCTCCCGGAGGGGGAAATCATCGTCATCGTCATTACCAACAATTCTCCCATATTGGGGAGGGCAATATCCATCAACATCTTCAATAGCACCATCTCCTCTCAAAACCTAGTTCATCTCTTGTGTTCAATCTTTGTACCGGAACTATAGATTGGTACTTGTGGGTGACTAGTAGTGTTGATTACATCTTGTAGTTGATTACTATATGGTTTATTTGGTGGAAGATTATATGTTCAGATCCATTATGCTATTTAATACCCCGGTGATCTTGATCATGATTATCATCTGTGAGTAGTTACTTTTGTTCTTGAGGTCACGGGAGAAATCTTGTTGCAAGTAATCATGTGAATTTTATATGTGTTCGGTATTTTGATGGTATGTATGTTGTGATTCCCTTAGTGGTGTCATGTGAACGTCGACTACATGACACTTCACCATATTTGGGCCTAAGGGAATGCATTGTGGAGTAGTTATTAGATGATGGGTTGTGAGAGTGACAGAAGCTTAAACCCTAGTTTATGCGCTATTCCGTAAGGGTCTGATTTGGATCCAAAAGTTTAATGCTATGGTTAGAATTTGTTCTTAATACTTTTCTCGTAGTTGCGGATGCTTGCGAGGGGGTTAATCATAAGTAGGGGGTTTGTTCAAGTAAGAACAGCACCTAAGCACCGGTCCACCCACATATCAAATTATCAAAGTAGCGAACACAAATCAAACCAACATGATCAAAGTGACTAGATGAAATTCCCGTGTACCCTCAAGAACGCTTTGCTTATCATAAGAGACCGTTTTGGCCTGTCCTTTGCCTCAGAAGGATTGGGCTACCTTGCTGCACTTTTGTTACTATTATCGTTACTTGCTCGTTACAAATTATCTTGCTATCAAACTACTTGTTACTTATAATTTCAGTGCTTGCAGAGAATACCTTGCTGAAAACCACTTGTCATTTCCTTCTGCTCCTCGTTGGGTTCGCCACTCTTACTTATCGAAAGGACTATGATTGATCCCATATACTTGTGGGTCATCAAGGCTCTTTTCTGGCGCCGTTGCCGGGGAGTGAAGCGCTCTTGGTAAGTGGAAATTGGTAAGGAAAAATTATTACTATGTGCTAAAATTTACTGTCACTTGTTACTATGGAAAACAATCCTTTGAGGGGTTTGTTCGGGGTATCTTCACCTCGACCGGAACCACAATTAGTCACCCCTCAACCTTCTGCACCTACTGAAAATATTGGTTATGAAATTCCTTCGGGTATGATAGAACAACTGCTAGCTAATCCTTATGCAGGAGATGGAACCGAACATATTGATATGCACTTGATATATGTGGAAGAAATTTGTGGATTATTTAAGCTTGCAGGTTTACCCAGAGATGAAGCTAAGAAGAAGGTTTTCCCTTTATCTTTGAAGGGAAAAGCATTGACATGGTATAGGCTATGCGATGATATTGGATCTTGGAATTGGAATCGATTGAAATTGGAGTTTCACCAAAAAAATTATCCTATGCATCTAGTTCATCGTGATCGGAATTACATATATAATTTTTGGCCTCGTGAAGGAGAAAGTATCGCTCTAGCTTGGGGGAGGCTTAAGTCAATGTTATATTCATGCCCCAACCATCTCAAGAGAAATTATCATTCAGAATTTTTATGCTTGGCTTTCTCATGATGATCGATCCATGCTCGATATTGTACTGGTTCCTTTATGAAGAAGACTATTGAATTCCGGTGGGATCTTTTAGAAAGAATTAAATGTAACTCTGAAGATTGGGAACTCGACGAAGGTAAAGAGTCAGGTATTAAGCTTAAGTATGATTGTGTTAAATCTTTTATGAATACCGATGCTTTTCAAAAGTTTAGCACTAAATATGGACTTGACTCTGAGATAGTAGCCTCTTTTTGTGAATCATTTGCTACTCATGTTGATCTTCCTAAAGAGAAGTGGTTTAAATATCACCCACCTATTAAAGAAGAAATTAAAGAACCGGTAATAGCTAAAGATGAAACTATTATTTATAATGTTGATCCAATTGTTCCAACTGCTTATATTGAAAAACCACCTTTCCCTATTAGGATAATGACATGGCATTAACTAAGGGTGATCACTGTGGTTAATTACATGGGGTGTTACATATTGCAGCTATTTGTTCATCAGGAAAACTATCATTAATAGGTTGTGGGTCATCAAGAATATTTTCTAGCCTAGACAAGTTATCAGCCACGGGGTTCTCAGCTCCCTTTCTATCAATGATATGTCAGTCAAATTCTTGCAACAAGAGAACCCACCTAATAAGTCTAGGTTTAGCATCTTTCTTTTCCATAAGATATTTTATAGCAGCATGGTTGGTGTGAACAATTACTTTAGAATCAACAATGTAAGATCTAAATTTATCACAGGCAAACACCACTGCTAAGAATTCTTTTTCAGTAGTAGCATAATTTCATTTGAGCACTGTCTAGAGTTTTACTAGCATAATGAATAACATTTAATTTCTAATCAACTCTTTTTTCTAGAACAGCACCAACAGCATAATCACTAGCATCACACATAATTTCAAAAGGTAAGTTCCAATCAGGTGGTTGAACAATAGGTGCTGAAATCAAGGCTTTCTTAAGTGTTTCAAAGGCTTCTACACAATCATCATCAAAAACAAATGGAACATCCTTTTGTAAAAGATTTGTAAGAGGCCTAGAAATTTTAGAGAAGTCTTTAATAAACCTCCTATAGAAACCAGCATGACCAAGGAAACTACGAATACCTTTGATATCTTTAGGACATGGCATTTTCTCAATTGCATCAACTTTAGCTTTATCCACCTCAATACCCCGTTCAGAAATTTTATGTCCCAAGACAATACCTTCATTAACCATAAAGTGACACTTCTCCCAATTTAAGACAAGATTAGTTTGCTCGCATCTCTGCAAAACTCGATCAAGGTTGCTTAAGCAATCATCAAAAGAAGTTCCGTAATCAGAGAATATAGCAGTCATACATCTTTGAAAGGTAGCAGGTGCATTACATAAACCAAAAGGCATACGTCTATAAGCATAAGTTCCAAAAGGACAAGTAAAGGTGGTTTTCTCTTAATCAGGTTGTGAGACAGGTATTTGAGAAAAGCCAGAATATCCATCAAGGAAACAAAAATGTGTGTGCTTTGATAATCTTTCTAGCATTTGATCAATAAAAGGCAGAGGGTAATGATCTTTTCTAGTAGCTTTATTTAATTTTCTAAAATCAATTACCATTCTATAGCCAGTGACAATTCTTCATGGAATAAGTTCATTCTTATCATTAGGAACAACAGTAATACCTCCCTTCTTAGGGACATGATGAACAGGACTTACCCATCTACTATCAGCAATAGGATAGATTATACCTGCTTCCAGAAGCTTCAATATTTCAGTTCTTACCACTTCTTTCATTTTAGGATTTAAACATCGTTGGTGATCAACAACGGGTTTAGCATCAGGTTCCATATTAATTTTGTGCTGACATAGAGTGGGACTAATGCCCTTTAAATCATCAAGAGTATACCCAATAGCAGTTCGGTGTTTCTTCAGAACCTTTAATAATCTTTCTTCTTCATGTTCTGAAAGGTTAGCACTAATAATAACAGGATATATCTTCTTCTCATCAAGATAAGCATATTTCAAAGTGTCTGACAATTGTTTTAATTCAAACACAGGATCACCTTTAGGTGGAGGAGGACCTCCCAGAGTTTCAATAGGCAAATTGTGTTTAAGCAGAGGACGTTGTTCAAAGAAAATCTTATCTATTTCATTTCTTTCATGCATATGCATATCATTCTCATGGTCTAGCAAATATTGTTCTAGTGGATCAGTAGGAGGTACAACAATAGAAGCAAGACCAATTAATTCATCCTTACTAGGCAATTCTTCCTTATGATGCTTCCTACTAAACTTAGAAAAATTAAATTCATGAGACTCATCACCAAAACTAACACCGATAGTTTGTTTCTCACAATCTATTTTAGCATTAACGGTGTTCAAGAAAGGTCTACCAAAGATAATGGGACAAAAGTCATCTTGTGGGGAACCAAGAACAAGAAAATTAGTAGGATATTTTATTTTCCCACACAAGACTTCAACATCTCTAACAATCCCAAGTGGTGTGATGGTGTCTCTATTAGCAAGTTTAATAGTAACATCTATGTCTTCTATCTCAGTGGGTGCTATATCATTCATAATTTCTTGATATAAGGTAAAAGGAATAGCACTCACGCTAGCACCTAAATGACATAAACCATGATAACAGTGATCTCCTATCTTAACTGAGATAACAAGCATGCCAACAACAGGTCTATGTTTATATTTTTCATCGGGTTTGGCAATTCTAGCAGCTTCATCACAGAAGTAAATAACATGCCCATCTATATTTTCTACCAAGAGATCTTTAATCATAGCAACACTAGGTTCTACCTGATTTGTTTAGCTGGTTTAGGTGTTCTAATATAACTTTTGTTGACCACAGTTGTAACTTTAGCATGTTCAAATCTAGAGAGAAAACAAGGTCTTCTGAGCAGTCAGTGCTACCTGTCGATGCAGATTTCTTGCTGGTTATAGATAGCTCCTCAGAGGAGGATTCAGAGATAGATGACCAGTCGTATCCCCCCCGAGGTGTATGCTCTAACTTGGCAGGGTTATATTGCTCATATCATGCATATGGTGTCTTGCATTGCCATGCCATCTGCTTAGATTAGACATGCTTTGTGTGAATGCCTCCTATTTGCTTTCTATATCAGATATGTGAATTATGCAATGCCATGTTTTTCAGCCAGTTATCATATATGTGAATTATGCACCGCCATGTAGCCAGGCATCATATATGTGAATTATCTCATGCCATCCTTTTTTTCATTACGTATTCCATTTGTCGACAATCTGTGTATATTAAACTACTCTTCATGTGTATCAGCCATTTGAGCCAGTTATGAAAAAATCAGGAGTGAAAACAAGGTCTTCAGAGCAGGCAATGGTACCTGTTGAAGCATATATCTCGATGGTTACAGGTAGCTCCTCAGAGGAGGATTCAGAGACAGATGACCAGTCCTATATCCCACCTGAGGTGTATGCTCTAACTTGCAATGTTTATATTTCTCATATCATGCATATGGTGTCTTGCATTGCTTAGTTTAGACATCATATGCACAATATTCAATTCCATCTGCTTAGTTTAGAGATCATACATGCGAGTGCCAGCTGCTTAGTATATGAATCAACTATGTCAATTATATCATGCCATCCTGTGTACTTAGACAACATGTATGTGAATTATTTCATCCCAACCTATTTTAGAAAGACATCATATAGTTTTGTCATGTCATCCTGTTTAGATACTCATCATATGTTGAATTATACCATTATATCCTGTTAAGTTATCCATCATATATCTGAAACTGTGTCATGGTATCCTGTTTAGTTAGCCATCATATATGTGAAATTGTGTCATGCTGTCATGTTTGGTTAGACAACATATATGTGAATTACCACATCTGTCTATCATACAATGTCTGTACGTTCAATTTCTTTTCTTGTTTATCAACCATTTGAATTGGAGAAGGTGATGGCAGTAACTAAGGGAGTAAAAATCCATTCTTCACAAAAGACGGTGCTACTCGTCGATGCAGATAGAACCATGGTTGTACTGGCCCATGAACTAGCCCCACCACACATAATCGAGACTCTTCCAGATTGCACACTTACACCGTTGGACAGAGAACCAGCTACAACCCATCTAACCCCAACCCCAGCGGATAGTAAACCACTTCTAGTTGACACAGCACCATGTCCACCACAGAGTACCCCCACACGAGCAGTTTGTAAAGCAACTGCAGTGCCCAAAGCACGAAGACCACCACAGCGAACCCAAACTGTTCTCAGGTTAGAATTCGTAGCAATGGCCCATACTCCTTTGCTCTTGCATCACTGTATTTATTCATACCAACTACTTTCGAATTTGAAGGATCCAATTGAAACTCCAATGGCGCAACAGGTATGTTTTAAACCTATTTCTTTAACTAGATTGCTATTCTAACTTCTTGCTCTATGTTGATTTCAGTTTCAGTTGTTTAAACAGTTATGTTCTCATGTGATGCACATTACAAGTGTTGCCAGTGCTGTGTAGTTTCTCACACTTATATTCTATCTATGCTGTTGTGTCTTAAAAATATATGATTTGAACTGTGTCTCTATCTTGATTTGGCACCATAAACTAGAATGATATGTGTAACACCCCCAGTGGTTAGCTACAGTAATCACTTTTGATAATGGCAAGTCAGCATGATTAACAGTGCCAAATCATCATTTGCATCATATTGCATTTAAACTCCTAATTCAAACTTCACATTAAATTAAAGTGGAAGATAAAAGTTGCTTAACTTAGAAACTAAAATGTTCATTAAATAATAAATATTCCAGAGACCATACTAAAATTATAACCAACAATAAATAAATAAATTAGGTGACTCTAACATTACCAAAACAGCAAGGTTTAATACATTTTATTTAATATAAAATTTGTGTGAACTCCGTTTGTCTCCAAAACAATTTTTGGCAGTAGTAAATAATGCCTAACATTTAATGGTGCAAGTCACATGTTTTGCTAAAGTCATTTGGTGGCCTAACTATTTATAAAACAGAAAATAAGAATAAATAAAAAGAAAAAGAGAAAAAAAAAACAAAGGAAAAGGAAAACAAACCCCCTCCCCCGACTGGGCCTCGGCCCAGCAGGCCAACCAGCCAGCCAGGCTGGCCCTCCCCGTCCCCTATACCTCCCCCCCAAGCGACGCAGAAACCCTAACCCTATCCACTCGCCCCCCCACTCCCCCCTCGCTCTCCCACTCCCCCGATCTGGATGGGGGATCCACCCCGACCGGCCCCGTCGACGCCGCGCTCACGCCCGTCGCCGTCACCACGTCGCCGCCTCGTCCTCGTCGCAGTCGCCTTCGCCGAACGCCTCCCCGTCTCCCCCTCGTCGGACCTCCTCGAGCCTCGCCGTCCCTCTCCCCACGACGCCGGTGAGGCTTCGGCCTCGGCCTCCCTCGTTCGCCTCCGCGCGCCGTGCTCGCTCGCCGTGGCCCCGTGCCCGCTGCTGCTCCTCCGTCCCGACGCCGCACCGCGCCCGGCTGCCGCTCGCCTCGCCGCTGGTGCCCGCGGCCGCCTGTGGCCTCCTCCCGCTCCGCCCTGCGCGCGCGTGCCCCGGCTCGCTGCTGCCGCTGACCTCCCCGCTCGCCCGCTTCTGCGGCTGCTACTGCTGCAGCTGGCGTCGCCCCGCCTCGCCCGCTACGGCCCCGCCTGCAGGCGCAGTCACCGCGCCCCGCAGCCGCTCGCCGCGCCCGCACATCGCCACGGCCAGCGCCCGGGCTCGCCCCGTCGGGCGCCCGTGGCTGCGCCCGTTCGCCCGCCCCGTTAAGGCCCCTGTGCCACTAACGAACGGGGGCCACGCCCAAAAGTTTAAAAAAAGAAAAAAAAGATATTAAAAATAAAAATAATTAGTAATTAATTAATTAATTAATTCTGTTTAAATAACTAATTAAGTTTAATTAACTTAATGATTTAATTAACCTAATTAACTACTGTTAATTAACTAAACAGGCTGCTGATGTCATGCTGACGTCATGATGATGACACCAGCATACACTATTTCGGATATTTCTAATTTAATTAATTAAATAAATTCCAGAAATTGTTTTAAACTTTAAAAATTAATATAAAATAATCCGTAGCTCGGATGAAAATACTTTCTACATGAAAGTTGCTCAGAACGACGAGACGAATCTGAATCCGCGGTCCGTTCGTCCGCCACACGTCCCTAACTATCCGAACATGCAACCGTTCCCCTCTTTTCGTCTGTCCGAAATGCCGGATACTGGGAATACTTTCCCGGACGTTTTTCCCCTTCGCCGGGATTGCCTAGCACTACGATAGGTCACCCCTAGCACCGTGTATCGTATTGTCATGCATCTGTTTGCTTGTATTTACTGTTTCTTCCCCCTCTTCCTATTCGCTAGACCCCGAGACCGCTGATGATATCCTGAAGATCGACGACCCCACTGACGACCTTGCCCTTGCCGCCGAGCAACCAGGCAAGCCCCCTCCCCTTTGAGCATACCGATATCGCCCATTCTATTTTCTCATGCTTGCATTAGAATTGCTGCTGCTGCTGCTTTACCTATTCTGATGCATAGCCTGTTTATTGTAACCTGCTGTTGATAATTACCTGCATATCCTAAACTGCTTAGTTTAGGCTGGGTAGAGACCTATCAGTTGTAGCGACACTGCAGCGTTACTATCGAGTGCCGAGGGTGAAACCTCTTGTAGCACTTCTGATGTTAACCCTGTAGAGTAGATATTTGGTCGTGGTCATCGAGGGTGATTCCTCCTTCACCACTTCCGATAACGACGCAGTCGTGCAACACATCAAGTGTGAACCCATCGAGGGTGAATCCTCCTACGTTCACCTTGACAGTTACATCGAGTGGGTATCCGTCGAGGGTGATACCTTGGATTCCCTTGATGTTATGGACACACGGCTACTGTGACTTTACCCCTGCGCCCTGTTAGAAATGGGTCGGCCCCGAGGGCGACCCGAGGGAGTTACTTTAACTGCAGGACTGGAGGGACAGGCGGTACCGCCCAGTAGAGGTGGACCTGAGTTCCCGACAGTCTTTTGTGAGACGGGTTGACCTGGATGGTGCCCGAGTGAGAATACGAGGCGTGGCCGGGCATTCTTGGCCCTTGCCGCAAGTCCTTGAGACGGGGCGACGGGGTCACATCGATCGTGAGTCTCTGCTCGTTACCGCACTACCAAGGTACTAACGGTTTGGATATTTGATCTGAGTGGGCCTCTGGCCTGATACCACTAACCACCACGTGGGCATAGTATGGGCGTTCTGCATCGTATGCATCAGCCGAAAGCTCTGTCAGACGTCCAGTTCAGCACTGCGGCCGGGCTGGGCCGGCACCATCCTGAGGGGTGGAGCCTGGTTCGCCCGGCACGCAACGACCCGGAGGGCGAGGGGCGATGGCCAAGACCCCCTTGCGCTTAGGATGTAGACCAGCGGGGACCTCTCTACTGAGCTGTAGGTAGGGTTGCGGTGTGTCGTTTGGCCGAGGCCGGGCATGACCCAGAAAATTGTGTACGGCCGGAGTTAAGCGAGCGTGGTGGGTAAGTTGGTGCACCCTTGCAGGGAAGAACTAATCTATGCATAGCCGGATCCTCGGTAACGGACACTCGGAGTTGTATCCCGATTGATACAAATAGAATTGGATACTATGGATCTGGGATTGCTTCTTGCAGGGAGTCGAGAAGGGATCTCCGGACGAGGTTGATGACTGTATGGCTCTGGGATTGCTTTCTCGCAGGGAGTCGAGAAAGGATCTCTGGGTGAGGTTGAGACTTAATGATACTGCTACATTATATGGTACTGTCTACACTCTTCTAATGCTGCAAGACCTCTGAAGATGCTAGTCTTCGATAGGACTAGGCCTCCTCTCTATTTTGGCCTCTCTGCAGCCCAGTCCACATATACAGCCTCCCTTTGAAAATGTTGCATATGTAGTGTAGATCCGTGCTTGCTGAGTACTTCTGAGTACTCACGGTTGCTTTGTTTTCCTTTTCTCCCCATATCAGTTCGACGTGACCAAGATGACGGAGCCCCTGAGACAGATGCCTCGTCGATCGACTACTACTACTACCCAGAGGATGGATACTACTACGAGTTGACTGACGACCAGGAGTAGGATCGGAGGGTCCCAGGCAGGAGGCCTACGCCTTTCGATCGTAGTGTTTTATTTTGCCCTGCCTTTCTAAAGGCCTTTCTGTTTCTGTTTCATATCTGTACTCAGATATCTGATGCTTTCACTGACGCTTGTACGCAAGCTTATGTATTCGAGCCCTCGAGGCCCCTGGCTTGTAACATAAAGCTTGTATGACTTTATTTATGTTTTAGAGTTGTGTTGTGATATCTTCCCGTGAGTCCTTAGGCTTGATCGTGTGCATTTGCGTGTATGATTAGTGCACGATTGAGCTGGGGGCGTCACAAGTTGGTATCAGAGCCGATTAACTGTAGGAACCCCACTTTCCAACTCCTTGGCCGAAGTTGAGTCTAGTGGTCCAAAACTGTTTTACTAACTTGGCTGTGTGGCTTACGGGCCCACGTCGCCAATTGGGTGGTATTAGGATCTTTTACTCCTTGACCTTTACTTTGGAACTCTGATCTCTCTTCTATTCGGGTTAAAATTTTACTAACTCCAACCTTAGGTTCTCGTAGTCACATCCACCCGGAGTTCTGAAATTCCCCCCTTTCTTCAAGATTGTGGGCCAGGTTCTGCTTGCAGGATCCTTTTATCGAGGGCACCCTGTGTTTCACTTGCAGATTCCTCGCCCCAATAGTTTTCTCCGACATTGATGTAGCCTTTGCTATGTCTCGTTGTGTACTTCCCTACCGCGTGCATGCACGCCGCCTAGATGTCTAGCCCTCCCTTTTCAACTGTCGTAATGCCGGATACTAACCGAGGCTATGTGTGGCTTCGAATGTCTGGTGCAAATACGATGAAGTATCTATTGCACTTCTTCTGTTGTGCGTGTTACTTCATGAATCATTCCATACGCATGCAGTTTTCTTGCTAAACTGCCCCTGTTGATTTGGCAGGATGGCTGACGATCCCCCACCTCCACCTTATATTGCCGGAATGATGCAGCAGTTTGAACTGAACCGTTAGGTTATGACCGGAATATTGGCCCATTTCCCTACTCAGAATGCTCAACAGTAGAATGCTCCAGTAACTCTGCTAGAATTTGTGTGCCTCAATCCATCCGTTTTTCGCAACTCCACCAATCCTATGGATGCTGATGATTGGCTTCGTGACATCCTGTTTGAGATGGAGTCGGCTAATGTTGCCCCTGACAGTTACGTCACCTTTGCGACATTCCACTTGAAGGGTCCCGCTGCTCAATGGTGGGAAAGCCACAAGGGTATGTTGCCTGCAGAGTCTGTAACCACTTGGCAGGAATTTCAGTCAGGTTTTCGTGCACAGTACATTCCTCAAGGTCTGATGGACCAGAAGAAGCAGGAGTTCCGAAAACTCTCACAGGGCAAAATGACTGTGGATGAATATCAGAGGAAATTTCTTGAATTGTCCCGCTATGCTGAAGATGACGTCTGCACTGACGCCCGCAAACAGGAGAAATTCCGTGAAGGACTACGTACTGATATAAACCTTGCACTTGCTGTATTATACTGGATGTGCGCAGAGAGCTAATGAAACTCCATTCCTTTTTCTCTATACTCAACCATGATTTCACAGACTTCGCAACGCTTGTCAGCAAATCTTTCCAAGTTGAAACAGCTCTGACTGAGTACCAGGAGTCGCTCAAGCGCACTCATGAAGCTGGCGCAACCTTGAGTCAGCCTGTTCAGAAATGTCGAGTCTGGATCCCACACAATGTTCATCACCGACCTGTCCCTATACCCAGGCCATCTTATGTTACACCTCGTTTGCCTACACCACCGAGGCAGCTGACGATTCAAGGCGGACAACCCAATGTTGAAGCTCCTCCCCATAATGATGGTTTATGCCGCAAGTGTGGACAGCCAGGGCATCATGCTTTCAACTGTCCTCAGGTTCAGCCGCAGAATTCATCACGTTGTTCTGTTGACCGTAAAAAGGGCCGACGAAACCATCCTAGCAGAAATCGTAATGCCAGACGACCTGCTAGTCAGCTTGTTCATGTTAACCATGTCAAGACTGAAGAAGCTCGATAGGACCCCAAAATTGTGATGGGCACCCTTCTAGTGAATTCAAACCCAGCTTCAGTACTCTTTGATTCTGGAGCATCGCACTCCTTCATGTCCGAAAGTTTTGCACGAAGTCATGATATCCCTTTCGAGAAGATGTCCACCCATTTGGTAATTCAGTCACCCGGGGCTAATTGGCAAACTACCAGGGTAAGCCACGGTAACCACATTGTGATCGGAGGATTGATGTTCCCCGTTTCACTCATTGCTCTCAAGACCTCCAACATAGACATTATTCTGGGTATGGACTGGTTGAAGCCTTATAAAGCTTTGATTGACTGTGCCACTGAATCAGTCTGGCTCACTCACCCTTCTGGCCAGAAAGTACAATACTCAGCTCGAATAGCTCAGGATGCTGAGACTCAAATATATGTTCTGAATGCATTGAACGCTTCACCTCTTGAAGGCACCGAGAATGTTCCAGTTGTTCATGATTTTCAAGATGTCTTTCCAGAAGAACTTCCAGGAATACCCTCTGCTAGAGCTGTCGAGTTTGTCATCGACTTGAAGCCTGGCACTACCCCTATTGCGAAGCGTCCTTATAAGATGCCTCCGCATCATCTTCTCGAGCTTAAGGAAGAAATCGACACATCGCTTAAGAAAGGTTTCATCCACCCCAGTTCCTCTGCTTGGGGAGCACCTTCGCTCTTCGTTAAGAAGAAGGATGGAACTAACCGATTGGTTCAGGATTACCGGCCCATTAACCAAGCCACAATTCAGAATAAATATCCGCTTCCTCGAATCAATGATTTGTATGATCAACTTGCTGGATCATCGGTATTCTCTAAACTCGACTTGAGGTTGGGTTATCATCAGATCCGTGTTCGTGAAGAGGATATTCCGAAGACTGCATTTGTTACTCGCTATGGCTCTTACGAGTACACTGTCATGTCATTTGGATTAACAAATGCTCCAGCCACATTCTCCCGTCTGATGAATTATATCTCCATGGATTACCTCGACAAGTTCATCGTGGTTTACTTGGATGATATTCTGGTATATTCGAAGAATAAGGAAGAACATGCTGAACACCTCCGTCTTGTACTGGAAAGGCTTCGAGAACACCAGTTGTATGCCAAGTATTCCAAATGTGAATTCTGGCTTTCTGAAGTAACTTACCTTGGTCATGTGATTTCCAAGGATGGAATTGCTGTTAACCCGAAACGAGTTCAGGCTATTCTTGACTGGACTCCTCCGAAGAACGTCAAGCAAGTGAGAAGTTTTCTCGGCCTTGCAAGCTATTGCCGTCGATTTGTCGAGAACTTTTCCAAGATTGCTAAGCCCCTGACTGATCTGCTTCACAAGGGTGTTAAATTTGAATGGACAGAAAAATGTCAGGAAAGTTTTCAAACACTCAAGGACAAGCTAACATCTGCCCCAGTACTATCTCCTCCAGATACCCGCAAAGACTTCGTGATTTATTGTGACGCATCCCGTGAAGGATTAGGCTGTGTCCTAATGCAAGAGCGTAAAGTGATTGCCTATGGCTCTCGTCAGTTGCGCCCACATGAAGAGAATTATCCGGCACATGATCTAGAACTAGCTGCTGTCATCTATGCACTGCAGTTGTGGCAACATTACCTTCTCGCTAATCGTTGCGAGATATACACGGATCATAAAAGTCTGAAGTACTTGTTCACTCAGCCATCTCTAAACCTCCGTCAGCAAAGATGGATGGAGGCCATTGCGGACTATGATTTGGGTATTTCCTATACCCCTGGCAAGGCTAACGTGATGGCTGATGCCTTAAGCCGCAAGTCCTATTGCGACAACCTCATGGTTAGGCGAGGTCAACCTCGTCTTTTGAAGAACTGCGCAAGCTGAATCTACGTATTGTTCCACAGGGTTCTCTTAATAACCTTGTGATACAACCAGATCTTGAGAAAGCTGTTAAGAATGCGCAAGCTAAAGATGCTGAAATTGATCTCATGAAGAAAGATCTTCACCTTGAAAAGTACAGGGAATTCTCGCTGTCTGAAGATGGAACCTTGTATTTCAGAAACCGCATTGTCATACCTCGCTTCGAGCTTATGACCGACAAGGTCATGAAGGAGGCACATGATACCCCGCTGTCTATTCATCCGGGTAGCACCAAGATGTATCATGATCTCCGTCAAAGGTACTGGTGGTCTAAAATGAAGCAGGATATTGCTCGATATGTTGCTGAATGTGATGTGTGTCATCGCGTTAAAGCAGAACATCAGAAGCCGGCTGGAATTCTGCAACCACTTCCTATTCCTCTATGGAAATGGGATAAGGTTCAGATGGATTTTGTTACAGGACTTCCCAGGTCACAGAAGGGTCACGATGCTATTCTTGTCGTCGTCGACCAACTCTCTAAAGTTGCACACTTTCTGCCTGTCAAAGAGACTATCACTGCTAGTCAGTTAGCAGAGTTGTATATCTCCAGAATTGTATCACTCCACGGTATTCCGAAGGAGATCAGTTCGGACCGTGGCGGCCTTTTCACTTCCAAATTCTAGGAAAGTTTCCAAATAGCTATGGGAACTCATATTACCTGGAGTTCAGCTTATCACCCCCAATCCCAAGGCCAAGTCGAGCGAGTCAATCAAGTGCTTGAAGACATGCTTCGGGCTTGTGTTATTTCTTTTGGCAAGAAGTGCGAAGAATCTCTCCCGTAAGCCGAGTTCTCTTATAACAACAGCTATCAAGCCAGCTTGAAAATGGCCCCCTTTGAAGTATTATATGGATGTAAGTGTCGAACCCCTCTTAATTGCTCAGAAACTGGGGAACGACCGCTCGTGGGTCCGGATATTATTCAACACGCCAAAGAACAAGTCCGTATCGTTCGAGAAAATCTCAAGGCGGCTCAGGACCGCCAAAAGAGCAACTAGGATCGCAAATGATGGGGTTTAACTTATCAACCTGGTGATCAGGCTTATCTGCGAGTCACTCCTATGAAGGGCACCTACCGTTTTGGAATCAAGGGCAAGCTAGCTCCGCGCTACATTGGTCCTTTCCGCATTGTAGCAAGACGTGGTCAGGTGGCATATAAATTGGAGTTGCCGTCGCAATTCTCTCATATCCATGACGTCTTCCATGTGTCGCAACTTCGTAAATGCTTCAAGGAATCTCCGCACCGAGCTGTGGATCACGAGATGCTCGAATTGCAAGATGATCTATCTTATAAGGAGCATCCGATCCGCATTCTCGATGAAGCTGAACGTCGGACCCGTCAGAAGGTTACCAAGTTCCTCAAAGTGCAGTGGTCAAATCATACTGAAGATGAAGCCACTTGGGAACGCGAGGATAATCTTCGTGCGGAATACCCCGAACTTTTTCCTTCTACCTCTTAATTCTCGGGACGAGAATTCTTGTTAGTAGAGGAGATTTGTAACACCCCCAGTGGTTAGCTACAGTAATCACTTTTGATAATGGCAAGTCAGCATGATTAACAGTGCCAAATCATCATTTGCATCATATTGCATTTAAACTCCTAATTCAAACTTCACATTAAATTAAAGTGGAAGATAAAAGTTGCTTAACTTAGAAACTAAAATGTTCATTAAATAATAAATATTCCAGAGACCATACTAAAATTATAACCAACAATAAATAAATAAATTAGGTGACTCTAACATTACCAAAACAGCAAGGTTTAATACATTTTATTTAATATAAAATTTGTGTCAACTCCGTTTGTCTCCAAAACAATTTTTGGCAGTAGTAAATAATGCCTAACATTTAATGGTGCAATTCACATGTTTTGCTAAAGTCATTTGGTGGCCTAACTATTTATAAAACAAAAAATAAGAATAAATAAAAAGAAAAAGAGAAAAAAAAACAAAGTAAAAGGAAAACAAACCCCCTCCCCCGACTGGGCCTCGGCCCAGCAGGCCAACCAGCCAGCCAGGCTGGCCCTCCCCGTCCCCTATACCTCCCTCCCCCCGAGCGACGCAGAAACCCTAACCCTATCCACTCGCCCCCCACTCCTCCCCTCGCTCTCCCACTCCCCCGATCTGGATCGGGGATCCACCCCGACCGGCCCCGTCGACGCCACGCTTGCGCCCGTCGCTGTCACCCCGTCGCCGCCTCGTCCTCGTCGCCGTCGCCGAACGCCTCCCCGTCTCCCCCTCGTCGGACCTCCTCGAGCCTCGCCGCCCTCTCCCCACGACGCTGGTGAGGCCTCGGCCTCCCTCGCTCGCCTCCGCGCGCCGTGCTCGCTCGCCGTGGCCCCGTGCCCGCTGCTGCTCCTTCGTCCCGATGCCGCATCGCGCCCGGCTGCCGCTCGCCTCGCCGCTGGTGCCCGCGCCCACCTGTGGCCTCCTCCCGCTCCGCCCTGCGCGCGCGTGCCCCGGCTCGCTGCTGCCGCTGACCTCCCCGCTCGCCCGCTTCTGCAGCTGCTACTGCTGCAGCTGGCGTCGCCCCGCCTCGCCCGCTACGGCCCCGCCTGCCGGCGCAGTCGCCGCTCCCCGCAGCCGCTCGCCGCGCTCGGACATCGCCACGGCCAGCGCTCGGGCTCACCCCATCGGGCGCCCGTGGCTGCGCCCGTTCGCCCGCCCCGTTAAGGCCCCTGTGCCACTGACGAACGGGGCCCACGCCCAAAAGTTTAAAAAAAGAAAAAAAAGAAATTAAAAATAAAAGTAATTATTAATTAATTAATTAACCTGATTAATTCTGTTTAAATAACTAATTAAGTTTAATTAACTTAATGATTTAATTAACCTAATTAACTACTGTTAATTAACTAAACAGGCTGCTGATGTCATGCTGACGTCATGATGATGTCAGCATACACTATTTTGGATATTTCTAATTTAATTAATTAAATAAATTCCAGAAATTGTTTTAAACTTTAAAAATTAATATAAAATAATCCATAGCTCAGATGAAAATACTTTCTACATGAAAGTTGCTCAGAACGACGAGACGAATCTAAATACGTGGTCTGTTCGTCCGTCACACGTCTCTAACTATCCGAACATGCAACCGTTCCCCTCTTTTCGTCTGTCCAAAATGCCGGACACTGGGAATACTTTCCCGGACGTTTTTCCCCTTCGCCGGGATTACCTAGCACTACGATAGGTCACCCCTAGCACCGTGCATCGTATTGTCATGCATCTGTTTGCTTGTATTTACTGTTTCTTCCCCCTCTTCCTATTCGCTAGACCCCGAGACCGCTGACGATATCCTGAAGATCGACGACCCCACTGACTACCTTGCCCTTGCCGCCGAGCAACCAGGCAAGCCCCCCCTTTGAGCATACCGATATCGCCCATTCTATTTTCTCATGCTTGCATTAGAATTGCTGCTGCTGCTGCTTTACCTATTCTGATGCATAGCCTGTTTATTGTAACCTGCTGTTGATAATTACCTGCATATCCTAAACTGCTTAGTTTAGGCTGGGTAGAGACCTAGCAGTGACCCCCACTTTTCCCGACTGCCCCGCTGGATTATCAGAAGACCCGATCAACGGGATTGAAGACCAGGCCCCGGCACCGCACATCACCCCCTTAGTTGTAACGACACTGCAGCGTTACTATCGAGTGCCGAGGGTGAAACCTCTTGTAGCACTTCTGATGTTAACCCTGTAGAGTAGATATTTGGTCGTGGTCATCGAGGGTGATTCCTCCTTTACCACTTCCGATAACGACGCGGTCGTGCAACACATCAAGTGTGAACCCATCGAGGGTGAATCCTCCTACGTTCACCTTGACAGTTACATCGAGTGGGTATCCGTCGAGGGTGATACCTCGGATTCCCTTGATGTTATGGACACACAGCTACTGTGACTTTACCCCTGCACCCTGTTAGAAACGGGTCGGCCCCGAGGGCGACCCGAGGGAGTTACTTTAACTGCAGGACTGGAGGGACAGGCGGTACCGCCCAGTAGAGGTGGACCTGAGTTCCCGACAGTCTTTTGTGAGACGGGTTGACCTGGATGGTGCCCGAGTGAGAATACGAGGCGTGGCCGGGCATTCTTGGCCCTTGCCGCAAGTCCTCGAGACAGGGCGACGGGGTCACATCGATCGTGAGTCTCTGCTCGTTACCGCACTACCAAGGTACTAACGGTTTGGATATTTGATCTGAGTGGGCCTCTGGCCCGATAGCACTAACCACCACGTGGGCATAGTATGGGCGTTCTGCGTCGTATGCATCAGCCAAAAGCTCTGTCAGACGTCCAGTTCAGCACTGCGGCCGGGCTGGGCCGGCACCATCCTGAGGGGTGGAGCCTGATTCGCCCGGCACGCAACGACCCGGAGGGCGAGGGGCGATGGCCAAGACCCCCTTGCGCTTAGGATGTAGACCGACGGAGACCTCTCTGCTGAGCTGTAGGTAGGGTTGCGGTGTGTCATTTGGCCGAGGCCGGGCATGACCCAGAAAATTGTGTATGGCCGGAGTTAAGCGAGCGTGGTGGGTAAGTTGGTGCACCCCTGCAGGGAAGAACTAATCTATGCATAGCCGGATCCTCGGTAACGGACACTCGGAGTTGTATCCCGATTGATACAAATAGAATTGGATACTATGGCTCTAGGATTGCTTCTCGCAGGGAGTCGAGAAGGGATCTCCGGACGAGGTTGATGACTGTATGGCTCTGGGATTGCTTTCTCGCAGGGAGTCGAGAAAGGATCTCTGGGTGAGGTTGAGACTTAATGATACTGCTACATTATATGGTACTGTCTACACTCTTCTAATGCTGCAAGACCTTTGAAGATGCTAGTCTTCGATAGGACTAGGCCTCCTCTCTATTCTGGCATCTCTGCAGCCCAGTCCACATATACAACCTTCCTTTGAAAATGTTGCATATGTAGTGTAGATCCTTGCTTGCTGAGTACTTCTGAGTACTCACGGTTGCTTTGTTTTCCTTTTCTCCCCATATTAGTTTGACGTGACCAAGATGACGGAGCCCCTGAGACAGATGCCCCGACGATCGACTACTACTACTACCCAGAGGATGGATACTACTACGAGTTGACTGACGACCAGGAGTAGGATCGGAGGGTCCCAGGCAGGAGGCCTACGCCTTTCAATCGTAGTGTTTTATTTTGCCCCGCCTTTCTAAAGGCCTTTCTGTTTCTGTTTCATATCTGTACTTAGATATCTGATGCTTCTGCTGGCGCTTGCACGCAAGCTTATGTATTCGAGCCCTCGAGGCCCCTGGCTTGTAATATAAAGCTTGTATGACTTTATTTATGTTTTAGAGTTGTGTTGTGATATCTTCCCGTGAGTCCTTAGGCTTGATCGTGTGAATTTGCGTGTATGATTAGTGCACGATTGAGCTGGGGGCGTCACAATATGGATAATACAGTGACCATAGTACATAGATATATGTGTGTTTCATGCTGTTATCCTGTCCACCTTACTACTGAACCGGTTTACCAAAATGAGTTTCATATACTACATGCTAAACCTGTGATGTGTCTGCTTGTTTCTCTTGTAGAATGCGAACAAAATATTGGAGTAGAGCACCCCACTATGCAATGGTAGAGAAAGTAATGCAGATAAGGTTCAAGATAGTGAGACAACCCTGTTGGTCTCCAAGAAATGTGATAAAAATGATCTTGTAGACAGTGAGACAACCCCACAGTCCTGCGTTGATGTAGTGTTCGAGTTACTAGCCAGTACCGCTGGCACAAGCTCTTCGAACTCGCTGCCTGAATCACTTCGGCTTCTTTAGTCTCAGCTACAAGCAGAAAGGCATCAGTCAGCTGTGCTGCGGCAAGAAGCCGAAGGACTGAGGAAGTCCCTGCAGAATTCAGATGCATACTTTCTGGTGCAACAGCAAGCGCTCGGGGATTTAAGCGCCAAACAAGAGAAAGTTAATAAGCTTGCTAAGCATCTTGCCAGCATTATGGGTACCCAGGATATTGTTTCTTAAGCTCTTCTGAAGTAGTTTCAGTTCTGGACTGGTTTTGCTGCGGCGTTTATTTGCACTGGTCGCCAACTTTGACAACCAGTGTATGTGATATGCTGCTTTGTTCCCTATATTTGCACTAGTGGCGAACTTTGATGCCCAGTGGATGTAATATGTGTAATAGCCGTGATAGCCTAGTGTAAGTTGCTTGCTTATTTATTTCCTTGTTGTCTTGTTTATTTGTTTGCTTGTAGTCAGTGCTGTTCTTTTTCCATGGTTTGCTAGTGGCCGCAATAACTTATTTTTTAAAACTAGGCCACGATAACCATGGGCTACATATTTACTGTAGTGACCATGGCCCTCCTACGGGCCGTAGAAACAATGGTCCTTCTACGGGCCATAGAAACTATGGGCCTTCTATGGGCCGTAGAAACAATGGGCCTTCTACGGGCCGTAGCATCAATGGGCCTTCTACGGGCCGTATGATCGATTGGCCAAACATGGGCCAATAACGGACCGCATTATGGGCCGTAAACGGGCTAGAGTTGGAATCGTCCGTTCATGGGCCGACCATAATGGGCCGTCGTTAATCGGCCGTATTTGATGACGCTATGAAAACGGCCCAACGGATTAACGGGCCACAAACGGGCCGATTGTAACCACGGGCCGAATTTGGCCCGTAAGCAAAAAAGGCCAGTAACGGGCCGTAAGTAACCGAATGTTGGAAATGAGCCCAAGAATAAATGGGCCCTGAGAAGGCCGAAAGATAACACGGGCTGGAAACGGCCCAATGGAATAATGGGCGTTAATGGGTATAAAGCGATACACTATTCATTACGGGCCAGTTTCACCACGGGCCATTAATGGGCCCAGAGTTACAAAGGGCCTCATATGGGCCGAAAGACGTCATGGAACATACATGGGCCGGAATTTACAACGGGCTGGAATCATATTGGATGGCCCAGATGACGCTACTGGGCCTAATTCGGATAGGCCGTAACGGGCCGTGAGTTAGCGGCTGTAAATGGGCAATATGCGAACAGGCCGTTAATAGGCTTTCCGTGGGCCGGCCTGCTACCTTTTGACCAAGTCAAACGGGTCGGCCTTTTCACCGCAATGGGCCTTTGTTGGGCCGTGCCACGTGTTGACGTATCATAGGCGCCTCCGGTCCAGTGAGTGGATGACATCTGTCCCAACGGTGAGCCGACACGTGGTTCCTCTGGCCATTGAGAATTTTACACGTGGAAAATCCCCATTGGTCCAGGCTGTTAACGGGTTATCGGATCCAAAACCGGACCTGATAGCTTAACGGCAACCCGTTACGGTGGATGCCATGTGTCAGTTACCCTTGACGAAAGCACTTCCATGACGCGCCATTTATCGTCATGGAAGTGGACACTTCCGTGATGATAATTTTGGTAATGTCATGGAACACTTCTACGACAGCACAGGTATGACTATCTTGATTCTGTCATAAAATCGTCATGGATGTACATTCATGATAGAAAACGTGACCTACTGTGACAAACACGTATCATCACGGAAGTGTATTTTTTTTGTAGTGCACTCATAAGGAAGACAATCAATAAATAAATCATGCTCCAACTTCGTTACATAACGGTTCACCATATGTGCATGCTACGGGAATCACAAACTTCAACACAAATATTTCTACAATCCACAATTACTCACTAGCATGACTCTAATATCACCATCTTTATATCTCAAAACAATCATAAGGAATCAAACTTCTCATAGTATTCAATGCACTTTATATGAAAGTTTTTATTATATCCCTCTTGGATGCCTACCATATTAGGACTAAATTCATAACCAAAGCAAATTACCATGCTGTTTAGAGAGACTCTCAAAATAATATAAGTGAAGAATGAGAGTTCAACAATTTCTATAAAATAAAACCACCGCCGTGCTCTAAAAAGATATAAGTGAAGCACTAGAGCAAAATTGCCTAGCTCAAAAGATATAAGTGAAGCACATAGAGTATTCTAATAAATCAAGATTCATGCGTGTCCCTCTCAAAAGGTGTGTACAGCAAGGATGATTGTGGAAAACTAAAAAGCAAAGACTCATATCATACAAGACGCTCCAAGCAAAACACATATCATGTGGTGAATAAAAATATAGCCTCAAGTAAATTTACTGATAGACGAAGACGAAAGAGGGGATGCCTTCCGGGGCATCCCCAAGCTTAGGCTCTTGATTGTCCTTGACTATTACCTTGGGGTGCCTTGGGCATCCCCAAGCTTAGACTCTTGCCACTCCTTATTCCATAGTCCATCAAATCCTTACCCAAAACTTGAAAACTTCACAACACAAAACTCAACAGAAAACTCGTGAGATCCGTTAGTATAAGAAAATAAAATCACCACTTTTGGTTCTGTTGTGAACTCATTATTTATTTATATTGGTGTAATATATACTGTATTCCAATTTTTCCATGGTTCATACCCCCCGATACTACCCATAGATTCATCAAAATAAGCAAACAACACATAGAAAACAGAATCTGTCGAAAACAGAACAGTCCGCGAAGATCTGAATTTTTCTAATACTTATGTAACTCCAAACATTCTGAAAATTTTGGAAAACAGATGCCATTTGTATATCAATCTTGTGTAAAAAATTCAGGGTTTTTCCATGCTCCAGTGAATTATTAAAATTCTGTGACTGGACGCAAAATTTTCTGTTTTTCAGCAAGATCAAATCAACTATCACCGTAAGCCATCCCAAAGGTCTTACTTGGCACAAACACTAATTAAAACACCAAAACACAATTAATACAGAGGTAGTAATGTGTATTTTATTCAAAAACAGGAGCAAAACAAAAACACACAAATAAAATTGGGTTGCCTCCCAACAAGCGCTATTGTTTAACGCCCTTAGCTAGGCATAAAAACACATAGATCTCGGTATTGTCATAATATTAATAAGGCATATCTCGAATGCTCATCTCATACTCCCTTAGTTTAGCAGAAAGTTTTCTTCGTGGTAAACAAAAGTAATCAAAAGGGCTAAATTTAAATAGGATAAGGATCCCTAAGATCAAGCTTGGGAGGAATTGGTTCCTCCTTCGGCCCCTTGTATTGTATGATCAACTCATCATTGTAAGCGTTCTTTTGGAAAAAAGTTATGAGCTTATTTCCTAGAGAGAAACCTAATCCGTTGTTTTGTATAGCAAAATTATCATTAAGTTAAGAAATTTTATCAACTAAAACATCGGTAGGGACCCTTTTTCTCAAATTTTCATTATAAGCAACATGATTGAGAGATCGCAATCGCATTATTTCTTCTTGATTAAAGAGAATCCCCTCTATGGGAGGACGACCACCATCTATTTTATAATGTGCAAAAATTTCACTAGCTTCTTTCATAATGAATCTAAACTCATGAGCTAGAAATATAGTAGCGGCGCGTTTAACAGAAGAATGCTCAATATTAGAGAACTCTAGAAAAATCCTTTGTATGCATGGATGCATATGAACAAATTGTCTTTCAAGTTCAATTACAAGCAAAGTTATTTCATCCACGAGACTATTAGTTTTATGGAGAATAGATCCACCTAACGTGGGTAATGCACCGGCACAAGTAAAGAAATCTTGAATAACCCCTTTTCCAATAATATTGCCGCTACCTATGCGAAGTTTTTTAGTGTGTAAGATAGTAGATTCTTCATGAGGATTAATATTAGCAAAATTATCAAGGTTTCCCTCATCATTACTACTATCCTTTTCAACGATAATCTCCCCAGGTTCAGACATGGTGGCAACAAACCGATCTAACAAACGGGGAAAAAGGCAAACGAAAAGACGAACGGAAAAAGGGCGAATAGAAAGGCAAATCTTTTCAAAAATCGTTTTAGAAGCGGGGGAGAGGAAAATGAGAGGCAAATGGTGAATAATGTATTGCAAGAGATGAGAGTTTTATGATGGGTACTTGGTATGCTCGACGTAGATCCCTCCAACAATGAAGCCAGAAATTGGCAAGTCGATGAGAGACTAGTCTTGACTTGGCGTAGATCTCCCCGGCAACGGCGCCAGAAATTCTTCCTGCTACTTCCTGAGCTTGCGTTGGTTTTTCCCTTGAAGAGGAAAGGGTGATGCAGCACAGTAGAGGTAAGTATTTCCCTCAGTTAAGAACCAAGGTATCAATCCAGTAGGAGAAACGCGCAAATCACCATACCTGCACAAACAATCAAACACTTGTACCCAACGCGATAAAGGGGTTGTCAATCCCTTCACGGTCACTTGCAAAGGTGAGATCTGATAGAGATAGATAAATAAAAGATAAAATATTTTTGGGTTTTTTGGTATATAGATCTGAAAAGAAAAGATTGCAAAATAGTAGATCGGAAACTAATATGATGGAAAATAAACCCGGGGGCCATAGGTTTCACTAGAGGCTTCTCTCATGAAGGCAAATAATACGGTGGGTGAACAAATTACTGTCGAGCAATTGATGAAAAGCGCAAAGGTATGAAGATATCCAAGGCAATGATTATGCATATAGGCATCACGTCTGTGTCAAGTAGACCGACTCTGCCTGCATCTACTACTATTACTCCACACATCGACCGCTATCCAGCATGCATCTAGAGTATTAAGTTCATAAAGAACGGAGTAACACCTCAAGTAAGATGACATGATGTAGAGGAATAAACTCAAGCAATATGATGAAAACCCCATATTTTTATCCTCGATGGCAACAATGCAATACGTGTCTCGCTACCCCTACTTTGTCACTGGGTGAAATCACACAAGATTGAACCCAAAGCTAAGCACCTCTCCCATTGCAAGAAAAACCAATCTAGTTGGCCAAACCAAACCGATAATTCGAAGAGAAATACAAAGATATCAAATCATGCATAAAATAATTCAAAGAAGATTCAAATAATATTCATAGATAAGCTGATCATAAATCCACAATTCATCGGATCTCGACAAACACACCGCAAAAGAAGATTACATCAGATAGATCTCCAAGAACATCGAGCAGAACATGGTATTGAGAATCAAAGAGAGAGAAGAAGCCATCTAGCTAGTAGCTATGGACCCGTAGGTCGGTGGTAAACTACTCACGCTTCATCGAAAGGGCAATAGGGTTGATGTAGAAGCCCTCCGTGATCGATTCCCCCTCCGACAGGATGCCGGAAAAGGCCCCAAGATGGGAGCTCACGGGAACAGAAGGTTGCGGCGGTGGAAAAGTGTTTTCGTGGATGCCTCTGGTGGTTCTGGAATATATGTGAATATATAGGAGGAAGATCTAGGTCAGGGAGTCACCGAGGGGCCCACAAGGTAGGGGGCGCGCCCTCCACCCTTGCCGCCGCCTCGTGGCTCTTCTGACTTGGACTCCAAGTCCCCTGGGTGTCTTCCAGTCCAAGAAAAATCATTGTGAACTTTTATTCCGTTTGGACTCCGTTTGGTATTCCTTTTTTGCGAAGCTCAAAAATAGGGAAAAAACAGAAACTGGCACTGGGCTCTAGGTTAATAAGTTAGTCCCAAAAATAATATAAAATAGCATATTAATGCATATAAAACATCCAAAACAGATAATATAATAGCATGGAACAATAAAAAATTATATATACATTGGAGACGTATCAACTAGCATCACACATAATTTCAAAAGCCAATTTCCAATCAGGTGGTTGAACAATAGGTGCAGAAGTTAAGGCTTTCTTAAGTGTTTCAATGGCTTCGACACAATCATCATAAAAAATAAATGGAACATCCTTTTGTAAAAGATTTGTAAGAGTCCTAGAAATTTTATAGAAGTCTTTAATAAACCTCCTATAGAAACCATCATGACCAAGGAAACTACGAATACCTTTAATATCTTTAGGACATGGTATTTTCTAAATTGCATCAACTTTAGCTTTATCCACCTCAATACCTCGTTCAAAATTTTTATGCCCCAAGACAATACCTTCTTTAACTATAAAATGGCATTTCTCCCAATTCATGACAAAATTAGTTTGCTCACATCTCTGCAAAACTCGATCAAGGTTGCTCAAGCAATCATCAAAAGAAGTTCCATAAACAGAAAAATCATCCATGAAAACCTCAACAATCTTTTCACAAAAAATCAGAGAATATAGCAGTTATACATCTTTGAAAGGTAGTAGGTGCATTGCATAAACCAAAAAGCATAAGTTCCAAAAGGGCAAGTAAAGGTGGTTTTTTCTTGATTAGGTTGTGAAACAGGTATTTGAGAAAAACCAGAATATCCATCCAGAATAGAAAAGTGTGTGTGCTTATATAATCTTTCCAACATTTGATCAAAAAAAGGTAAAGGGTAATGATCTTTTCTAGTTGCTTTATTTAATTTTCTAAAATCAATTACCATTTTATAGCCAGTAACAATTATTTGTGGAATAAGTTCATTTTTATCATTAGGAACAACGGTAATACCTCCCTTCTTAGGGACACAATGAACGGGACTTACCCATCTACTATCAGGTATGGGATAGATTATACCTGCTTCCAGAAGCTTTAATATTTCAGTTCTTACCACTTCTTTCATCTTAGGATTCAAACATCGTTGATGATCAACAACGGGTTTAGAATCAGGTTCCATATTAATCTTGTGCTGACAGAGAGTGGGACTAATGCCCTTAAGATCATCAAGAGTATGTCCAATGGCAGCACGGTGCTTCTTTAGAATTTTCAATAATCTTTCTTCTTCATGTTCTGAAAGGTTAACACTAATAATAACAGGATATATCTTTTTCACATCGAGATAGGCATATTTCAAAGTGTCAGGCAATTGTTTTAATTCAAACACAGGATCACCTTTAGGTGGAGGAGGACCTCCTAGAGTTTCAATAGGCAAATTGTGTTTGAGCAGAGGTTGTTATTCAAAGAATTTTTTTTATCTATTTCATTTCTTTCATGCATATGCATATCATTTTCATGGTCTAGCAAATATTGTTCTAGTGGATTAGTAGGAGGCACAACAATAGAAGTAAGACCAATTATTTCATCCTTACTAGGTAATTCTTTCTTATGAGGTTGTCTACTAAACTTGGAGAAATTAAAATCATGAGACTCATTACCAAAGCTAGCACCGACAGTTTGTTTTTCACAATCTATTTTAGCATTCACGGTGTTCAAGAAAGGTCTACCAAAGATAATGGGACAAAAATCATCTTGTGGGGAACCAAGAACTAGAAAATCAGTAGGGTATTTTGTTTTCCCACACAAGACTTCAACATATCTAACAATCCCAAGTGGTGTAATGGTGTCTCTATTAGCAAGTTTAATAGTAACATCTATATCTTCTATTTCAGCGGGTGCTATGTCATTCATAATTTCTTGGTATAAGGTCAAAGGAATAGCAGTCACGCTAGCACCTAAGTCACATAAACCATGATAACAATGATCTCCTATTTTAACTTAGACAACAGGCATGCCAACAAAAGGTCTATGTTTATCATTTTCATCGGGTTTGGCAATTCTAGTAGCATCATCTTAGAGGTAAATAACATGCCCATCAACATTTTCTACTAGGAGATCTTTAACCATAGCAACACTAGGTTCTACTTTAATTTGTTCAGCAATTTAGGTGCTCTAATATTACTTTTGCAAACCACAGTTGAAACCTTAGCTTGTTCCTTTATTCTAACAGGGAAAGGTGGTTTTTCAATATAAGCAGTAGGCACAACTGGATCAACATTGTAAATAATAGTTTCATCTTTAACTATGACCGGTTCTTTAATTTCTTCTTTAATAGGGGGATGGTATTTAAACCACTTCTCCTTAGGGAGATCAACATGAGTAGCAAAGGATTCACAAAAAGAGGCTACTATCTCAGAGTCAAGTCCATATTTAGTGCTAAACTTGTGAAAAGCATCGGTATTCATAAAAGATTTAACACAATCAAATTCAAGCTTAATACCTGACTCTTTACCTTCGTCGAGTTCCCAATCTTCAGAGTTGCGTTTAATTCTTTCTAAAATATCCCACCTGAATTCAATTGTCTTCTTCGTAAAAGAACCAGTACAAGAAGTATCGAGCATGGATTGATCATCATGAGAAAGCCGAGCATAAAAATGCTGAATAATAATTTCTCTCGAGAGCTCATGATTGGGGCATGAATATAACATTGACTTAAGCCTCCCCCAAGCTAGAGCGATACTTTTTCCTTCACGAGGCCAAAAATTATATATATAATTCCGATCACGACGAACTAGATGCATAGGTTAATTATTTTGGTGAAATTCCAATTTCAATCGATTCCAGTTCCAAGATCCAATATCATCGCATAGCCTATACCATGTCAATGCTTTTCCCTTCAAAGATAAAGGGAAAACCTTCTTCTTAGCTTCATCTCCGGATAAGCCTGCAAGCTTAAATAATCCACAAATTTCATCCACATATATCAAGTGCATATCAGGATGTTCAGTTCCATCTCCTGCATAAGGATTAGCTAGCAGTTGTTCTATCAAACCCGAAGGAATTTCATAACCAATATTTTCAGTAGGTGTAGTAGGTTGAGGGGCAACTAATTGTGCTTCCGGTCGAGGTGAAGATACCCCGAACAAACCCTTCAAAGGATGGTTCTCCATAGTAACAAATGACAATAAATTTCAGCACGTAGTAATAATTTTTCCTTACCAAGAGCGCTTCACTCCCCGGCAAAGGTGCCAGAAAAGAGTCTTGATGACCCACAAGTATAGGGTATCAAATGTAGTCCTTTTGATATGTAAGAGTGTCGAACCCAACGAGGAGCAGAAAGAAATGACATGTGCTTTTCAGCAAGGTATTTTCTGCAGCACTGAAATAAGCGGTAACAAGTAGTTTGATAGCAAGATAATTTGTAACGAGCAAGTAACGATAATGGTAAATAAAGTGCAGCAAGGTAGCCCAATCCTTTTGTGGCAAAGGACAGGCTAAAAAGGTCTCTTATGCTAAGCAAAGCGTTCTTGAGGGTACACGGGAATTTCACCATATCACTTTCATCATGTTGGTTTGATTCGTGTTCGCTACTTTGATAATCTGATATGTGGGTGGACCGGTGCTTATGTGCTGTTCTTACTTTAACAAACCCCCTACTTATGATTAACCCCCTCGCAAGCATCCGCAAGTATGAGAAAAGTATTAAGATAAAATCTAACCATAGCATTAAACTTTTGGATCCAAATCGGCCCCTTACGAAGTAGCGCGTAAAATAGGGTTTATGCTTCTGTCACTCTAGCAACCCATCATCTAATAACTACTCCACAATTCATTCCCTTAGGCCCAAATATGGTGAAGTGCCATGTAGTCGACGTTCACATGACACCACTAAGGAAATCACAACATACATATCATCAAAATATCGAACACATATCAAGTTCACATGATTACTTGCAACATGACTTCTCCCATGACCTCAAGAACAAAAGTAACTACTCACAAATAATAATCATGTTCAAGATCAGAGGGGTATTAAATAGCATAATGGATCTGAACATATAATCTTCCACCAAATAAACCATATAGTAATCAACTACAAGATGTAATCAACACTACTAGTCACCCACAGGTACCAATCTGAGGTTCCGGTACAAAGATTGAACACAAGAGATGAACTAGGGTTTGAGAGGAGATGGTGTTGTTGAAGATGTTGATGGAGATTGCCCTCCCAAAGATGAGAGGGTTGTTGGTGATGACGATGACGATGATTTCCCCCTCCGAGAGGGAAGTTCCCCCGGCGGAATCGCTTCGCCGGAGGGCAAAAGTGCTCCTGCCCAAGTTCCGCCTCGAAATGGCAGCGCTTCATCCCGAAAGTCTCCCCCTTATTTTTTCTAGGTCAAAAGACCTTAAGTACCAAAATATGGGCACCAGAGGTGGGCTGTGCTAGGCACAACCCACCAGGGCGCGCCTGGGGGCCCAGGCGCGCCCTGGTGTCTTGTGCTCACCAGGATGGGCCCCTCCGGTAGTTATTTGCTCATGTATTTTTTATATATTCCAAAATAATTCTTCGTGAATTTTCAACTCATTTGAAGATGTGCAGAATAGGTAACTCTGACGTAGCTTTTCCAGGCCCAGAATTCCAGCTGCCGATATTCCCCCTCTTTGTGTAAACCTTGCATATTACGAGAGAAAAGGCATTAGAATTACTCCAAACAGCATTATTATTCATAAACACATTATAAATATCAGTAGGAAAACATGATGCAAAATGGACGTATCACCGGTCCACCCACATATCAAATTATGAAAGTAGCGAACGCGAAGCAAACCAACATGATGAAAGTGACTAGACAAAATTCCCGTGTGCCCTCAAGAACGCTTCGCTTATTATAAGAGACTGTTCCAGCCTGTCCTTTGCTACAAAAAGGATTGGACTACCTTGCTACACTTTATTTACCGTTACCGTTACTTGTCCATTACAAATTATCTTATTATCAAACTACTTGTTACCGACAATTCAGTGCTTGCAGAAATTACCTTGCTGAAAACCGCTTGTCATTTCCTTCTACTCCTCATTGGGTTCGACACTCTTACTTATCGAAAGGACTATGATTGATCCCCCATACTTGTGGGTCATCAACCACCTTTCCCTGTTAGGATAAAGGAACATGCTAAGGTTTCAACCGTGGTGAACAAAAATAATATTAGAGCACCTAGACCCTTTGAACAAATTAAAGTAGAACCTAATATTGATATGGTTAAAGATCTCTTGGTTGATAATATAGATGGGCATGTTATTTATTTCTGTGATGAAGCTACTAGAATTGCCAAACCCGATAGTAAAGATAAGGATAAGCCCGTTGTTGGCATGCCGGTTGTCTCAGTTAAAATAGGAGATCATTGTTATCATGGCTTATGTGACTTGGGTGCTAGTGTGAGTGCTATCCAATTTACCTTATATCAAGAAATTATGAATGATATTGCTCCTGCTGAAATAGAAGACAATGATGTTACTATTAAGCTTGCAAACAGAGATACTATTACACAACTTGGGATTGTTAGAGATGTTGAAGTCTTGTGTGGAAAAATATAATGCCCTACTGATTTTCTAGTTCTTGGTTCTCCACAAGATGATTAATTTTTCCATAATTTTTGGTAGACCTTTCTTGAATACTGTTAATGCTAAGATTGATTGTGCTAAAGAAACTTTCAGTGTTGACTTTGGTGATATATCTCATGAGTTTAATTTCTCTAAGTTTCATAGACAACCTCATGATAAGGAATTGCCTAGTAAAGATGAAATTATTGGTCTTCCTTCTATTGCTGTACCTCCTACTGACCCGTTAGAACAATATTTGCTAGACCATGAAAATGATATGTTCTTTGATCAACCACCTATTCTTAAACACAATTTGTCTATTGAAACTCTTGGAGGTCCTCCTCCACCTAAAGGTGATCCTTTGTTTGAATTAAAACAATTGCCTGATACATTGAAATATGCTTATCTTGATGAAAAGAAGATATATCCTGTTATTATTAGTGCTAACCTTTTAGAGCATGAAGAAAAGAGATTATTAAAAACTCTGAAGAAGCACCGCGCTGCTATTGGATATACTCTTGATGATCTTAAGGGCATTAGTCCCACTCTATGTCAGCATTAAATTAATATGGAGCCTGATGCTAAACCAGTTTTGATCATCTACGATGATTAAATCCTAAGATGAAGGAAGTGGTAAGAACTAAAATATCAGAACTCCTGGAAGTAGGTATAATCTATCCCATAGCTGATAGTTGATGGGTAAGTCCTATTCATTGTGTCCCCAAGAAAGGAGGCATTACAGTTGTTCCTAATGTAAAAATGAGCATATTCCACAAAGAATTGTGACTGGTTATAGGATGGTAATTGATTTTAGGAAACTAAATAAAGCTACTAGAAAAGATCATTACCCCTTACCTTTTATTGATCAAATGTTAGAAAGATTGTCTAAGCATACGCACTTTTGCATTCTTGATGGATATTCTGGTTTCTCTCAAATACATGTATCATAACCCGGCCAAGAGAAAACCACCTTTACTTGTCCTTTTGGAACTTATGCTTATAGACGTATGCCTTTTGGCTTATGTAATGCACTTGCTACCTTTCAAAGATGTATGACTGCTATATTCTCTGACTTTTGTGAAAAGATTGTTGATGTTTTCATGGATGATTTTTTTGTTTACGGAACTTATTTTGATGATTGCTGAAGAAACCTTGATCAAGTTTTGTAGAGATGTGAGCAAACTAATCTTATCTTGAATTGGGAGAAGTGCCACTTTATGGTGAATAAATGGGGCATAAAATTTCTGAACGAGGCATTGAAATGTAGCTAAAGTTGATGCAACTGAGAAAATGCCATGTCCTAAAGATATTAAAGGTATAAGAAGTTTCCTTGGTCATGCTAGTTTCTATAGGAGGTTTATTAAAGACTTCTCTAAAATTTCTAGGCCTCTTACTAATCTCTTGCAAAAAGATGTTCCATTTATTTTTTATGATGATCGTGTAGAAGCCTTTGAAACCCTTAAGAAAGCCTTAACTTCTGCACCTATTGTTCAACCACTTGATTGGAACTTACCATTTGAAATTATGTGTGATGCTAGTGATTATGCTGTTGGTGCTGTTCTAGGCCGAAGAGTGTGACGCCCCCGGCTTAATCGTGCACTAACCATACACGCAAATGCACACGATCAAGCCTAAGGACTCACTTGAAGATATCACAACACAACTCTCAAACATAAATAAAGGCATACAAGCATTATATTACAAGCCAGGGCCTCGAGGGCTCGAATACATAAGCTTGATGCCAAACAAGCATCAGCGGAAGCGTTAGATATCTGAGTACAGACATAAGACAGAGAGATAAGCCTTTAACAAGGCGGGACAAAACAAAAGCTATGACCGAAAGGCGCAAGCCTCCTTCCTGGGACCCTTCGATCCTACTACTGGTCGTTGGCCAACTTGTAGAAGTAACCACCCTCGAGGTGGTAGTAGTAGTCGTCGGTGGGGCAGCTGTCTCAGGGGCTCCGTCGTCTGGTTGCATCAAATGGATATGGGGAGAAAAAGAAAGCAAAGCAACCATGAGTACTCATCCGAAGTACTCAGCAAGCAAGGATCTGCACTACATATGCAACATTATCAAAGAAAGGCTGTATATGTGGACTGGGCTGCAGAAATGCCAGAATAGAGAGAAGGCCTAGTCCTATCGAAGACTAGCATCTTCAAGCATCTCCAAGCATCTTCAGCGGTCTTGCAGCATTAGAAGAGTGTAGATAGCACAGTATAAAGTAGTAGTAATGTTATCAACCTCACCCAGAGATCCTTCCTCGACTCCCTGCGAGAAAGCAATCCCAGAGCCATACAGTCATCAACCTCGCCCAGAGATCCCTTTCTCGACTCCCTGCGAGAAAGCAATCCCAGAGCCATAGTAGTAGTGTTATCAACCTCGCCCAGAGATCCTTCCTCGACTCCTTGCGAGAAAGCGATCTCGGAGCCACATATCCAGGTATCATCTCAAGTCTAGTTGTATCAATCGGGATACAACTCCGAGTGTCTGTTACCATAGGACAGGCTATCGATAGATGTTTTCTTCCCTGCAGGGGTGCACCAACTTACCCACCACGCTCGCTTAACTCCGGCCGGACACACTTTTCTGGGTCATGCCCGGCCTTGGCCAAATGATACACCGCAACCCTACCTACAGATCAGCAGACAGGTCCCCGTCGGTCTACCTCCTAAGCGCAAGGGGGTCTTGGGCCATCGCCCCTCGCCCTTCGAGTCGTTGCGCACACGGTGAATCTCGGTACCACCCCTCAGGATGGCACTGGCCCAGCCGTGCCGCGATGCTGAACTGGAAGTCTGACAGAGCTTTCGGCTGATGCTACGATGCAGAGTGCCCATAACTCTTCCCACGTGATGGTTAGTGCTATCCGGCCAAAGGCCGGCTCGGATCAAATATCCAAATCGTTAGTGGATTAGGGGCTTGTGGTAACGAGCAGAGACTCATGATCGATGTGACCCCGTCGCCCCATCTCAAGGGCTTGCTGCAAGGGCTAAGAATGCCCGACCGCGCCTCGTAAATATCTCACGGGTAACTTCCCATCATTTGCGGGTACCCTCAGGGTCGACCCGCCTTTCCAAGTATCAGTTGTAAGGTCCAAGTATCCGTGTGTCCATATCATCAAGGGAATCCGAGGTATCACCCTCGTTGGATTCCTACTCGATGTATCTGTCAAGGTGAACTCGGAGGAATCACCCTCGATGGGTTCACACTTGAGATGTTGCACGATAGCGTCGTTAACGGGAGTGGTGAAGGAGGAATCACCCTCGAGGACCACAACCGATGAACTAACCTACAAGGTTAACATCAGAAGTGCTGACGAGGTATCACCCTCGGCACTCGATAGTAACCTAGTAGTGTCGTACAACTAAGGGGTGAAGTGCGGTGCCGGGGCCTGGGCTTCGATCCCATTGATCGGGTCTTCTGATAATCCAGTGGGGCAGTTGGGACAAGTGGGGGGTCACTGGTGTGTCTCTAACCAGCCTATACTAAGCAGTTTGAAATAGGTAGGTAAGGTAACAATAAGCAGGTTACAAAAGCAGGCTATGCATCAAAATAGGAGCAATCAATTACAGTAGCAAAATCTAATGCAAGCATGAGAAAATAGAATGGGCGATATCGGGATGATCAAAGGGGGGCTTGCCTGGTTGCTCTGGCAAGGAGAGGTCGTCAGAAGGCTGCTCGTCTGGAGCGTAGTCGTACTCTGCTACAACGGCGTCGGTCTCGGCGTCTATCGAGGGAGAAGGAGGGGAGAAGAAACAGATAAATACAAGGCAGACAAAGTAACACAGAGCTTGCTATGCTAACGTGCAGTGTAGGGTTGCCTAAAAGCATGTCTAAGGCATATTAGTTATTTTAGGATTTAAGTTGGATTTATTAATCGGTGTATATGCACTATTCACCTAACGGAAATGGGTAAAAAGTTATGGGTTCACCTCCGTAGAGGGTCCCGTCAAGGAAACAGACAGCATGGTCAGCTTCATCTCGTCGTTCTGATCAACTTTCATGTAGAAAGTTTTTCGATCCGAGCTACAGTTAATTTTCTATGATTTTCTAAAGATTTTATTATTTTCTGGAATTATTCAATTTATCAGAAATAAATTAATACATCATCTTGACGTCACTGTGAGGTCAGCGAGTCAAACCGCCTGGTCTAGGTCAACCTGACCTGCAGGACCCACCTGTCATAGACAGTGGGTTAACTGAACTAATTTGCAGAGTTAATTAGCTAAGTGGGACCCACTGTCAGTGTAATTAGTAGTTGATTAGCACTAACTAGACTAACTGACACGTGGCACCCACCTGACAGAGTCAGCGGTGAACAGTAAAAGGGTTGACCTGGTCAACAGGACCCACCGGGCCACCCGTCAGCCTCACAGGGGAGGCCACGTGGGCGCCACGTTGGCCGGCCGGTGTTCAAACGCCGGCGGGCGTGTTTTTGCGGCGGCGCGGCTCGGGAGGTGGTCGGGATCGCGCCTCCGGCCACCGTTTGGCGCGCGGAGTGGCACGTTCGAACGCGGGTGAAGTGCCGCGTCGAGTGGTGGCCGCGGCTCGACCAGAGATGGCCAGAGTGGAGCACACCGTCGACAATGGCGGCATCGGCGTTCGGGCTTGGGCGGATATGGCGTTGCAGCGCGGTAGCAAGCGAACTAAAAGGCCAGGGCGACCCTACGCGACACGGCGAGCGCGATGGTAGCACGCACGGGACCCAAAGGTCGCCGTGGCTACGCCGGCGACGAGCTCGCGCGGTGGCGGGATCGGGCACGACGGGGACGGCCGCTAGGGGTAGCAAACGACGGCTAGCAAGGAGGGGGATAGGAGCAGTGGCTTACAGCGGGAGCGTAGGGACTAGGTAACGGGCTCGGGGAGGCTCGGGGCGGCCGGAGATGTCGGCGAACGGCGGCGATGCAGAAGAGGAAGAAGAGGTCGCAGCGGTCGGCTCGGTGGCTCCCGTCTCGCTCCAGTCGACGCAGAGGAAGGAGTTGAGGTCGGCACGTCGATCGGGCACGGTGGGGCGCCGAGCAGATGAGGGTGGCCGCGGAATCCAGTGAAGGTCTGCGGCGAGCTATCGGGCGAGATGGGAAATGAGAGAGAGAGGGCGAACGGGGGCGTGTGAGGGGCAGCTAGGGTTGCGGGGGAGTGAGGGCAGCTCGGGGAGGCACTTAACGGCGACGGGGAACCGTCGGATGCTCGACACGGCGACAGACGTCGGCGTGTCGGCGCGGGCACGCGACAGCGCGCGGGAGGAGGATGACGCGGGTAGGTGGGCTGGGCCCGACCCTGTAGCACGCAGGCTTGAGTGCATAGTAAGGCTTTAGGCCTTTTTCTATTTTTCTATTTTCTATTCTGTTTTATTTCTGTTTCCTATTTCTTCTGCTCCCAAATGGCCTTTGTAAATTTTGGCACTTGGCACAATATTTGTCATGCAATATTCCTTACTGCCACAAAAAGTTTGGGAAACTTTGAAGTTCATTTGGATTTTGAAAAAATGATTTGGCATTTAAACATGCAGGAATTGTTCTGTTTTAATTGCTACTATTCATATTTGCATAAGAGTGATGTTGTATTCCTTAACAAATAAATGTTATGGAATATTTGCTAGCAGATGAACATTTTTGCAGCAACTTTTGAACAACTTTATTTTTCAGTTGAATTTGAATTGAGTTTCAAAGAGAATTTTGAATTGCAAGAGTTAACCACTGTGATTAAGCATTGCAAATGAGGATGACTTGGCATTATTAGCAGATGATCACAGTGCTTATTACACAGGGGTGTTACAAATTCTCCTCCTCTAAAAGAAATTGTCTCCCCGGGAATTCAGGAGGTAGAAGGAAAGAGTTGGGGGGTATTCCTTGCGAAGATGATCCTCGCGTTCCCAAGTGGCTTCATCTTCAGTATGATTTGACCACTGCACTTTCAGGAACTTGGTAACCTTCTGACGGTTCCAACATTCAGCTTCATCGAGAATGTGGATCGGATGCTCCTTATAAGAAAGATCATCTTGCAATTCGAGCATCTCGTGATCCACTGCGCGGTGCGGAGATTCCTTGAAGCAACGACGAAGTTGCGACACATGGAAGACGTCGTGGATATCAGAGAATTGCGGTTGCAACTCCAGTTTATATGCCACTTGTCCACGTCTGGCAACGATGCGAAAGGGACCAATGTAGCGTGGAGCTAGCTTGCCCTTGATTCCGGAACGGTGAGTGCCCTTCATAGGAGTGACACATAGATAAGCTTGATCACCATGTTGATAAGTCAAACCCCATCGTTTGCGATCATAATTGCTCTTCTGGCGGTCTTGAGCCGCCTTGAGATTTTCTCAAACAATACAGACTTGCTCTTCAGCATGTTGGATAATATCCGGACCCACGAGCGGTCGTTCCCCAGTTTCTGACCAATTCAGAGGGGTTTGACACTTACGTCCATAAAGTACTTCAAAGGGGGCCATCTTCAAGCTGGCTTGATAGCTGTTGTTATAAGAGAACTCGGCATACGGGAGAGATTCTTCCCACTTCTTGCTGAAAGAAATAACACAAGCTCGAAGCATATCTTCAAGCACTTGATTGACTCGCTCGACTTGGCCTTGGGATTGGGGGTGATAAGCTGAACTCCAAGTAATATGAGTTCCCATGGCTTCTTGGAAACTTTCCCAGAACTTTGAGGTGAAAAGACCGCCACGGTCCAAACTGATCTCCTTCAGAATACCGTGAAGTGATACAATTCTGGTGATATATAATTCTGCTAACTGACTAGCAGTGATCGTCTCCTTGACAGGCAGAAAGTGTGCAACTTTAGAGATTGGTCGATGACGACAAGAATAGCATCGTGACCCTTCTGTGACTTGGAAAGGCCAGTAATGAAATCCATCTGAACCTTATCCCATTTCCATAGAGGAATAGGAAGTGGTTGTAGAATTCCAGCAGGCTTCTGATGTTCTGCTTTAACGCGACGACACACATCACATTCAGCAACATATCGAGCAATGTCCTGCTTCATTCTAGACCACCAGTACCTTTGACGGAGATCACGATACATCTTGGTGCTACCCGGATGAATAGACAGCGGTGTATCATGTGCCTCCTTCATGACCTTGTCAGTCATAAGCTCGAAGCGAGGTACCACAATGCGGTCTCTGAAGTACAAGGTTCCATCTTCTGACAGCGAGAAATCCCTGTACTTTTCAAGGTGAAGATCTTTCTTCATCAAATCAACTTCAGCATCTTTAGCTTGTGCACTCTTAACAGCCTTCTCAAGGTCTGGTTCAACAACCAAGGTTTTTAGGTATCCTTGAGGAACAATCTCGATATTTAGCTTTCGAAGATCTTCATACAGAAGTGGTTGCTCTAGCTAGACTTCAAGTTCACAGCAATAGGATTTACGGCTCAATGCATCAGCCATTACATTGGCCTTGCTAGGGGTATAAGAAATACCCAAATCATAGTCCGTAATGGTCTCCATCCATCTTTGCTGACGGAGGTTCAGAGATGGCTGAGTGAACAAGTACTTCAGACTTTTATGATCCGTGTAGATCTCGCAAGGATTACAGATGAGGTAATGTCGCCACAACTTCAATGCATAGATGACCGCAGCTAGTTCTAGATCATGTACTGGATAGTTCTCCTCATGCGGGCGCAACTGTCGAGAGCCATAGGCAATCACTTTACGCTCTTGAATTAGGACACAGCCTAATCCTTCACGGGATGTGTCATAATAAATCATGAAGTCTTTGAGAGAATCTGGAGGAGCAAGTACTGGGGCAGATGTCAGCTTGTCTTTGAGTGTTTGAAAACTTTCCTGACATTTTTCTATCCATTCAAACTTAACGCGCTTGTGAAGCAGATCTGTCAGAGGCTTAGCAATCTTTGAGAAATTCTTGACAAAGCGACGGCAATAGCTTGCAAGGCCAAGAAAACTTCTGACTTGTTTGACATTCTTCGGCGGAGTCCATTCATGAATAGCCTGAACTCGCTCTGGGTTAACGGCAATGCCATCCTTGGAAATCACATGGCCGAGATATGTCACTTCAGACAACCAGAACTCGCATTTTGAATACTTGGCATACAGTTGATGTTCACGCAGCTTTTCCAGTACAAGCCAAAGATGTTCGGCATGTTCTTGTTCATTCTTTGAATAAACCAGAATATCATCCAGATATACCACGACGAATTTGTCGAGATAATCCATGAAGATGTAATTCATTAACCGGGAGAAGGTAGCTGGAGCATTAGTCAAGCCGAAAGACATGACAGTGTACAAGTAAGAACCATAGCGAGTAACGAATGCTGTCTTCGGAATATCCTCTTCACGAACTCGGATCTGGTGGTATCCCAATCTCAAATCAAGCTTAGAGAATACTGAGGAACCAGCAAGTTGATCATACAGATCGTTGATTCTGGGAAGCAGATACTTGTTCTGAATTGTTGCTTGGTTGATAGGTCAGTAATCTTGAACCAACCGATTCGTACCATCCTTCTTCTTGACAAAGAGGGAAGGTGCTCCCCAAGCAGATGAATTGGGCCGGATGAAACCCTTCTTAAGTGACTTGTCGATCTCTTCCTTAAGCTCGAGAAGGTGGTGCGGAGACATCTTATAAGGACGCTTCGCAATAGGGGTAGTACAAGGGTTCAAGTCGATGACAAACTCGACAGCTCTAGCAGGGGGGAATTCCTGGAAGTTCTTCTGGAAAGACATCTTGAAAATCATGAACAACTGGAACATTCTCGATGCCTTCAAGAGGTGAGGCGTTCAAAGCATTCAGAGCATAAATCTGAGCTTCGGCGTTCTGAACTGTTCGAGCTGAGTATCTGACGGTTTGGCCGAAAGGGTGCGTGATGCGGACTGTTTCAGTGGCTCAGTCAATCAAAGCTTTATGAGGCTTCAACCAGTCCATACCCAGAATAATGTCTATGTTGGAGGTCTTGAGAGCAATGAGAGAAACGGGGAACATCAATCCTCCAATCACAATGTGGTTACCGTGGCTTACCCTGGTAGTTTGCCAGTTAGCTCCGGGTGACTGGATTACCAATGGGGTGGACATCTTCTCGAAAGGTATATCATGACTTTGCGCAAAACTTTCGGACATGAAGGAGTGCGACGCTCCAGAATCAAAGAGTACAGAAGCTGGGATTGAATTCACTAGTAGGGTACCCATCACAATTTTGGTGTCCTGTCGAGATTCTTCGATCTTGACATGGTTGACATGAACAAGCTGACTAGCAGGTGGTCTGACACCACAGCTTCTGTTGTGATGGTTTCGACGAACCCTTTTACGGTCAACAGGACAACGTGATGAATTCTGCGGCTGACCCTGAGGACAGTTGAAAGCACGATTCCCTGGCTGTCCACACTTGTGGCATAAACCATCATTATGGGGAGGAGCCTCAGTATTGGAATGTCTTCCATGAGTCGTTAGCTGTCTTGGCGGCGGAGGCAGACGAGGTGCAACATAAGACGGCCTTGGTGTTGGAGCAGGTCGATGATGTACATTGTGCGGAATCCACACTCAACGTTTCTGAACTGGCTGACCCGCGGATGAGCCAGCATCACGAGTGCGTTTGAGCGACTCTTGGTACTTAGCCAGACCAGTTTCAACTCGGTAGGCTTGACTGACAAGCGTCGCAAAGTCCTCACAATCAAGGACAACAAGTGCGAGCTGTATATCGGAACGCAGTCCTTCACAGAATTTCTCCTGCTTGCGAGCGTTAGTGTCAACCTCATCTTTAGCATAGCGGGATAATTCGAGAAATTTCCTCTGATATTCATCAACAGTCATTGTGCCCTGTGTGAGTTTGCGGAACTCCTGCTTCTTCTGGTCGATCAGACCTTGAGGAATGTACCGTGCACGAAAAGCTGACTGAAATTCCTGCCAAATGGGTACAGATTCGGCAGGCAACATACCCTTGTGGCTTTCCCACCATTTAGCAGCTGGACCCTTTAAGTGGAATGTCGCAAAGGTGACGTAACTGTCAGGGGCAACATTAGCTGACTCCATCTCAAACAGGATGTCACGAAGCCAATCATCAGCATCCATAGGATTGGTGGAGTTGCGGAAAACACACGGGTTGAGGCACACGAATTCTGGCAGAGTTATTGGAGCAGACTGTTGCTGAGCATTCTGAGTTGGGAACTGAGCCAATACTCCAGTCATAAACTGACGGTTGAGTTCAGACTGCTGACGGTTGAGTTCAAACTGCTGCATCATTGCGGCAATATAGGGTGGAGGTGGAGGATCGTCAGCCATCCTGCCAAATCAACATGGGTGGTTTAGCAAGAAAAATTGCATGTGTATGGAGTTATTCATGATGTATCATGGGGAATGAACAAGTAGGGCATTAGATATATAATAGTAGTCGTTAACGACATACCAATCCATGCACAGAGTTAGATTCAAATGGATAGTACGTGCTCGGAAACGCTCGCAGCTAGACAAACTAGGCGGCGCACAGGCATGCGGTGAGGAAGTACACAACGACACATAGCAAAGGCTACATCAACGTCAGAGAAAACTGTTGGAGCGAGGAATCCGCAAGTGACAACACAGGGTGCCCTCGATAAAAGGATCCTGTAAGCAGAACCTGGCCCACAATCTTGAAGCAAGGGGGATATTTTCAGAACTCCGGGTGGATGTGATCACGAGAACCTAATGTTGGAGTTAGTAAAATTTTAACCCGATTAGAAGAGAGATCAGAGTCCCAGAGTAAAGGTCGAGGAGTAAAAGATCCTAATACCACCCAATGGCAACGTGGGCCCGTAAGCCACACAGCCAAGTTAGTAAAACAGTTTTCGGTTACTAGACTCAACTTCGGCCAAGGAATTGGAAAGGGGGGTTCCTACATGCAGTCGGCTCTGATACCAACCTGTGACGCCCCCGGCTTAATCGTGCACTAACCATACACGCAAATGCACATGATCAAGCCTAAGGACTCACTTGAAGATATCACAACACAACTCTAAAACATAAATAAATGCATACAAGCATTATATTACAAGCCAGGGCCTCGAGGGCTCGAATATATAAGCTTGATGCCAAACAAGCATCAGCGGAAGCGTTAGATATCTGAGTACAGACATAAGACAGAGAGATAAGCCTTTAACAAGGCGGGACAAAACAAAAGCTATGATCGAAAGGCGCAGGCCTCCTGCCTGGGACCCTCCGATCCTACTCCTGGTCGTCGGCCAGCTTGTAGAAGTAACCACCCTCGAGGTGGTAGTAGTAGTCGTCGGCGGGGCAGCTGTCTCAGGGGCTCCGTCGTCTGGTTGCATCAAATGGATATGGGGAGAAAAAGAAAGCAAAGCAACCGTGAGTACTCATCCGAAGTACTCAGCAAGCAAGGATCTACACTACATATGCAGCATTATCAAAGAAAGGCTGTATATGTGGACTGGGCCGCAGAAATGCCAGAATAGAGAGAAGGCCTAGTCCTATTGAAGACTAGCATCTTCAAGCATCTCCAAGCATCTTCAGCGGTCTTGCAGCATTAGAAGAGTGTGGATAGCACAGTATAAAGTAGTAGTAATGTTATCAACCTCACCCAGAGATCCTTCCTCGACTCCCTGCGAGAAAGCAATCCCAGAGCCATACAGTCATCAACCTCGCCCAGAGATCCCTTTCTCGACTCCCTGCGAGAAAGCAATCCCAAAGCCATAGTAGTAGTGTTATCAACCTCGCCCAGAGGTCCTTCCTCGACTCCCTGCGAGAAAGCGATCTCGGAGCCACATATCCAGGTATCATCTCAAGTCTAGTTGTATCGATCGGGATACAACTCCGAGTGTCCATTACCGTAGGACAGGCTATCGATAGATGTTTTCTTCCCTGCAGGGGTGCACCAACTTACCCACTATGCTCGCTTAACTCCGGCCGGACACACTTTTCTAGGTCATGCCCGGCCTCGGCCAAACGATACACCGCAACCCTACCTATAGCTCAGCAGAGAGGTCCCCGTCGGTCTACCTCCTAAGAGCAAGGGGGTCTTGGGCCATCGCCCCTCACCCTCCGAGTCGTTGCGCACACGGCGAATCTCGGTACCACCCCTCAGGATGGCGCCGGCCCAGTCGTGCCGTGAAGCTGAACTGGACGTCTGACAGAGCTTTTGGCTGATGCTACGATGCAGAGTGCCCATAACTCTTCCCACGTGATGGTTAGTGCTATCCGGCCAAAGGTCGGCTTGGATCAAATATCCAAATCGTTAGTGGATTAGGGGCTTGCGGTAATGAGCAGAGACTCATGATCGATGTGACCCCGTCGCCCCGTCTCGAGGACTTGCTACAAGGGCTAAGAATGCCCGGCCGCGCCTCATAAATATCTCACGGGTAACTTCCCATCATTCGCGGGTACCCTCAGGGTCGACCCGCCTTTCCAAGTATCAGTTGTAAGGTCCAAGTATCCGTGTGTCCATATCATCAAGGGAATCCGAGGTATCACCCTCGTTGGATTCCTACTCGATGTATCTGTCAAGGTGAACTCGGAGGAATCACCCTCGATGGGTTCACACTTGAGATGTTGCACGACAGCGTTGTTAATGGGAGTGGTGAAGGAGGAATCACCCTCGAGGACCACAACCGATGAACTAACCTACAAGGTTAACATCAGAAGTGCTGACGAGGTATCACCCTCGGCACTCGATAGTAACCCAGTAGTGTCGTACAACTAAGGGGGGTGAAGTGCGGTGCCGGGGCCTGGTCTTCGATCCCGTTGATCGGGTCTTCTGATAATCCAGCGGGGCAGTTGGGACAAGTGGGGGGTCACTGGTGGGTCTCTAACCAGCCTATACTAAGCAGTTTGTAATAGGCAGGTAAGGTAACAATATGCAGGTTAAAAAAGCAGGCTATGCATCAGAATAGGAGCAATCAATTATAGTAGGAAAATCTAATGCAAGCATGAGAAAATAGAATGGGCGATATCGGGATGATCAAAGGGGGGGCTTGCCTGGTTGCTCTGGCAAGAAGGAGAGGTCGTCAGAAGGCTGCTCATCTAGAGCGTAGTCGTACTCTACTGCAACGGCGTCGGTCTCGGAGTCTATCGAGGAAGAAGGAGGGGAGAAGAAACAGATAAATACAAGGCAGACAAAGTAACACAGAGCTTGCTATGCTAACGTGCAGTGCATGGTTGCCTAAAATCATGTCTAAGGCATAATAGTTATTTTAGGATTTAAGTTGGATTTATTAACCGGTGTATATGCACTACTCACCTAACGGAAACAGGCAAAAAGTTACGGGTTCACCTCTGTAGAGGGTTCCGTCACGGAAACAGACGGCACGGTCAGCTTTGTCTCGTCGTTCTGATCAACTTTCATGTAGAAAGTTTTTCGATCCGAGCTACAGTTAATTTTCTATGATTTTCTAAAGATTTTATTATTTTCTGGAATTATTCAATTTATCAGAAATAAATTAATACATCATCCTGACGTCACTGTGAGGTCAGCGAGTCAAACCGCCTGGTCCAGGTCAACCTGACCTGCGGGACCCACCTATCATAGACAGTGGGTTAACTGAACTAATTTGCAGAGTTAATTAGCTAAGTGGGACCCCACTGTCAGTGTAATTAGTAGTTGATTAGCACTAACTAGACTAACTGACACGCCGGACCCACCTGATAGAGTCAGCAGTGAACAGTAAAAGGGTTGACCTGGTCAACTAGTTAACGGGTCCCACCGGGCCCACCCGTCAGCCTCACAGGGGAGGCCACGTGGGCGCCACGTCGGCCGGCCGGCGTTCAAACACCGGCGGGCGCGTTTTTGCGGCGGTGCGGCTCGGGAGGTGGTCGGGATCGCGCCTCCGGCCACCGTTTGGCGCGCGGAGTGGCGCGTTCGGATGCGGGTGAAGTGCCGCGTCGAGTGGTGGCCGCGGCTCGACCGGAGATGGCCGGAGTGGAGCACACCGTCGACAATGGTGGCGGCGTTCAGGCTTGGGCGGATACGGCATTGCAGCGCGGTAGCAAGCGAACTAAAAGGCCAGGGCGACCTTACATGACGTGGCGAGCGTGATGGTAGCACGCAAGGGACCGAAAGGTCGCCGTGGCTAGGCCGGCGACGAGCTCGCACGGTGGCGGGATCGGGCACGATGGGGACGGTCGCTAGGGGTAGCAAACGACGTCTAGCAAGGAGGGGGAAAGGAGCAGTGGCTTACAGCGGGAGCGTAGGGACTAGGTAACGGGCTCGGGGAGGCTCGGGGCGGCCGGAGATGTCGGCGAACGGCGGCGATGCAGAAGAGGAAGAAGAGGTCGCAGCGGTCGGCTCGGTGGCTGCCGTCTCGCACCAGTCGACGTAGAGGAAGGAGTTTAGGTCGGCGCGTCGATCGGGCACGGTGGGGCGGCGAGTAGACGAGGGTGGCCGCGGAATCGAGCGGAGGTCTGCGGTGAGCTATCGGGCGAGATGGGGAACGAGAGAGAGAGGGCGAATGGGGACGTGTGAGGGGCAGCTAGGGTTGCGGGGGAGTGAGGGCAGCTCGGGGAGGCACTTAACGGCGACGGGGAACCGTCGGATGCTCGACACGGCGACGGACGTCGGCGTGTCAGCGAGGGCGCGTGACAGTGCGCGGGAGGAGGACGACGCGGCTAGGTGGGCTGGGCCCGACCCTGTAGCACGCAGGCTTGAGTGCACAGTAAGGCTTTAGGCCTTTTTCTATTTTCTGTTCTGTTTTATTTCTGTTTCCTATTTCTTCTGCTCCCAAATGGCCTTTGTAAATTTTGGCACTTGGCACAATATTTGTCATGCAATATTCCTTACTGCCACAAGAAGTTTGGGAAACTTTGAAGTCCATTTGGATTTTTCAAAAATGATTTGGCATTTAAATATGCAGGAATTGTTCTGTTTTAATTGCTACTGTTCATATTTGCATAAGAGTGATGTTGTATTCCTTAACAAATAAATGTTATGGAATATTTACTAGCAGATGTACATTTTTGCAGCAACTTTTGAGCAACTTTATTTTTCAGTTGAATTTGAATTGAGTTTCAAAGAGAATTTTGAATTGCAAGAGTTAACCACTGTGATTAAGCATTGCAAATGAGGATGACTTGGCATTATTAGCAGATGATCACAGTGCTTATTACACAGGGGTGTTACAAAGAGTTGATAAGAAATTAAATGTTATACATTATGCTAGTAAAACTCTAGACAGTGCCCAAAGAAATTATGCTACTACAGAAAAAGAATTTCTAGCAGTTGTGTTTGCTTGTGATAAATTCAGGCCTTACGTTGTTGATTCTAAAGTAATTTTTCACACAGATCATGCTGCTATTACATACCTTATGGAAAAGAACGATGCTAAACTTAGACTCATTAGGTGGGTTCTATTGCTACAAGAATTTGACTTGCATCTTACTGATAGGAAGGGGGCTGAGAATCCCGTAGTTGATAACTTGTCTAGGATGATAAATATTCTTGATGACCCACTAACTATTGATGATAGCTTTCCCGATGAACAACTAGCTGTCATAAATGCTTCTCGTAATACTCCTTGGCATGCAGACTATGCTAATTATATTGTTGCTAAATTTATACCACCTAGTTTCACATACCAACAAAAGAAAAAAAAATCTTCTTTGATTTAAGACATTACTCATGGAATGACCCACATCTTTATAAAGAAGGAGTAGATGGTATTATTAAACGTTGTATACCTGAGTATGAATAGGAACAAATCCTACGGAAGTGTCACTCCGACGCTTACGGAGGAGACCATGCGGGAGACAGAACTGCACACAAGGTACTACAATCTGGTTTTTATTGGCCTACTCTTTTCAAGGATGATCGTAAGTTTGTCTTATCTTGTGATGAATGTCAAAGGATTGTTAATATTGGGAAATGTTAGGAAATGCCTACGAATTATTCACTTGTTATTGAACCATTTGACGTTTGGGGATTTGATTATATGGGACATTTTCTGTAGCGACCCGACCCAAAATCGGTCAAGTCTCTGTGTATCTGTACCATCCCAAGATCATGCTCGCACACACAGTACATTGATGAAAATTTCAAAGTTCAATCACACCTGATTTATTACACGATTCTCATATAGAGTCTTTTTGCTACTGTTTTGTTTTGACCTTAGCTATCAGTAGGTTTAGTTTGGGAAGTTTAGATTTTAATTAAAATTAGTTTAGCAGCGAAACATTACTGTTTTATTATTTATTTACTTTTGCACTATTTCTTTTATTTTAAATTGTTTTAATTAGTTTCTTTCGTTATTTTTGTTTTGTTCAGATTAGTTTCTGTATAGTTAAAATTGGAACTTTTATTTGTAGGAAAATAAAATGTTTTAGTATTTTATTTTCTTTTCTTATTAGAAGCTTGTTTTTGGCATAAAATGAGTTTTATAATAGCTTTTAATGCGATTCTTTTTGCATAAAAATAATTTGCTGTTTTACTTTCTGTTAGTTAATAAAAATCTTATTTATGTTCTGTAAAAGAAAGTTTTAATAGTAGAAAACTATTTTTATAGTTGTTTCTCTTGTAGTGAAAACCTTGTTTTGAGTCTTGTGATTTTCTTTGGTTTTCTTTTGGATTTCTTTCGTGTGATTGATGATTGTGTGTTATTAATTTTTACTTGCTGTTGTAGTAGAAATTGTATGATGGTATACTTATTTGTGCTATGTTTGACTCGATAGAATTCCCGGAGTGCGAGGCTTGCTATTACGAGTCGCTAGCTTTCGAAGATCGTCAGCAAGGCAAGTCTTGGTCATGAATTTTAATTCCTATGTTTTATTACATTAGTAGTATTTCCTCCCCGCCATGCATGCAGTAGGAGAAATTGAATAAGTCTTTGAGTAGTATCATGTGGTAGGTTGACCCAAAATCCCTTTGTTACCATTGCCCGGGACGATGTAGTTTATTTTGCTATGCTCGTAGACGGGGTTGGTTGAGTGATTCATATGGGAGATGTGAGAGTCAAGATGATGACAACCCCATGACTTCAAGATGCTCAAGATGGACTTCAAATTCACTACTGGGTGGAGGACGGATTGATGGGCACCCTGGAGAAACCAGCGGATGGCCGGGATGCATGGAGAAGCGCCATGACATCTTGCGGGAAGCTTCACCCAGCCACGAAGAGACGGATGGATACACCTTGACTGGAAGCTTACATGTGCAGCCGCAAGCCATTATGGGTTCTGGCTTGGTCGACCCTAGGCGTGACTCTGGCCGGACGGTGCTACGAGATGTAGAAGAATGGTAGGATTGGATGGGCACCGGCAGTGGCCCAGAGAAACTCTACGGAAGACCCTGTTTCGTTCGTCCCGTCTTCAAACACCATGCAGTGCGAGGACTCAAAGGAGGGAACTGATCTTGCGGGTAAAGTGCACAAGACTCTCCAGAGCGAAAACCTAATCGATTAGCCGTGTCCCCGGTTACGGACAACTGAGCCTCTGGAATTGGAGTATTTCAGAAATCGCAACACCAAACATAATTAATTAATTGATGGGTTATAATGATTTCGGGTATGAGACACTGGTTGGCGGAACCATCTCAATAACAACCAATATTTTGTAGTAATTGCAAGCAAGTTCTTTTGTTGTAGGAAAAAATTGGCTTTTTCGCAAAAACTTAAACTTAGAGCCCCACAGCCAAATTGCATATAGTGTTAGCATTTTTATTATTGTTCTCTCTATGACTTGCCGGCATATTCAAAATGCTGACCTACACGGCTGCAACGTCTCATGTTGCAAAGGAGTTTTCTAATCAGGAGTGAGGCTATGATCTACGCTCGGTGATTGCCCTATGGAGTCGGATGGACTCGCTTATCGTCTACGCTTCCGCAGCATTTAGTTTTTTCTCATGAGTTGGCCTTCGGCCGAATTTATTCTATTGTAATAATGACTCTATATGAGAACCGTGTAATAAATCAGGTGTGATTGAACTTTGAATTTTTCATCAATGTACTGTGTGTGCTAGCATGATCTTGGGATGGTACAGATACACAGAGACTTGACCGATTTTGGGTCGGGTCGCTACATTATTACAATAGAATAAATTCGGCCGAAGGCCAACTCATGAGAAAAACTAAATGCTGCGGAAGCGTAGACGATAAGCGAGTCCATCTGACTCCATAGGGCAATCACCGAGCGTAGATCGTAGCCTCACTCTTGGTCGGAAAAATCCTCTGCAACATGAGACGTTGCAGCCGTGTAGGTTAGCATCCATAACCTACCGTTCTTCTACATCTGTTGGCACCGTCCGTCCAGAGTCACGCCTAGGGTCGACCAAGCCAGAGCCCATAATGGCTTGCGGCTGCACATGTAAGCTTCCGGTCAAGGGGTATCCATCCGTCTCTTCGTGGTTGGGTGAAGCTTTCCGCAAGATGTCATGGCGCTTCTCCATGAATCCCGGCCATCCGCTGGTTGCTCCAGGGTGCCCATCAATCCGTCCTCCACCCAGTAGTGAATTTGAAGTCCATCTTGAGCATCTTGAAATGATGGGGTTGTCATCATCTTGACTCTCACATCTCCCATATGAATCACTCAACCAACCCCGTCTACGAGCATAGCTTAAATACTACAACGTCCCGGGCAAATGGTAACATAGGGATTTTGGGTCAACCTACCACATGATGCTACTCAAGACTTGATTCAATTTCTCCTACTGCATGCATGGTGGGGAGGAAATACTACTAATGCAATAAAACATAGGTATTAAAATTCATGATCAAGACTTGCCTTGCTGACGATCTTCAAAAGCTAGCGACTCGTAGTAACAAGCTTCGCACTCCGGGAACTCTATCGAAACAAACAAAGCATAATAAGCATACCATCATACAATATACTAACACAACAATAAGTAAACTTAGTAAATGGCAATCAACATAACACATAATGAAATCCAAGGAAAAACCAAAGAAAGTCATAGAATCAAAACAAAGTTTTTACTACAGGTGAAACAAGCTATAAAAATAGTTTTATACCACTAAAACCTTCTTTAACAGAACAAAAAAAAGATTTTTATTAAATAACAGAAAAGAAAACAACAAATAAATTTTATGCAAAAAGAACTACTACAAAATCTTTTATGAAACTCCTAGTATGCTTAAAACGGTTTTTTCCTAGCAAAACAAAACAGAACATGCTACAAAAATATTTTTCTTCTGTAAAATAAATTTGCTACTGTTGATCTACAGAACTAATCTAAACAAAACAAAATAACAAAAGAAAATAATTTTAAAACTACAAAGATGATAAAAAGCAAAACAGTACTGTTTTTGAGATAAAATATTTTTAATAAATTCTAAAATTATCCAAACTAAACCTACTGATAGCTAAGATCACAAGGAAACAGTAGCAAAAAGAATCGCCTAAAAATATTAATCCTAGCCCTAGATATTGCAAAAACAGTAGTTTGAACAAAATTCATGCAAAACAATTTTAAAACTTCAAACAAGGAGAAAAAATGTATCTGCAGAAACTTCAGGAAATTTACAAACTAAATCAAAAAGAAACACTAGAAAATATTAAATATCCTAGGAGGAATAGATTTTACAAACTTGGAACTTTTCTGTTGTAAAAACAAAAACGAAAAACAACTAGAAAAAAACAGACGGCACTACTCGGCCTAGGAGGTGGGCGATCTATAACTAAACAACGCTCGGGAAAAATATCAATAAAACGAATTTGGGCTAATAACTAAACCGACCGGTTCGATCTAACCAAATAAAACTGTAACTAAACCGGGAAATAAACCGATCTAATAACTAAACCGAACGTATTTGGGCTAATAACTAAACCGACCGGTTCGATCTAACCAAATAAAACCGTAACTAAACCTAACTCTTCGCGTGATCTAATCTAGGCTGTTGGTTGGTGATCTGGAGGGAGGTGGCAGCTTACAGCGGCGGTCGACGGCGAGGTTGGCTCGGGCGTGACGGCGGCGGCTGCTCCGGTGGTTCGGGGCGGCGGCGGTGACGCCGGGGCGAAGTGGAGGAGCACGACGGAGATGGTGGTGGAGTTGTTGGAGCTCGGGGATGACAGGAACAACCAGGATGTCGATGATGGCATCCTGGTGAGCTGCATCTCCGACGAGGGCTCGGTGGTGGTTGGGGCGGTAGCGTCGGTGGATCCTGGGCGACCAAAGGATGTCAGAGGGGTGCGGGAGGTTGAGGGAGTGCGGCTGACAAGGTTTGAGGGCAGGGGGATCCTCACCGGTGACGGTGACGGCGGCGAACTGCGGCGGCAGAGGTGCAATCGGTTTGGTTAGGTCGTGGGTTATGGTGGGTTTTGCGAGGGGGTTTTAGGGGGGGGGGGGGTCGAGGGAGGAGATCGAGGGCTTTATATAGGGCAACGACTTGGAGGAGGGGGCGACTCGGGATCACGATCCCAGGAAGATCGGAACCGCGGCGGTGCTCTGGGCGTGCTCTGCGTGGCGAGGCGTGGACGAGGGGAAAGAACAGGGGCGGGCCCGCAGGTCAGTGGGAGGAAAAAGGGGAGATAGGGAGCGAGCGGCCGAGATGGAGGGGGATCGGGCATGGCGCTGGGCTGGTTGGCTCGGCTCGCTGGTGGGCCGCGGCTCGGGCGGCTGGGCCAGCTGGCCTTGCGCCTGATGCGCTGGGGTTTTTCCTTTTTTTTTTGAAATAAGGTAGAGGAAAAGAAATAAAATAGAGAAATAGAAAATACTTTTATATAGGACATATATATATATATCAAAATACTCAGAAAAAAATAACCTATCTGATGAACTATTTTTCAGAGGCACAAATAAAACTTTATAAAAACATTATTTTGAAAAATCCAAATAAAACTCAAATTTGAATTCAAAACTTTTGCCATTGTTTTCTTCTGACATTTCTGGAGTGTCATTTTAGCTCCTCTTATACTTTTACTCTATATTTGTCAGGGATATTTGAAATGAATTTTTAAATGCCAAGTTGAATCCAAATTCAAATAAAACTCAAATGCCTCTGAAATTTCCAAATGCCACTCAATTCAAACAAAATGCATAGAAGCTTAGCCAATAATTGTAAAACATTCCAAATTGAAAATTTGGGATGTTACATTTTCCTTCCTCTAATGGGTATACACATATTTTGGTTGCTGTTGATTATGTTACTAAGTGGGTAGAAGCTATTCCAACCAGTAGTGTTGATCATAACACTTCCATTAAAATGCTTAAAGAAGTTATTTTCCTGAGGTTTGAAGTCCCTAGATATTTAATGGCTGATGGTGGTTCACATTTTATTCATGGTGCTTTCCGTAAATTGCTTGCTAAATATGATGTCAACCATAGAATTGCATCCCCCTATCACCCTCAATCTAGTGATCAAGTTGAGTTGAGCAATAGAGAAATAAAGTTAATTTTGCGAAAGACCGTCAATAGATCTAGAAAGAATTGGTCTAAGAAACTTGACGATGCATTATGGGCTTACATAACTGCTTATAAAAATCCCATGGGCATGTCTCCGTATAAAATGGTTTATGAAAAAGCATGTCATTTACCTTTTGAGTTAGAACATAAAGCATATTGGTCAATTAAAGAACTCAATTATGATTTCAAACTTCCCGGTGAAAAGAGGTTATTTGGTATTAGCTCACAAGATGAATGGAGAACCCAAGCTTATGAAAAATGTGATACGTCTCCAACGTATCTATAATTTTTTATTATTCCATGCTATTATATTATCTGTTTTGGATGTTTTATATGCATTAATATGCTATTTTATATTATTTTGGGGACTAACCTATTAACCTAGAGCCCAGTGCCAGTTTCTGTTTTTTTCCTGGTTTTTGAGTTTTACAGAAAAGGAATATCAAACGGAGTCCAAATGAGTTGAAAATTTACGGTGATTTTTTATGGACCAGAAGAGACCCACGGAGCATCGGAGTTGGGCCAGAAGAGTCCCGAGGTGACCACAAGCCTAGGGGGCACCCTCCCTAGGGCGCGCCCCCTGGCTTGTGGGCCCCTCGGGCACCCCCCCTGACTTGTTTCTGACGCTAAAAATTCCTATAAATATAGAAACCTCCGAAAAGAACCCTAGATCGGCAGTTCCGCCGCCGTACCCCCCTGTAGCTATGAAAAACCAATCAGGAGCCCGTTCCGGCACCCTGCCGGAGGGCGAAATCATCACCGGAGGCCATCTTCATTATCCCGGCGGTCTCCATGACGAGGAGGGAGTAGTTCACCCTCGGGGCTGAGGGTATGTACTAGTAGCTATGTGTTTGATCTCTCTCTCTCTCTCTCTCTCTCTCTCGTGTCTTGATTTGGCACGATCTTGATGTACCGCGAGCTTTGTTACTATAGTTGGATCATATGATGTTTCTCCCTCTCTATCTTCTGGTGTTGAATAGAGTTTTACCATTGAGGTTTCACTATTATCGGATTGAATACTTTTATGGATTTGAGAACACTTGATGTATGTCTTGTGTGGGATACCCGTGGTGATAATGGGGTGTTCTATTGATTCACTTGATGTATCTTTTGGCACTCAACTCGCGGATTCCCGAGGTGACATTGGGGTAATCTATGCATAGGGGTTGATGCACGTTTTCATCCTTGTTTCTCTGGTAGAAATCTTGGGGCACTCTTTGAGGTTCTTTGTGTTGGACTGAATATTATGAATCTGAAGTTGTTTAATGCATATCGTATAATTGACCCACAAATACTTGAGGTGACATTGGAGTATCTAGGTGACATTAGGGTTGATTGATGTGTATCATATGGTGTTATTTTAGTACGAACTCTAGGGCTGTTTGTGACACTTATAGGAATAGCTCAAAAGATTGATCAGAAAGAATAACTTTGAGGTGGTTTCGTACCCTACAAGCAATTTCATCTTATGTTCTCCACGATAGGAACTTTGGAGTGACTCTTTGTCGCATGTTGAGGGATTGCCATATGATTTAATTATGTTATCATTGTTGAGAGACTTTGCACTAGTGAAAGTATGAACCCTAGGCCTTGTTTTCAAGCATTGCAATGCCGTTTTTGCTCACTTTTGTTACTAGTTACCTTGCTGTTTTTATATTTTCAGATTACAAAAACCAATATCTACCATCCATATTACACTTGTATCACCATCTTTTCGCCGAACTAGTGCACCTATACAATTTACCATTGTATTGGGTGTGTTGGGGACACAAGAGACTCTTTGTTATTTGGTTGCAGGGTTGTTTGAGAGAGACCATCTTCATCCTACACCTCCCACGGATTGATAAACCTTAGGTCATCCACTTGAGGGAAAATTGCTACTGTCCTACAAAACTCTGCGCTTGGAGGCCCAACACGAGTCTACAAGAAGAAGGTTGCGTAGTAGACATCAAGCTCTTTTCTGGGGCCGTTGCCGGGGAGGTGAGTGCTTGAAGTTATATCTTTAGATATTGCAATTGAATCTTTTACTTTCTTGTTTTATCACTAGTTTAGTCTATAAAAGAAAACTAAAAAAATGGAATTGAGGTTGCCTCATATGCTTCATCTTTTTAATGTCTTTCATGAAAATGATGGAAAGGAAAATTGTGCTCAATTGATAGAAGAAGAATGCAATAAAATGTTTGGAATAAAATATTTGAATGATGAGCATGATTGCAATGTTGTTGGTATGAATTATTTGAATAGCCATGATGCTAATGATATGCAAAGCCATAAGCTTGGGGATGCTATGTTTGATGAAGATGATGTTTTTAGTCCCCCTAGTTTTGATGAGCAAATTTATTATGATGATTGCATGCCTCCTATTTATGATGATTATGTTGATGAAAGTGGGTTTGGAAGAGTGTCAACTCTAGTTAATGATCCCACTATTTTGGAGGGTGTTGAATCTTTTCACAATATTGATGAAAGTGGATTTGGAGAGGTCATGACTTTATTTAGTGATGATTCCACTATCTTGGAAGAGGTTTCAATTGATTATGATGAGAACAAAGTTGCTACTTATGATCATTATTGTGATGACACTGATGTTATAAAAAGTAGTGATGATTATATTTATAAAGCTTGTCATAATTATGATTACCCTTTTTCTGAATATTACTCTTTTAATGTGGAAACAACTTATAGTATTCGAGTTTCTTATGATACTCCCACTATTCCGAATGAGAATAAATTTGCTTACGTGGAGAGTAATAAAATTTCTATGCTTGTGCATCATGAAAATAATGCTTTATGTGATAGTTATATTGTTGAATTCATTCACGATGCTACTGAAAATTACTATGAGAGAGGAACATATGCTTTTACATATTGCAATAATATCAAGTTTCCTCTCTATGTGTTGAAAGTTTTGAAGTCATGCTTGTTTTGCCTTCCTATTCTAGTTGATTCTTGTTCCCATAAATTGTTTGCTCACAAAATCCCCATGCATAGGAAGTGTGTTAGACTTAAATGTGCTAGTCATATGCTTCATGATGCTCCCATTATGTTTCAATTCTTATCTTTTATGTGAGCATCATTGAAATCATCATGCCTAGCTAAGAAGGCATTAAAGAAAAGCGCTTGTTGGGAGACAACCCAATATTTATACCTAATGTTTTTGGTGTGTTCACATGATTATTCTACTGTATTAATCATGTTTTATAGATTTTGTTTCAATAAAGTGCCAAGTAAGACCTATGGGATGGTCTATGGTGATAGTTGATTTGATCTTGCCAAAAACAGAAACTTTTGCACTCATTGCTAGAAATTTAGAAATTCACAGAAGCGTGATTTTGATCTGAATTTTTTACACAAGATTGATATACAAATTTCCTAGATATTTCTAATTTTCCATAATTTTTGGAATTACATAAGTATACTAAGTTTCCAGATTACTACAGACTGTTCTGTTTTTGACAGATTCTGTTTTCATTGTGTTGTTTGCTTATTTTGATGAATCTATGGGTAGTATCGGAGGGTATGAACCATGGAGAAGTTGGAATACAGTAGATATAACACCAATATAAATTTAGAATGAGTTCACAATAGTACCTAAGTGGTGATTTGCTTCATTATACTAACGGAGCTTACGAGTTTTCTGTTGAGTTTTGTGTTGTGAAGTTTTCAAGTTTTGGGTAAAGATTTGATGGACTATGGAATAAGGAGTGGCAAGAGACTAAGATTGGGGATGCCCAAGGTACCCCAAGGTAATATTCAAGGACAACCAATCATCTAATCTTGGGGATGCCCCGGATGGCATCCCCTCTTTCGTCTTCAATCCATTGGTAAATTTACTTGAGGCTATATTTTTATTCACCACATGATATGTGTTTTGCTTGGAGCGTCTTGTATGATATGAGTCTTTGCTTTTTAGTTTGCCACAATCATCCTTGCTGTACACACCTTTTGAGAGGGACACACATTAATGGTCAATTTATTAGAATACCCTATGTGCTTCACTTATATCTTTTGAGCTGGGTAGTTGCTCTAGTGCTTCACTTATATCTTTTTAGAGCATGGTGGTGGTTTTATTTTGAAGAAATTGATGAACTCTCATGCTTCACTTATATTATTTTGAGAGTATTGAAACATCATGGTAATTTTCTTAGGTTATGAATTTTATCCTATTATGATGGGCATCCAAGAGGGATATAGTAAAAACTTTCATATAAAGAGCATTGAATACTATGTGAAGTTTGATTCCTTGCATATTGTTTTGAGATATAAAGATGGTGATATTAGAGTCATGCTAGTGAGTAATTGTGGATTGGTAGAAATACTTGTGTTAAAGTTTGTGATTCCCGAAGCATGCACATATGGTGAACCGTTATGTGATGAAGTCAGAGCATGATTTATTTTTTGATTGTCTTCCTTATGAGTGGCGGTCAGGGACAAGCGATGGTCTTTTCCTACCAATCTATCCCCCTAGGAGCATGCGTGTAGTACTTTGTTTTGATAGCTAATAATTTTTTGCAATAAGTATGTGAGTTCTCTATGACTAATGTTGAGTCCATGGATTATACGCACTCTCACCTTTCCACCATTGCTAGCCTCTCTAGTACCGCGCAACTCTCGCCGGTGCATTACACCCACCATATACCTTCCTTAAAACAGCCACCACACCTACCTATTATGGCATTTCCATAGCCATTCCGAGATATATTGCCATGCAACTTCCACCGTTCCGTTTATTATGACACGCTTCATCATTGTCATATTGCTTTGCATGATCATGTAGTTGGCACAGTATTTGTGGCAAGGCCACCATTCATATTTTTTTATACATGTCACTCTTGATCATTGCAGATCCCGGTACACCGCCGGAGGCATTCACATAGAGTCATATCTTTTGTTCTAGTATCGAGTTGTAATTCTTGAGTTGTAAGTAAATAAAAGTGTGATGATCATCATTATTAGAGCCTTGTCCCATGTGAGGAAAGGATGATGGAAGCTATGATTCCCTCACAAGTTGGGATGAGTCTCCGGACTTAAAAACAAATTAAAAGAGGCCAAAGAGCCCAAACAAAAAAAAGAGAAAATAAAATTAAAAAAATAGAGAAAAAGAGAGAAGGGACAATGTTACTATCCTTTTACCACACTTGTGCTTCAAAGTAGCACCATGTTCTTCATGATAGAGAGTCTCCTATTTTGTCACTTGCATATACTAGTGGGAATTTTTCATTATAGAACTTGGCTTGTATATTCCAATGACGGGCTTCCTCAAATTACCCTAGGTCTTCGTGAGCAAGCAAGTTGGATGCACACCCACTTAGTTTTCATTTTGAGCTTTCATACACTTATAGCTCTAGTGCATCCGTTGCATGGCAATCCCTACTCACCTACATTGATATCAATTGATGGGCATCTCCATAGCCCATTAATTTGCCTAGTTGATGTGAGACTTTCTCCTTTTTGTCTTCTCCTCACAACCTCCACCATACTCTATTCCACTTATAGTGCTATATCCATGGCTCACGCTCATGTATTGCGTGAAAGTTGAAAAAGCTTGAGAACATTAAAAGTATGAAACAATTGCTTGGCTTGTCATCGGGGTTGTGCATGATGAAATATTTTGTGTGATGAAGATAGAGCATAGCCAGACTATATGATTTTGTAGGGATAACTTTCTTTGGCCATGATATTTTGAGAAGACATGATTGCTTTATTAGTATGCTTGAAGTATTATTGTTTTTATATCAATATTAAAATTTTATTTTGAATCTTATGGATCTGAATATTCTTGCCACAACAAAGAAGATTACATGGATAAATATGTTAGGTAGCATTCCACATCAAAAATTCTGTTTTTATCATTTACCTACTCGAGGACGAGCAGGAATTAAGCTTGGGGATGCTTGATACGTCTCCAATGTATCTATAATTTTTTATTGTTCCATGCTATTATATTATCTATTTGGATGTTTTATATGCATTAATATGCTATTTTATATTATTTTTGGGACTAACCTATTAACCTAGAGCCCAGTGCCAGTTTCTGTTTTTTCCTTGTTTTTGAGTTTTACAGAAAAGGAATATCAAACAGAGTCCAAATGAGCTGAAAATTTACGGTGATTTTTGATGGACCAGAAGAGACCCACGGAGCATCGGAGTTGGGCCAGAAGAGTCCCGAGGCGACCACAAGCCTAGGGGGCACCCTCTCTAGGGCGCACCCCTGGCTTGTGGGCCCCTCGGGCACCCCCCTGACTTGTTTCCGATGCCAAAAATTCCTATAAATATAGAAACCTCCGAAAAGAACTCTAGATCGGAAGTTCCATCGCCGTAAGCCTCTGTAGCACGAAAAACCAATCGGGAGCCCGTTCCGGCACCCTGCCGGAGGGGGAAATCATCACCGGAGGCCATCTTCATCATCCCGGCGGTCTCCACGACGAGGAGGGAGTAGTTCATCCTCGGGGCTGAGGGTATGTACCAGTAGCCATGTGTTTGATCTCTCTCCCTCTCGTGTTCTTGATTTGGCATGGTCTTGATGTACCGCGAGCTTTGTTACTGTAGTTGGATCATATGGTGTTTCTCCCTCTCTATCTTCTTATGATGAATAGAGTTTTACCTTTGTGGTTTCACTATTATCGGATTGAATACTTTCATGGATTTGAGAACACTTGATGTATGTCTTGCGTGGGATACCCGTGGTGACAATGTGGTGTTCTATTGATTCACTTGATGTATGTTTTGGCACTCAACTCGCGGATTCCTGAGGTGACATTGGGGTAATCTATGCATAGGGGTTGATACACGTTTTCATCCTTGTTTCTCTGGTAGAAATCTTGGGGCACTCTTTGAGGTTCTTTGTGTTGGACTGAATATTATGAATCTAAAGTTGTTTGATGCATATCATATAATTGACCCACGGATACTTGTGGTGACATTGGAGTATCTAGGTAACATTAGGGTTGATTGATGTGTATCATATGGTGTTATTTTAGTACGAACTCTAGGGCTGTTTGTGATACTTATAGGAATAGCTCAAAAGATTGATCAGAAAGAATAACTTTGAGGTGGTTTCGCACCCTACAAGCAATTTCATCTTATGTTCTCCGCGATAGGAACTTTGGAGTGACTCTTTGTCGCATGTTGAGGGATTGCCATATGATTTAATTATGTTATCATTGTTGAGAGACTTTGCACTAGTGAAAGTATGAACCCTAAGCCTTGTTTTCAAGCACTGCAATACCGTTTTTGCTCACTTTTGTTACTAGTTACCTTGCTGTTTTTATATTTTCAGATTACAAAAACCTATATCTACCGTCCATATTACACTTGTATCACCATCTCTTCGCCGAACTAGTGCACCTATACAATTTATCATTGTATTGGGTGTGTTGGGGACACAAGAGACTCTTTGTTATTTGGTTGCAGGGTTGTTTGAGAGAGACCATCTTCATCCTACGCCTCCCACGGATTGATAAACCTTAGGTCATCCACTTGAGGTAAAATTGCTACTGTCCTACAAAACTCTACACTTGGAGGCCCAACACGAGTCTACAAGAAGAAGGTTGCATAGTAGACATCAAAATGCCAAATTGTTTAAAGAGAGAGTTAAATGATGGCATGACAAAAGAACCCAAACACAGGAATTCAAAGTGGTTGAGTACAATTCTCGTTTTAGATTTTTTGCAGGAAAACTTCTCTCCAAATGGGAAGGAACATATATCATCGAAGAAGTTTATCACTCTGGAGCTATTAAGATCAATAATGCCGAAGGCACTAATCCGAAGGTTGTCAATGGACAAAGAATTAAGCATCATATTTCAGGTACGCCTATTAATATCGAAACCAACATTATTCAAACTATGACACCGGAGGAATACATAAAAGAGGCCTTTCAGAACACTCCAGAACCCTGAAAAGGAAGAGGTAGGTGATAGGGTAAGTAAACCGACTCCAAAGATTCCATAAAATACTTTCTGTCAGTTTTGGAATATTAGAAAAAAATACAAAAATAAGAAACACCCGAGGGGGCCACCTAGGTGCCCACAAGGCACCTGCAGGGCGTGCCTGCCCCCCCCCCCCCCGGCGCGCCTTGGTGGGTGGTGGGCCCCTTGTAAGCCTTCCTGACTCTGTTTTCTTATGGTATACTTGTTTTGCAAGATAATTTTTTTTATATATATACTCCCGGACGTTTTGACCACCGCATCGCGGAAATATTCTCTGTTGTTGTTTTGTGCTATTTTTAATTTAATATCAATGGGCCTAATAAGGCCAAGTGGTGGAAGACCACTTGGGCCATAAAGCCCCAATAAGGGTGGCGCCCCCTTCTCCCCATGGAAAGGGGAGAGGGAGGCCGAATTGGAGAGGGATTCCCCCTCCCCTTGGCCGGCCACAAAGGGGAACTTCCCTTCTTGTGTGGCGCCCCTCCTCCCCTCCCAACCTATATATACTAGAGGATTTCCCCCCTTTTGAAGACACAAGTTTTGGAGCTTCCTCTAGTTGATCTAGTGCACGTTCTAGTTGGTCCTAGTTAACTAATTAGAGCGAGCCCTAGCCACCTCTAATCCTCATAATTAGAATCCCCGTGTGGTTATAATCTCCTCCCTATAATTCTCCGGCGACGATTACCTCTGGACGGCGAAGCGCTGCTGGATCGTGAAGATTGTACGCTTGCAACCAAGTAGAGAGGCCGTGCTTTTGGTCTTCCGTTCGAGGGATCGTTCGTGGGCAGTTCGCGGGATCGTCATCAACGTTCGAGGGACTTCAAGTATGATCTACACCGACTCGTCTACTTCCGCTGCACTCCCGGAGTCGGTAACGATTGTTGATCACAACCCATTATGCATCTTCATATTTTTCCTGGGTGATCGTAGGGCGAATTTTTTGTTTTCTACTACGTCTCCCAATAGTATGCCTTTTGGTTTACGCAATGCACCTGCTACCTTTCAAAGATGTATGACCACTATATTCTCTGACTTTTGAGAAAAGATTGTTGAGGTATTCATGGATGATTTTTCCATTTACGAGACTTCTTTTGATGATTGCTTAAGCAACCTTGATCAAGTTTTGCAGAGATGTGAAGAAACTAATCTTGTCTTGAATTGGGAGAAGTGCCACTTCATGGTGAACGAAGGTATTGTACTTGGGCATAAAATCTTCGAACGAGGTATTGAAGTAGATAAAACTAAAGTTGATGCAACTGAGAAAATGTCATGTCCTAAAGATATTAAAGGCATATAAGAAGTTTCCTTGGTCATGTTGGTTTTTATAGAAGATTCATTAAAGATTTCTCTAAGGTTTCTAGACCGCTAACTAATATACTTCAAAAGGATGTTCCATTTATTTTTTATGATGATTGCGTAGAAGCCTTTGAAATACTTAAGAAAGACTTAATTTCTGCACCAATTTGTTTAACCACCTGATTGAAATTTGCCTTTTGAAATTATGTGTGATGCTAGTGATTACGCTATTGGTGATGTTCCAGGACAAAGAGTTGATAAGAAATTGAATGTTATTCATTATGCTAGTTTGACTCTCGACAATGCTCAAAGAAATTATGCTACTACTGAGAAAGAATTTTTAGCAGTTGTATTTGCATGTGATAAATTCCGACCTTATATTATTGATTCTAAAGTTACCATTCACACCGATCATGCTGCTATTAAATACCTTGTGGAAAAGAAAGATGCTAAACCTAGACTGATTATGTGGGTTCTTTTACTTCAAGAATTTGACTTGCATATTATTGATAGAAAAGGATCTGAGAATCCCGTAGCAGATAATTTGTCTAAGATGGAAAATGTTCTTGATGACCCACTGCCTATTGCTGATAGTTTTCCTGATGAGTAATTAGCTATTGTGAATGGTTCATCTCGTAATAGTCCTTGGTATGCAGACTATGATAATTACATTGTTACTAAATATATACCACCTAATTACACATACCAACAAAAGAAAAAATTATTTGATTTAAGACATTACTTTTGGGATGACCCACGTCTATTTAAAGAAGGAGTAGATGGTGTTATTAGACGTTGTGCACCTGAGCATGAACAAAGTGTCACTCCGAGGCATATGGAGGACATCATGCTGGAGACAGAACTGCACATAAAGTATTACAATCTGAGTTTTTATTGGCCTACTCTCTTCAATGATGCACGTAAGTTTGTCTTATCTTGCGATGAATGTCAAAGAATTGGTAATATTCGTAGACGTTGGGAAATGCCTATGAATTACTCACTTGTTATTGAGCCATTTGATGTTTGGGGCTTTGATTATATGAGACTTTTTCATTCCTCTAATGGATACACTCACATTTTAGTTGTTGTTGATTAGATTACTAAGTGGGTAGAAACTATTCCAACTAGTAGTGCTGATCATAACACTTTTATTAAATTACTTAAAGAGATTATTTTTTTGAGGTTTGGAGTCTGCAGATATTTAATGACTAATGGTGGTTCACATTTTATTCATGGTGCTTTTCGAAAACTTCTTGCTAAATGTAATGTCAACCATAGAATTGGATCACCTTATTATCCTCAGTCTAGTGGTCAAGTTGAATTAAGAAATAAAGAAATAAAATTAATTTTGCAAAAGACCGTTAATAGATCTAGAAAGAATTGGTCTAACAAACTTGATGATGCATTATGAGCTTATAGACCTGCTTATAAAAATCCTATAAGTATGTATCCATCTAAAATGGTCTATGGATAAGCATGTCAATTACCTCTTGAGTTTGAACATAAAGGTTATTGAACGATTAAAGAATTTAATTATGATTTCAAACTTGCTGGTGAAAAAAAGGTTATTTGATATTAGCTCGTTAGATGAATGGAGGGCACAGGCTTATGAAAATGTCAAATTGTTTAAAGAAAAGCTTAAAAGATGGCATGACAAAAGAATCCAAAAACGAGAATTTAAAGTACGTGATCAAGTTCTATTACCTCACTATGGGGGTTGCGTCGCGCCTGCGTCCGTCTCTCTGCGCACTACCCCGCGCTCCGACGAGCCTTGCCGGCCTGTCAGTGTCATGCTTGATTGGATTACCCATCGCACACATTTCGTTTTCTTTGAGACAATTTTATTTTTCTATCGTTTGTGATACATGAATCATACACAGTTCGGTCGAATGGTGTGCGATAGATGTGTCATCTTAGGAGGGTTCTGCACTAGTGATTCATGAAGTCTGTATCAGGGAGGTATCTCAAGTCTGTATCAGATTGGTATTTGCCTTCCGATGTACAATATGAAGTGTTTTCTCTTGGGAAAAAAAAAGATAAATAAATTTTCATGTAGTAAGTTAGTGGGCTAGCACAGATCTCAAAGCAATTTTGTAGGGTAAAGGAACAAAAATGGTGACCTAGGAACACCCCCGGTTAAGGTGTGAAGTATGGTAGAATATCACCTTTAATTAACAGGAACCAAGAAAGAAACGCACTTGATAATCAGGTTGGAGTCGATCGATTAGTAGCAAGCCATCTTTTAACCTGGCGCTAGCTACCAACACGTACGTCATTCATGCATATGTATCGTAGGTTCCGTATACGTTTGTTTGTCACGTATACGTATTCCTAGGGGTTCAAAAAAAGAAAACGTATGTACTCAGTCCTAGTGTGGGCGCTGCTACGCGTCCGCCGGCCGATGATTCTAAAATATCCGCCGCACCGATGTCCGTTAGATCCCCGTGCTGTTAGCCGTCTGATGTAGTGCCCGCACCCCACATGTCCCCTCATTAATTCCCGCAACAAGCGCGCTGTTGCAAAAACAAACAACCTTGCCCTCGGCCCCGACAGAGCTGCGCCCAGCGCGGCGCCGCCCCCAACCCACCCATGTTCCTGCAACAAGATCCATGTTGCAAAACCTGCATTTCAAGATAACTTTTGTTGCAAGACCATCTCCGACCTCTTCTCTGTATTCCTGCAACAAGACCCTTGTTGCAAAAATTTCAACCACATCTCCGGCCTCTTCCCTGTATTCCTGCAACAAGACCCTTGTTGCAAAAAAAATTGCAACCAAGGTGATGTTGTGGTAGAAGCTTTGTGTCAGCAGATCGAGCCGAAAAGCTTCAGCACGGTTTGGCCTTGGACGAGCAGTCCAGTATGCTCTCAAACATCTTGGCGACGACCTCGGTGAGCTCGCCGCCGGCTAGCTGGATCGCCGGAAGCAAGACAACGAGCAGCTGCGTCACCAGGGACTGCTCCTCGGCCATCTTCCTCAACGCCGCCGCCGAACAGTCGTCGTCGCAGACAAGCCTGGACGAGCTGTTGCTTTTCTTGATGTGCTCCTCTAGCGGCAACAGCGACGCAGGGGTTAGCCGGATGCGGAGGGACGCCGAGCAGCGACAAGGGGTGCGGCTCGCCGACGAAGCGCGCGCGGGCGGACGGCGCTGGCCAAGCTGTTAACTCACAGTGAGTTTTGGCTACGGGCGAGAAAAGTGTGGAGGTGTTTCGCTCGTGATAAGGATGGCCCACGTGACGCGTGTTAATCGCTGAAGGAGGCGGACGCGGCGTGGTTATCAGCCGGTTGAAGCTAATCGTCCTCCGTCCTAGTAGCTTAGCTTAGATACTACAGTAGGATTCTGGCTAAATTCGCTTCCTTATTTCCAGTCGTGTTGGCGTTGGACTTGAGCCGACGGAAGAGTCGGTTGTGTAATACAACTAGTAGAAATCTATACATCTATATATAATGCATATATATGCTAGTATAAATTAACAGCACAAAACAATCAATCCAACTCTGCCAATCAAGAGCAATGGTGGCGTGGTCTCAACTCCCAGAGGAGCTCCTAGCCCTGGTCTTGGCCCGCTTCTTCTTCCCCGAAGACCGTGCTTGCTTCCAGGCCGTGTGCCGTTCTTGGCGCTCTGTAGCGCGCCCCCCTCCACGGTAGCTGCCGTGGATCGTGCTCTGGAACGGGGGCTTCATGACCCCCTATGATCGTGCTCTGCACCGCATCGTCTCCTACCCCAAGTCCATCACGAGCTACGTCGGTATGGATCCCGCCGACCGTGCTCTGCACCGCCTTGTCTCCTTCCCCAAGACCATGACATGCATTGGCTCTACTGATGGCTGGATCGCCGTCGAGGGCCGTGCGGACAACATGCATAGGCACTACTTCTTGCACAACATGTTTTCTGGCACGACATTGTCGCTGCCCGAGCTGGACACCGCCATCGGCCATGTTTCTGAGCTTTTCAAGATCCACAAGGTGCTCTTGCGGTCGACCCCGGATGATGTCATCGCTCTCATGACCAACCATCGCAGTTGCCCCATCATCTTAACCCGGCTTGGGAAGGGCATGTCGTTGCCCAAGTCTTATGCAATTCACCTCGTCAACATCGTAGATCTTGCCTTTCTTGAAGACAGACTTTATGGGATCACCCAGGATGAGATGCGCGTCTTCATTGACATCTCCTACGATGATAGCGGCGTGCCCATGGTTAACGGTGGCAAGTGTGTCATCGGGGAAGGTTTTGACATCGATGATGATGATGATGATGATTATGATTATGATTATGATGATGATTACCACACTAACAATGAGGAAGACGGCGATAGCAGCGACCATGATGATGATGTTGATGATGACGACGACAACATAGAGAATGATGATGATGACATAGAGGACGATGACGACGACACAGAGGATGACTTGACCAAGATGACCGAGGAGGATATGGTTCCTGAAGCAAGTCAATATATTTTTGTTGAAGACAATGACGGGTCCATCGAGCGTAGCATCGAAACCATGTGGTACTTGATCGAGTCGCTCGGGAAGCTGCTCATGGTGAGGCGACAAGTGGTATCGCTTTTTGGGTTCACTCACAAGGTACTAATTTCGGCAGAAAGGTTCACTCAAAAGGTAGAGGTTTTCGAGGCCGACATGAGTGCAGCCAGTCAAAAAGATTGGTTTTGGTTTGCCGTGATCATCCCCACGGGCTTTACCTTGTATTTATACATGGGCAACCTTGATTGCCAAGTTTACAACAGATTACACGAGATCCTAAGGATCAATCTACACAGCTCGTATAGGAATGAATCCTAACCAAATCAATCAGCCAAGATATGACTCGATTGTTTAACATTCCCCCGCAAACTCAAACTATGCAAAGGTTGAGGTTGGACCGCAATCGAGTCAACATGATCTTCGTGAGAGGTTTAGTAAATGCATCAGCGACTTGATCAGCTGATGAAACAAAACGAACATCGAGAGCTCCCATGGCAACCTTCTCTCTCACGAAATGGAAATCCACCTCAATGTGCTTGGTGCGTGCATGGAATACTGGGTTGGCTGTGAGGTACGTCGCGCCGAGGTTATCACACCATAGAACAGGTGCTCGAGGTTGAGCAACTCGCAGCTCCTTTAGCAATGACTATACCCATGTTGCTTCGGCTGTACCGTTCGCCAACGCCTTATACTCCGCCTCGGTCGATGATCTCGAGACTGTAGGTTGCTTCCGTGCGCTCCAAGAAATGAGGTTAGGTCCAAAAAATACAGCGAACCCGCCTGTTGATCGCCTGTCGTCGCCGCAGCCCGCCCAGTCGGCATCTGTGAATACACTTAGCAGAGTTGATGGCGATCGACGGATGGTCAGACCAGTGGATACTGTTCCTTTGACAAACCTAAGAATGCGCTTGACGGCTTCCCAATGAACATCAGTAGGACATGATAAGTATTGACAGACCTTGTTTACTGCAAATGAAAGATCTGGCCATGTTAAGGTTAGGTACTGAAGGGCTCCCACCGTGCTTCTGTACCTGAAGGCTTCAGCTTCATTCAGTCCACGTCCGGAGTCACGAGTAAGCTTCTCATGTGTACACATTGGTGTTGAAACTGCTTTGCAATTCGCCATGTCAGTACGCTGCAACAAATCCATAGCATACTTTTTCTGTGTAAGAGTTATTCCCCCGGAATTGGGAAGCACTTCAATACCAAGAAAATAATGAAGTGATCCAAGGTCCTTGACAGGAAACATGGCTGAAAGTCGCTGAAGCAGGTTTGTCATAGCTGACTGAGAGGAATGACGATGTCATCCACGTAAACAAGCATGTAGATGGTGACGCCGGCATCAACGAGAATGAACAGTGAAGTGTCGGCAGCCGAAGGAGAGAAACCGAGCTGTTGAAGGCGCTCACTGAGACGAGCATACCAGGCACGAGGTGACTGCTTCAGTCCATACAACGCCTTGTGCAACTTGCAGACATAATCTGGCCGAGATGGATCCTGGAAGCCAGGAGGCTGCTGCATATAGGCTTCATCAGTGAGTATTCCGTGCAGAAATGCATTGCTGATGTCTACCTGACGGAAATGCCAACCACGGGAGACACCAAGAGACAACACCAGACGCACGGTAGCAGGTTTAACAACCGGAGAAAAAGTGTCCGAGTAATCAAGCCCATACTGCTGAGTGAAACCACGGGCTACAAGACGTGCCTTGAACTTGTCGAGGGAGCCATCTGCCTTGTGTTTCACCTTGAAAACCCATTTACAGCTGATAATATTCTTGCCGGGAGGTCGAGGCACCAGCGACCAAGTCTCATTCTGCTGCAGGGCGAGGAACTCGGCCTCCATTGCCGGGCGCCACTGCTCATCAGCCAAGGCGTCCCGGTAAGAGCGCGGCTCGGCATGGAAAGCACGTCGGCGGGGATCATAGCGGATGGTGCCGTCACTCGGCACCAATGTCTTGACGATATTGTTCCGAAGCCGCGTGGTCATTGGATGCAGCGTGCCGGTCGTAGCGTCCAGAGGAGTCGCCGGCGCGCCGGCCGGAGCGTCGAGAGGACGCGTCGGCACGTTTGTGGGTGAAGCAGCAGGAGACGATGCTGTTGGAGACGGCCCATCGGACGAAGAAGGGCTGGCAACGAGCGAGTCCTGGTCAGCACCAGACGCCGCGGGCGACAGATGAAGACGCCGCACAGGGGAGGTCAGGCTGCGTGACCCAGGCCCAGGCGACGTAGCTTGATCACGCGGCGAGCTAGCTGCATGGCCGCGACGTGGCGTGCATGGGGACGTGCACTCGGCCGACGGCGATTGCTGTGTTCCTGCATGGCACGGAGACGAGCTAGAACAAGGATTAGTGAGCAAAGTAGTGTCATACGTCCGCATACTGTCATCCACGAGGGCTGGTTCGGCAGTAGGAAAAATGGAAGGAGGCGTGGGTAGTAACGAGGGTGTGGTGGTTGACGTAGAAGTTTGCTCGAACGGGAATACTAGCTCATCAAAAACAACATCCCGTGAGATGTAAATGCGTCCTGTTGACCGATCTAAGCACTTGTATCCCTTGTGCATGGAGCTATAGCCCAAGAAAACGCACTGGCGCGAGCGGAACTCAAGTTTCCGATTATTGTACGGTCGGAGGTTGGGCCAGCACGCACAACCGAACGCACGTAGGAAAGTGTATTCGGGCTTTTCATTGCGAAGGCAAGAGATGGGTGTGGAGTTTTGAAGAACTCGTGTGGGCATGCGATTAATGAGATAACATGCGGTAAGAAATGCCTCATCCCAAAAGCGAACCGGAAGTGAGGAATGAGCAAGGAGTGCTATGCCCGTTTCGACAATATGGCGATGCTTTCGTTCAGCAATGCCGTTTTGCTGGCTCCTATGGGGGCAGGAGACTCGATGAGTAATGCCCTCCTTTTGGAAATACCGATTGAGGCGACGGTACTCACCCCCCCAGTCAGTTTGAACCGTTTTAATTTTTGCATTCAACATGCGTTCAACATGTTTTTGGAAGGTATAAAATGCTTGTTCAACATCAGACTTACGTTTGAGGAGATATATCCATGTAAAACGACTAAAATCATCCAAAAAACTCACATAATATTTGAAACCACCAACTGAAGTAATGGCAGGACCCCATACACCTGAATGAATAAGTTCAAGTGGTTCATGTGTAACATGAGTGGAATCACGAAACGGTAATTGATGAACTTTTGCTCGTTGACAAGCATCACAAATACTAGACTCAAGAGAGGGTGCACAAGCGAATTTATTTGATCTAAGGACTGACTCAACGACAGCTTTCGAGGGGTGGCCTAATCTTCGATGCCATAGTTCTGGAGAGAGCTTGACAGCGGAGAGGACTCGGGGACCGGGAATGACGACAGATGATTTATTGAAGCTTGGCACCGGGTAGAGACCATTGCGACATCTACCGCGAAGAAGAACCGCCTTCGTTGCTCAGTCCTTAAGAGAGAAAAAATGAGGATGGAATTCAGCGAAAGCGTCATTGTCAGAAACAAGTTTGTGCACTGAAAGAAGATGCTTGTTGACATGTGGAACATGCAAAATATTACGAAGATAAAGTGGCTTGGATGATGAACCAGAAATCGTGGAATGACCAATATGGGAAATAGACATACCTGCCCCGTTTGCGGCGTGCACCTTGTCCTTGCCGCCGTAGCGCTCATGGACGGCGAGGCGGTCGAGGTCGCTGGTCAGGTGATCTGTAGCACCCGTGTCAGCGTACCAATCCGTGTCGACGATGTATCCGCCGGAGCTGGTGTTGGCGACGTTGCCGGAGCGCTCACGTTGGTCCTCAGGTTGGTACGCATGATTGAAGCGGTTGCGGCAGTGAAGCGCGTCGTGGCCGTACTTGGAGCAGACCTGACACTTCAGGTTGGAGCGGCCGTTACCGCCGTTGCCGCGGCCACGCCCGCCGCGGCCACGGCCTTGGCCACCTTGTCCTCCTTGGCCAGCACGTGCACCATGTCCACTACGGTGACCATCAGAACCACGTGCAACAGTGTTGGCAGAAGGATGTATCTCACCATGTGCGGCTTGCTGCTCGAGGCGGAGCTCAGCACTAAGGAGGAATGCATAAAAACTGCTGAGACTTACAGGGTCGTCGCGCGTCGTGATCGACGCGACCAGTGGCTCGAACTCGGAGCCCAACCCAGCCAGCATGTAGCTGAGCACTTTGTCGTCGGAAAGGGGCTTGCCGATGGACGCCATCGCATCAGCGAACCCCTTCATCTTGCGATAGTAGTCCGAGGCAGAGAGGTCCTTCTTCTTCAGATTCGAGAGTTGGTACCTCAGCTGCATGATGCGTGCACGGTTTTGCGATGCAAACATATCATGGAGAGCAGTCCACACAGCAGCGGAGGTGGTCAGTTGCGTCATCTGACCGAGGATGTCCTCGGTCATGGATCCGAGAAGAGCGATCATGACAAGCTGATCCTGCTGGTACCAGTGAAGGAACTCCGGGTTGGCCACCTCGACGGCTGCATCGCCGGTGCCCTCCGTGATGGTGTGCGGTGGTACTTGCACGGTCCCGGCGACGTAGCCGAACAGGCCGTTCGCGGCGAGGGCGGGGACGGCCTGAGTCTTCCACAGCAGGAAATTTTCCCGCGTGAGGCGCAGCGTGATGAGGCTGCCGAGCGAGGAGACGGAGACCGGGGAGGAGGAGCTGGAGCTGACGGTGAGGGTGCCAGCGTTGACAGAGACGAGAGTGCCGGCGGTGCCGGAAAGGGAAGCAGCGGAGGTGCCGGTCATAGGGGGAGAGGAAGATTGGATCTTTTCGCTCTGATACCAAGTCAAAAAGATTGGTTTTGGTTTGCCGTGATCATCCCCACGGGCTTTACCTTGTATTTATACATGGGCAACCTTGATTGCCAAGTTTACAACAGATTACACGAGATCCTAAGGATCAATCTACACAGCTCGTATAGGAATGAATCCTAACCAAATCAATCAGCCAAGATATGACTCGATTGTTTAACACAGCCAAGTGAAAGTGGGTGCCGGTGAAGGGCGGGCTAGAGGACCATGCGCTCTTCATCAGCAGACGATTCAACAAGTCTGTCTCGGCTGGTTGCACCAGCAGACTATTCAACAGGGAGATAGAAATAGATGCTATTTATTTTGCTGACACGGATGATGTATTCGACATGAGATCCCAAACTGTGAGCGCCCACGCACAGGCCCAGACGGATGACTTGGATTGATACAGCATATACCTACCGCCGCCGACAGAGCCAACCTGGGTGTTTCCTCCAGAGCTACTCACTCCAGTAGCTTAGTTATTACTACTCCCTCGTAATTTTTCTTTTTTTCATAATTGTACGGTTGTCGTAATCAGCAAACGTTCGCTAGGAGGGATGACAATTACGAATGTTTTGATCGCAACATTAGTTGTATTGAGGATAGCAAGATATGGCAATTTTGGATTGCAAGCACGGATGGCAAGTTAGTTCCCGTCGAAAAACAGAACTACACTACACTGGAGCTGTTGCCATGCTCGGCCAACACAAATTGGCATTAAAATTGTTTGCCTCCCACTGGGGTCCTATATAATTGTATGATTCGCTAAAAGCCTCTACATGCATGCACATCAAGTGTCACCTTAATGTTCTGCCGGCAACTTGACGGTGTACGTGTGTTGGGGCTAAAAAATATTGCACTCCTATCACGATTGACACACTGGCCCGAAACATCCCCATGTAGTATATATTATGCAGAATTTCATTCAATCTGACTGCACTTTGAACATCAGCTAGCCTTGACTAGCTATCATTTGCAAAAACCAAATGCTTCACCCACGGAGCTCGGAATCGAACTCTTATTCCTCTATCCGGTTTTTTTTTACGACAAAGGGTGAATTTTATTAGCTCAAAATGAAGCATCTAGAGGATACAAAACACAGTGAGCACACACCCGATTTCTGCATAGCTAGGATTCACACAGCCAACATCAACACACACAAAAACGCGTCAGCAAATAGCAAAGTCATATAAGACCAAAGCTATGCGTAGGCGAGAGAGAGAGAAAAACCAAAGCGATTAGATCCGCGCTTGGCAAACTGCACAATGACCATATTCACACCATCCATCTTCGGACGACGAGGTTCAACAACAATGCCTTCAGAAAGGGAGCGTCGGTCAAGCGCCTCCGTCACCGGATCCAACCACACATGGTTAGAATCTAGATTTTCACCCTGAAGAACCAGTTCGAGCAAATCTGAACAATGCCTTCAACAAGGTAACGACGTCAGAACATTGCCATCGCTATGTCTAATCAGACTTAGGCTTTCACCTATTGACGTAACTTGTGTGTTGTCGCCACCACTTTTCCACAATCCCTGTAGCTACGACGGCCGCCGCTGCGCAACCATCCATTTGAGTCAAGCCGTCATGCATAGTTTGCATCTCACCGCGAAATCAACCACCTGATCAGAAGGACGAAATCCTTACGAAGACCCTTCATGGCCACTACAATCTGCCGTTCCAGAGGCCGCCTGGTGTAACCACGGACAGGCCCAAAAGAATTAGGACCACCATCACAATTGCCCCATCATCTTAACCCGGCTTGGGAAGGGCGTGTGGTTTCCCAAGTCTTATGCAACTTACCTCGTCAACATCATCGATGTTGACTTTCTTGGAGACAGACTTTATGGCATCACCAGGATGAGGATCTCGCCTTCGTTGACATCACCTCTGATGATAGTGGTGTACCCATGGTCGTTATTGGTGGCAAATGTGTTATCGGGGATGGTTTTGACTATGATGATGATGGTGGTGATGATGATGATGATGATGGCCATGCTGACAATGAGGAAGATGGTGATAGCAGCGACCATGAGGAAGAGTACGAGAATGATGACGATGATTATGGTGATGACGATGACACAGAGGATGACTTGAGCAAGATGACCGAGGTGGATATGATTTCTCAAGCAATCCCATCTATTATCCAATCTAATCTATTGTTGTTTTTTTTTTGAATTTTTAATCTATTGTTGTTGACGAGTCCATGGAGTGTAGCATCGAAACCATGTGGTATTTGATCGAGTCACGCAGGAAGCTATTCATGGTGAGGCGACAAGTGAATCGCTTTTTTTTTTACTCACAAGGTACTAATTTCGCAAAAAAAAATCTCACTCACAAGTTAGAGGTTTCCGAGGCCGACATGAGTGCAACCATGTGGGTGCCAGTGAAGAAGGGCAGGCTAGAGGACCAGGCGCTTTTCATCGGCGGACCACTCAACAAGTTTGTCTTTGCGAATTGCATCAGCATCAACAGGGAGATAGAAGAGAAAGCTATTTATTTTGCTGACAGGGATGAGGTATTTGACATTAGAACCGAAACTGTCAGTGCCCTAAGGGCTGATTTAGATTTTTACAACATATACCTGAGGTCATCGGCGCCGACGCAGCTAACCTAGGTCTTTCCCCAGGAGCTACTCCAGTAGCTTAGTTGTTACTACTCCCTAGTGAGAACATGGTGTCACCATGTTGGCTAGGAACGCAAGGAACAAGGTCTGGCCCACCTGCGTTCGGGTCTAGAGTGGCGCGTGGTGCTTGATTTTCTTTTATAAACAATATACCTCAAAGGGCTAGTTCTGAATGGTCTCATTTTTACTACTCCCTGCATGCAAATAATAATTGTAGGATTAGCGCGACTGCATGCAATAGAAGCAAATCAAGCCAACCGAGAGAGACCAAACAGAAAGTAAAACAAATGAATCAAGTTTATAATACCAACATGCATGCTTTCTCCTAACAATACACTACTCCCTCGGTGCAAAAATATAGATGTTTAGGATATTTCAATATGAACTGCATACAGACTGAAATGTCTATATACATCTCCAATTCAGAAAAAGATAGGACATGTTATTATATTGGTGATCGGAGGGAGTATTATCAAGGGTTCTGGTGAAAAGCAAGTTTCTAACAAATGGTTGCTTACATAAAATTGGCATGGTTTATATAAAATTTGCACGTACGAAGTACTACTATTGAACAAACAATTTAATGCACGAAAACAAGTTTATAGTAGAAAGAATATCGGATCCTTGTCACAAAAAATGGATAGGCACAAAGGGAGGGGTCCCAAAGCTGCTATTATTGAAACTGTGGGGTGACAAGTACAAAGGGGCTTGAGAAAGACACTAAACTTACAACATTCCTCAAATTTTACAGAAAGGGCCCATATATGAAAACATAAAAGACAATTGGGGTAATGAACCGCTTGATACCCATATGCAAATCAACGCCATATATATATAGACAGGAAAACCACCACCGGCCGTCGAGGGCAGCTTGCCCTAGTCGGCAACAACTTCCCCTTGGTCATGCATTGCCGCCAAAGCCCACTATGAGAAATCGAAACCTACATAACATATCACTACTATGTCCTGCCTCTGGCTGCCCTTGGTGCCTTGGAGGTGCGGCAGACCATGAGCCCTCGCCGGAGGGAGGATTCTCGTCCTTTTTTGGGGGTAGTTTTAGTGTCTTCTTAGGGACGGCGACATCCTAAATACAGTACATACTAATTAAGGTCCTCCACGTCCTACCCCTGGTCCGGTAGCGCTGTTGAAGGGCGTGTGGACTTGTCTTCCCAATGGGTCTTGAAATTCAATCATAGATTTGGCATGCACTATTTGGAAAGACAGCCTAGTTTGACCGAAAGCATCTTTGTAACGCAAATACGATTTTCTCACAATACTATTAAGGGTGAAAATCAAGTTTGTGATGTACTATAAATGATCGAATATCATCAAACCTGCTTAACTTTCTGGAATGTTTTAGGCATGACCAAGTATATTACTGAAAAACAACATGGCTTGATGACCAAATTGTAAAAAGACGGAGTACTAGGAAAGAAAATTTGTATAACACAAAATTATATAGTCATAGTGACATACATAAAGTTGCTTTACAAAAAAAAAAAATCTCAAAACGCAAAAAAGTTTGTGCTGTACCAACCTAGGACTCGGACTGTACAAACCTAGGTGACAGGCCCTGCCTGGCAAAGAGGGAATTCAGACAACAGAGAGAGAGAGAGAGAGAGAGAGAGATTCAGAAAATAGAAAAACGGAGGGAGGGGAGGGAAGCTCAGCTTGTCACTAGTCTCAGAGCAACTTAGGAGATGATGATTACAAGCAAGTTTATGCCGGGTTCAACCCAAATACTACAAGAGATAAGATGATACCCTGCCTCTAGGATTCAGATTGATGGATGGGTCCATCTGGCAAACTAGGACTAACTCCTCCGACTGTACTACAAGATAACGAAATCATCCTCCATCCCTAGGACTGACTGACTGACTATCACTACTATAGGCGTTGTTGTAAGAGATCTTCTTCTTGCAATCTACGTAGCATCTACTGATTTGATTTGGGATCATGCCCCCATCCATCTGGTTCGCCGTACGTAGGGTCTTAATTTCCATCGTACCGCGAATCTCTAGAGTTTATCATAGTGGCCTGCTTCCCCTCTTTTGCTTTCTCTAGAGTTTATTACATATAGTAATAAACTCTAGAGAAAGCAAAAGAGGGGAAGCATATATTAATAAACTCTAGAGAGAGCAAAAGAGGGGAAGCAAGGCTACATCTCACTAATCCACTTAACACCTTTCTTCTAAGGGTAACCCACCCAGCCGAGCCATGCATCACAAACTGCAAACAAAACCCTTCCAACATACAGCCATTTTAAGACAAGGATCTTGAATCTGGAAGCATTCAGTTAACATAATTCGTTGCATTGCAGTATTACAAGGTAATGTGCAAATGTTTCACCATTCAAGCATTTTTTTTTCATTATTTGCCCATTCTACTATGTATGTTCCACTTCAAAGTTTCAAGTCTAGCTTTGTTTGACACAGAAAAATAATAATTAATTAATGCGACTAAGAATTAGATAATAGCAACAGTGTTACTACTTACTATATATGTGATCTGACACAAAGAAAAATATAGATAGATAATAATTAAGGAAGGCGACTAAGATTTAGCAAAAGAGAATATGTTACTAACGGCTTAGCTTACATGCATGCATCAACCAATCCAGCACTCCCAGATTAGACTCAAATCTTCAGCTCTGGTTTCCTACACATGGACTAGCTTCTTCAGACATGTCTCCAAACCAGGTTTCTTTCAATCAAAGGCGAGTGCAGGCCGGCTGCTCTTTCCTTGGCCTCCCAGGCCCTCTCTTCATCACCACCGACACAATATCATCTGCCGATGATGGCTTCTCTGTTCTTGGATTCTCAGGTGCTCCATTGGTTCCAGTTGACACAACATAACCTGATATTGGATTCTCAAGCACCCCCTTCATCCCAGCGGACACATCATCTCCAGCTTCAGTTTCAGCAAACATTGCTGCTGCTGCTGCTGCTGCTGCTGCTGGCTTCTCTTTTCTTGGCCTCCCACGCCCTCTCTTGATCCCCGCAGACCCAGCATCCCCAGCTTCAGCAGACATTGCTGCTGCTGCTGCTGGCTTCTCTTTTCTTGGCCTCCCACGCCCTCTCTTGATCCCTGCAGACCCAGCATCCCCAGCTTCAGCAGACATTGCTGCTGCTGGCTTCTCCTTTCTTGGCCTCCCACGCCCTCTCTTGATCCCCGTCGACGACGCAGCACCTCCAGTTAATTCAGCAGGCGTTGCATCTCCAGTTTCCGTGGACCTTGCAGCTCCAGCTTCAGCAGGCCTTGCGTCTCCAGCTTGAGCAGAAATTGCTGCCGCTGGCATTTCCATTTCTGGTTGCTCACCCCCTCTCTTTATTCCCGTTGACGCAGTTTCAGCAGGCATTCTTGCTGCTGCTGCTGGGTTCTCCTTTATTGGCCAACCATGATCTCTATTGATTCCCATCGACGCAGCATCTCCAGTTTCAGGAGCAGGTGTTGCATCTCCAGTTTCTGCTGACGGCATAGCATCAACAGACCACCTTGCTGCTGGTGGCTGCTTCTCTATTATTATCGGCCTCCAACTCCTGGTAGAAGCTAGCATTGGTCTCCCACACCCTACCTTGAACCCCCTTGACGCAGGTGGAGCTGGAGGAGGCATTGTTGCTTGTGATTGTTGGTCCTCCTCCTTTCTCGGCCTCCCACGCCCTCTATTGATCTTGATGATGCCACCGGTTGACGATGCAGTTGGAGTTGGAGGATGCTCTGCTGCTGCTGCTTGTGATTGTTGCTCCTCCTTTGTCGGCCCTCCCTTGATACCACCACCACCACCAGTTGAGGGTGAGGGTGAGGGGGACGGCGCAACTTGCGGTATCTTCCTTGGTCTCCCACGGCCTCGCTTGGTCACCGAGGACAGCACAGAATGCTGTGTTGGCTCACCCTTTGCAGGACAGGGTTGAGGCGTTGCAGCAGCAGTGGTGGTGTGAGCAGACAGCGTAATCACAACCTTGCGAGGACGGCCCCGGCCCCGCTTCTCTCCCAGCACAGGCACAGGCACAGGCACAGGCACAGGCACATGCAGCAGAGGCGTGTAGGCATCATCATCCTCATCGCTGCTACTCTGGAGGTGGAGGTGGAACCCAGATTGATCATCCGAATCGAGATCGGGACTGTTACTCTCGTGGTCGTGGGACAAGAAGTAGGAGAATCCGGAGGTGCAGAGGACGCCCTCGGCGACGAGGCGGCGGAGGTGGGCGGAGAGGAGCGCGTCGTGGCTGACGGGGAGCCCGGTGAAGCGCCCCAAGATGAATCCGGCGATGGCGGAGCGGCCGGAGGCGCCTCCCAGCTCCGCGAGCGCGTAAGTAATCATCTGCAAGAAAAGCAAGATCCATCCATCCATCAGCTGGGAGGGGAGCGAGATTGGAGAAGAAAGGAAAGGTGGGAGGGAGAGGGCGAGGGAGCTTGCGTTGGTGTAGGTCGGGTGAGGGCGGCCGGGGGCGGCGGCGGGCGGCGCCGCCGACGGCAACGGCGACGGGGAGGTGACCACCATTGTCCGTCCTCTGCTTCCTCCTCCTCCTATAGGTAGCGTGGCGTGGGTGGGGATTGATGGCTGATTGGGTTAATATATATATATATATATTTTTTTTTTTAGGGTAGGCTGATTGGGTTAATAGGAAGGAAGGCAATCGCTGGGCCGGATGGATGTATGGGCGGGCCCACCATTTACTTTCTCTCTCATCGTAAAAAAGATATATACTTTCTCTCTCTAAAAACAGCTCTCCCATTTCAAAAATATATATGAAGTGGCGATTCTGGAAGAAGCTGGGAGGGGGACGATTCTGGGAGAATCACCCAAAAGAACCCTCTTGGTGAAGAAAAGACTCAAACGTATCATCACTCATGTATATTTTTGAAGTGGGAACGCTTTTTTTAGAGAGAGAAAAGCTAGGATTGTAAAAAATATATGAATTGGCCATTATGGGGGAAGCTGGGGAGGGGGTGATTCTGGGAGAATCGCCGAAAAGAACTGGCACTTGATCTCCTCACATGGCATGTGTAACTGTAACATCTCTCTCTATTGAAATATAAAGTGCATGTTCTGCCTCTAAAGGGGATGCATGTGTAATACCCTACACCTGCTCTAGTGGATGATCTATTAAAGCCCTTTCTCCGAGTTACACAATCTCTATTTAAGGTTCCTCACTCGCTTCTCTTGGGGAGAGGAAACCTAGATCTAATCTCTTGTTTTTTTTTTCTTTCTCTGCCGCCCAAGTGTATCCCTAGTCCTTGGGGAGAGCCATCAGTGATTGAAACAAAGTGCTTTATTTGTTTTTAGTCCAAATGTAAATGTTGATGTGAAACCCACATGTTCAAAACTAATTAATATGACATAAGGCAGTCCCTGACATATATGTTGATCTCCCAGCTATGGTTGGTGTTAGACATATATCCCAAGAAAGAATGGGAGTATGAGATTTAGAGATTTGCGTGCTTTTAACCTAGCAATGTTGGCATAACAAACTTTGACTTGTCATTTTTCTGCATAACAAATTTTGACCTGTCATTTTTCTTTTCGATTGACTGTCATTCAATGTAAAGATCTATATATGGGATTGTATAATCATAACAAGGCAAGTTAGAAAACATAGGTTTTTTGCATAACATAGTCGATATATGTTACCACAAAGGAAGAGTAACTCATATTTGGCAGGGCCGCTGGCTATCCAAGGCAGCCCGGACTATGCTCATTAACTTAATTCTACAAAAGAGAGCAAATAAGTCGGGATAGCTTACTGGTTTTTGTGGACAGCAGAAAGAGTAGCTTCAGTTCAAAAGAAATTGTGCTAGCAAGAAGATGTATCTAATACGCCTAGGACTGCCGACAGTTTGAAAAAGTAAATAGCATATGATCCCCAATTTTGAACCTTGGAATGGCTGAGGCAAAGTTTACTATTTTGGCAATTTCCTAGGAACAGAAAAACTGAAAGAGGTAACGTAATGTACAGGTAAGCCATGAATCACTACCGATAAATTTCAGAAAAAGGCATTATTGAATAGGCAATCAAGCATGAATAGTTGTATGTCATGTGCCAGCATACAGTATTTCTCTTTCAATTAATCACACTAATTAATTAGTACCAACTCTGTTTAGGAACAGAGGGTGTACATGATTGGAAAGAAACCCAATCTTGGTTCCCAATTAAATCGAACAATCAATCAGTAACAAAAAAGAACTGCGTCACCATATGGGGTAGAGCGCGGTGGAGAAAAAGACCAACAGATGCCAAGAAAATCACAAGCCACACACGACGGCCAGGTCCCCAAGCCGACAGAAACCAAGTAGCCCAATCAGAAAGGAAACGTACCCCCCACATCCCCAACTAATAATACACATGTCAACCATTGATTAATCACTTACAGGTAGTAAAGAAACTCCAAAAAAAAACACACATAAAAGAACTTAACGGGAAATAGAGAATTTAGTACTAGTACTATATATGTGATATGAATCTGAAACCAGAAATAATAACTAAGGCAACTAAGATTTAGCAAACAAGCATGTATAGCTACAAGCATCAACCGAGCACTCACAGCGGCATGCCCAGATTAGACTAAAATCACACCTACTACAACCTCGACAGGAGCAGCATTCTCTACAGAAACCGGTACGCATCCAGCGTCTTCAAGTCTGGTCCCCCGAACCTACGACGTCTTCTTCTTCGCTCTGTTGTTTGCAAACATCCCACCAGACCCAGTTCCAAAGACTTTTTCTTCTTCAACCCTAGGCCTGGTTTTCTCCCCTCCCTCCTCCACTTGTTGTTTATGACGACTAGCTTCTGTCATGTCTCCAAACCAGGTCTCAAAGGCCGGCCCGCACTCTCTATTCATCACCATCGACACAATATCACGGGCTGATGGTCTTGGAATTGGATTCTCAAGCGGTCCCTTCATTCCCGTTGACGTACACAGCATCTCCATCTTGAGCTGATACTGCTGCTGCTGGACTATACTTTCTTGGCCTCTCACGCTCCCTCTTGATCCCCGCCGATGCAGAATCAGGCTTCTCCTTTCTTGGCCTCCCACGCCCTCTCTTGATCCCGGCCGACGCAGCATCCCCAGCTTGAGCAGACATTGCTGCTGCTGCTGGCTTCTCCTTTCTTGGCCTCCCACGTGGTCTCTTGATTCCCGCTGAAGCAGCGCCTCCAGTTTCAGCAGGCGTTGCATCTCCAGTTTCAGCAGGCCTTGCATCTCCAGCTTCAGCAGGCCTTGCATCTCCAGCTTCTTCAGCAGGCATTGGTGCTGCTGGCATTTCCGTTTCAAAGTCCAGCTGCTCTGTCCTTAGCCTCCCGCTCCCGCACCCTCTCTTCATCACCATGGACACAATATCACCTGCTGATGGCTTGCGCATTCTTGGATTCTCAATTGCGACATCAACTGATACTGGATTCTCAAGTTCGTCTCCAGTCTCGGCAGGCATTGGTCTGTACATTGTTGGCCTCCCACGCGGTCTCTTGACTGGTGGCGACGCAGCAGGAGGATCAACAGACCACCTTGCTGATGGTAGCTTCTCTATTATTATTGGCCTCCAAATCCTGGGAGGCCCTCCGTGTGTCTCCAGATGAGATGTAGGAGCTAGCATTGGTCTCCCACACCCTAGCTTGAACCGCCTTTGACGCAGGTGGAGTTGGAGGAGGCATTGTTGCTTCCGATTGTTTATCCTTTGTCGGCCTCCCACACCCTCTCTTGATACCACCAGTTGACAATGGAATTGGAGGAGGCTCTGCTGCTGCTTCACCAGTTGATGCGGTTGGAGTTGGAGGATCTGCTGCTGCTTGTTATTGTTGCTCCCCCTTTCTCGGCCTCCCACACCTTCTCGGTATCTTCCTTGGTCTCCCACGGCCTCTCTTGGTCGATGCGGAGGAAGCATCTTCATTCGCGGAGAGGGTAACCTTACGAGGCTCTGCTGCTGCTTCTGATTGTTGCATGCCACCGGTTGACGACGCAGTTGGAGTTGGAGGATGCTTTGCTTGTGATTGTTGCTCCTCCTTTCTCGGCCTCCCACGCCCTCTCTTGATACCAGTTGATGGAGAGGGCCCATCTTTGTGTAGCTTCCTTGGTCTCCCACGGCCTCTGTTGGTGGATGGGGAGGAAGCATCTCCATTCGCAGAGAGGGTAACCTTAGGAGAACGGCCGCGCTTTGGTGCCGGCACAGGCAGAGGAGTGTATTCATCATCATCATCATCATCATCATGCTCACCACTGTAGGCAACAACATCATCACCGTCGGTGTTACTCTGGAATCCATCCAGATTGGGAACCGAATTCTGCTGGGGCTGGGGCTGGGATCCGGAAGCAGAATTGGGATCCCAATCTGGATTTGCGCAACTCGCCAAGGGGAAGGGGGCCGGCCAAATCGTCTCGTCATCATCACTGCCACTGCCACCGGAGTCGTCATCCAAATTTAGATTCTTGGGGAGGTGAGTTGCGCCCTTGCGTGGGCGGCCACGTCCGCGCGTGTTGGAGGCGGGGAAGACGTAGCAGGCTCTCGATTCCGATCCGTAGATACGGACGACGCCCTCGGCGACGAGGCGGCGGAGGTGGGAGGAGAGGAGCACGTCGTGGTCGTGGGTGGCGGGGAGGCCGGTGAAGCGCCCCAAGATGAATCCGGCGATGGCGGCGCGGCCGCAGGTGCCCCCCAGCTCCGCCAGCGCTTGCGTAATCATCTGCGTTGCGTTCCAGATCTCGGTGAGCTCCCCATCAGCAGGCAGGCAGGCAGGAACCGAGAGAACCTTGACCGGAGAGGGAGAAAAGGAGGGAGCTTGCCTTGGTGTAGCTCGGGTGGGGTCGGCCGGCGGCGGTGGCGGGCGGCGACGCCGAAGGGGAGGCGGTGGCGGTGCTGGCGGGCGGTGCCGCCGAAGCCGAAGGGGAGGCGGCGGCGGTGCTGGCGGGCGGTGCCGCCGAAGGGGAGGAGGTGACCGCGGTGGCAGGCGGCGCCGCCGAAGGGGATGCGCCCACCATTCTTGGCTTCCAGTCCAGTAGAATGGAGGGGTGGGGAATTGGTTTTTCCCCCTGCTTCCCGATCTTGTCTTTCCATTTACCACCGTGTTATTACCATGTCTTTTTTTTTCCATACTTTTTTATGAGGTGGTGGCAATGATAACGTGTTGGAATAAGGTCTCTTCGGTTTCTCCTTACCTCGACGATGCCCAGTCCGACACCGACGAAGGGCCAGTGAGAGTTTGTGTCCCCAGATCTGTTGGTTCCCATCAGATCTTGGCGGTTTGTGTGTCTTAGCTTTTGGCTGGCTATTGCAGGTGTCACTCTTCTTTGCTATCAGTCCAGTGCAATTTTAAATCTCCGGTGGGCGACATTGAATCATAGGAAGAAGAAGACTGCTATGTTTTTTAATGCGTTTTTATATTTTACCAAGTGGATAGGAATACCAAAGATATAGAATCGGGAACGACACGAATTGGCAGCCGAAGATCTCATCATACTCAAATGCTGAATCTACAGCCTCGCCTAAGAAGAAAAGTTTCTTCTTATGTGAACTTATTTGGACACCGGACTACTCCTCAAAACCACATAACAACTTTGAGGTTTCATGCTATATTCAAGTCGTGATACATAAAAGATTATGATTTCATCAACGTATTGTAGAATGGAAAAGCCATCTCTTCTACTAAACGGGGGATCACCCCACTAATCTGACCGACTATTTTAGCTTGTCCACCAAGAATAGGTAGCATATCTGCTACAATGTGGAACAAAGTAGGGTATAGGTGCCCCCCTGGGCGAAGACTCTTCCGAGTCTGGAAGTAGCTACCAACAACATCGTTGACCTTGATGGTTACACTACCACCATCTTCGAGTCTGGAAGTAGCTACCAGCGTCACTTGTAATGGTTTGACCTAAACCGAATTCTGCTGGGGCTGGGGCTGGGATCTGGAAGCAGAATTAGGATCCCAATATGGATTTACGCAACTCGCCAAGGGGGCCGGCGAAATCGTCTCGTCGTCGTCGTCATCATCCAAATTTAGACTCTTGGGGAGGTGAGTTGCGGCCTTGCATGGCCGGCCACGTCCGCGCATGTCGGAGGCGGGGAAGACGTAGCAGGCTCTCAATTCCGATCCGTAGATGCGGACGACGCCCTCGGCGACGAGGCGGTGGAGGTGGGCGGAGAGGAGCGCGTCGTGGTCGTGGGTGAAGCGCCCCAAGATGAATCCGGCGATGGCGGCGCGGCCGCAGGTGCCCCCCCAGCTCCGCTAGCGCTTGCGTAATCATCTGTGTTCCAGATCTCGGCGAGCTCCCCATCAGCAGGCAGGCACGAACCGAGAGAACCTTGGCCGGAGAGGGAGACAAGGAAGGAGCTTGCCTTGGTGTAGCTCGGGTGGGGTCGGCCGGCGACGCCAAAGGGGAGGCGGTGGCGGTGCTGGTGGGCGGTGCCGTCGAAGGGGAGGCGGCGGCGGCGGGTGGTGCCGCCGAAGGGGAGAAGGTGACCGCGATGGCAGGCGGCGCCGCCCAAGGGGATGCGCCCACCATTCTTGGCTTCCAGTCCAGTAGAATGGAGGGGTGGGGAATTGGTTTTTTCCCCTGCTTCCCGATCTTGTCTTTCCATTTACCACCGTGTTATTACCATGTCTTTTTTATTTCATACATTTTTACGAGGTGGTGGCGATGATGACGTGTTGGAATAAGGTCTCTTCGGTTTCTCCCTACCTCGACGACGCCCAGTCCGACACCGACGAAGGGCCAGTGAGAGTTTGTGTCCCCAGATCTGTTGGTTCCCATCAGATATTGGCAGTTCGTGTGTCTTAGCTTTTGGCTGGCTTTTGGTGTGCCGACTTCGACATCTTCTTCTGTGTTGTTCTGTGGCTTGGCCCGATTTCTTCAATCCTCTGAATTGGTGGTGGTGGTGGTGGATTGCAAACCTGTTTTGCGTGGGGTGATGCTCTAGCGGATGCTGCTTTGCTGATTTTTAGATCTCATCTCAAGTGGCGAGTGGCTATTGCGGTTTTCAAAGCCTCGTAAGGGAAGGGCGTTTGCAGGTGTCACTCTTCTTTGCTATCAGTCCAGTGCAATTTTAAACCTCCGGTGGGCAGCATTCACTAGTAGAAAGAGGCCCATTTGTCCCGGTTCATAAGGCCCATTTGTCCCGGTTCGGGAACCGGGACTAAAGCCCAACGCCTTTAGTCCCGGTTCTTATACGAACCGGGACAGATGGGGCTCCACGTGGCCGCTGCGGCGAGCCCAGAGAGGAGGGCCTTTAGTCCCGGTTGGTAACACCAACCGGGACCAAAGATCATCCATGTGTCAGCAACTCAGGAGCTGGGGTTTTTGTTTTTTTTTGAAAGGAGGGGGGGTTTAGGGGTTTTGTAGGGTTAATTTAGGGGTTTCATATATTGTGTTAGCTAGCTAATAGAGAGAAGTGTCCTCTCTTATCTCCGTGCTTGGTCGACGCTACGTACTATACGTATAGAGAGACTCGACACGCTAGCTAGTAAGCAAATGAAGGAAACCATTAAGTACACAAGATCGTCATGAACATATACAGAGAGAAGTGATCGACCTCCTTTGCCGTCAGCAAGCGGACGGCAAAGAATTAGCAGACGGCAAAGAAGTGGATTCCAGTAGTGATCCTTCTCCGAGAGATTGGTCGAACAACAAGTTTTCGTATATCTATCCGACGCTACTAGCTACATATATACAATATAAGATCTCTTACAATCCCTAACATCTGATGTCAAGTTTCACATGGTATTCTCCGGCTGGATTGATGACGTGGTCAAGAAAGAATCCTGATAATTCCTCTTGAATTGCTTTTATGCGATCTTGTGGTAGGAGTTCATCCCGCATCTGCCAAATCTAATTTGAAGAAGGGGGTTAATACATATATATGAATGAAACTCAACACAAATGATGGTAATAAAATAAAATTGTGAATATTATTGCTTACGCACTTCATATCGTTTTTCAGAGTAGCCCCGCTTAGAGGTCGTTGCGTTGTAGATGTACTCGCAAACGTAGTATCCACAAAAATTATTCCCGCCTTCCTGCCACAACCACTTTACGAGAAATAGAGGTCAATCAAACTGATAATCAAGCATTATAAATGGTATTGATGAAACTAACTAGAATCAATGGGAGATGCGCAGAACTAGCTAGTAGTACTTACTTTCAGGTGTGTAAATCGCAGATCCCCCGGCAGTCCCGGAACTTCTGCGGTGAACACTTTCCAAACCCTGCGAGACAAAGAAAATAATTACTTGATATCAGGAAATGAACAAAGTTGCCGATATGGTGCGATAATGATCGATTGAACTTACTTCTTGAGCATTTCAGTCATGGCCGCATACTCCTTGGGATCTTTTCGTTTTGAGTCTAAGACGGTTACTAGTCCCTGCTCAAGCTTAATCTCTAGGAGAATAAAGTGGAAGCTGCGCACGCATGCATAACTCATCAATTACATTACTATAACCTCGAGTAATAATGGAAACCGAATATGCAGAAGACAGTAACACTCACTTGAAGTTGTAAGGAAAGAGTATTTTATCTTTGTTTTGATTTTTAAGCAACGATTGTAGCAAGTTGGCCTCGGTTTCTTTCGGATTACATTTAACCGTCCATTGTTCTATGAGATTTGTGTTAATGAACCCAATATCATAGATTTGTGCATTTCTGCATTCGACGATCTTCAATCTGCATAATATAGTGAGGATAATTATATATACATGCAATGAAAGAGCTGAGCTATATATAGAGACTTAATTACAGAAGTATAGTACTTACAGACAATAGCAAGTGATGATTATTTTATCGAGGTCCTTTTGATTGAAAAACTGGAAGAACTCCTCAAATGGAACAGACAACAAATCAATTCCAACGAGGTCGTGCTCCTCTTTAACTCTCAGCGTCAAAATATCCTTCCCAGACTTGCAGGTGTCCATGTACCACTTATGGAATCTTCGCATCATCGTTGTTAGAGGAGGATCATCAGGTCTGACGAGAGGCTCTCCGTACTGGTATTTGTGTTCGTCCACCTCCATTGTATCAAAATGTGCATCGTCGGGCAGGTAATCATCAGGATTGGTACCGGGCAGCATCCCCGGCAGATTTGCGACGATATCGCTAGACACCTTGAGTGGGGGACACGATTGGTTCGCCTGTTCATCAAGCTGGGGAATTTTGTTCCCACTTCTTCGTTCTTGTAACCTTTTGTCAGTTGAAGTAGTTCCCGACCGGCGCGCTCCTCCCACTGCCTTTTTAAGAGCGCGGACATGGTTGTCATCCGGCGGAGGCGGTGGTGGTCGCTTCAGGTTCTCCAAAGTGCGCTTCAATTTCACCGGATCTATCTTCTCCTCCGGAGGTGGATTTTTCTTTGCAAAAAAGTCCTTCACTTGGGCTTGACAGATCTCCGTGTTTTCCTCCTCGGTCATCTCGTATGGTAACTTCTCTAGAGGCTTGAGAGATGGACCGAATATGTATTGCCTCCCGCCTCTGGCTGTACTGCTAGACGCCAGAGCAGCTGGAGCGGCTGCGGCTGTCTTCCTTCGTTGCTTACGAGGCGGAGAAGGAGGCGAAGTGCTACGACGCGCCGGAGCAGCCGGAGCGGCGGCGGCTGTCTTCCGTTGTTGCTGACGAGGCGGAGGAGGAGGCGGGCTGCTCGGACGCGCTGGCGCAGGCGGAGAAGAAGGTGAAGTGCCGCCACGCGCCGGAGCAGCTGGAGAAGGAGGCGGAGTGCCGCCACGCGCCGGAGCAGCCGGAGAAGGAGGCGGAGTGCCCTGATCACTCGCCAGAGGAGGAGGCGGAGTGCCCTGACTCGCCGGAGGAGGAGGCGGAGGCGTCCAGTTTGGAAGGTTGATGAGCTCCTTCCGCCATAGACATGGAGTCTTCAGAGCAAGACCCAGCTGAGTCTCCCCTTCACCGGTAGGGTGGTCAAGCTGGAGCTTCTCAAATCCCTCCGTTATTTCATCGACCATCACAACAGCATAGCCTTGTGGAATCGGAAGGCAGTGAAAAGTTGAGCCGGGTTGAGGAGGTGCAACAGAGCCTCCATGAGCCTCCATGATAGCATCCACGGGGTAGCTGGGAGCCGTGAAGTCAGGCTGCTGAAGGACCTCGGTGGAAGCCACGCTGCTTCTCCGCTGAGATGGAGGGGTAGCTTCTGGGGTAGCTCCGGCAGGTCGCTGGCTCTGAACTAGTAGTGCTTGTTTCTCTAGCGCTCGTACCCTTGCATTCAGCGACTGCAGTTCGGTCTGCTCCACTTTCCTCCTCCTCTCCCGGGTTTTGTAACTGCCTGCGCTGGGAAACCCAACCTTCCACGCAACGGAGCCTGCCGTGCCTCGTGTTCGTCCTAGGTGCTCAGGATTCCCGAGGGCCTGTGTGAGCTCGTCGTTCTCTCTGTCGGGAACGAACGTCCCTTCCTGCGCTGCGGCGATATACTTCTGAAGCTTCTTGACGGGTATTTCAAGTTGCTCCTTCGTCCAACGGCACTTCCCTGTTTCAGGGTCCAAGGTTCCCACAACCCCGAAGAACCAAGTCCTTGAACGGTCTGGCCAGTTCAATGTCTCTGGTTCGACCCCTTTATCAAGCAGGTCCTTCTCAGCCTTGTCCCACAACGGCCGGGCTTTGAGGTAGCCACCTGACCCCGTGCGATGGTGATACTCCTTCTTTGCAGCATTTTTCTTGTTTGTCGCTGACATCTTCTTACTCTTCTCCGATGTCTTGTGGGCCACAAATGCGGGCCAGTGATCTCTTATCTTCTCAAATCGGCCGGTGAATTCTGGAGTCTTCCCTTTGTCGACAAACGTTGATTTCAACTCATTATTCCACCTCCTGAATAGATCTACCATCTTCTTAAGAGCATGAGCCTTGACCAATGGCTCTATAACTGGCTTATCCGGATCCTCCTCTGGCGGTAGGGTGAAATTTGCCTTCAGCGCGGTCCAAAGATCATCTTTTTGTCTATCGTTGACAAAAGACACTTGAGGGTCTTCGCTCTTAGGCTTATTCCATTGGTGGATGCTGATCGGGATCATGTCCCTAACAAGAACCCCTCACTGAGCAGAAAATGCTTCCTTGGTCCGGCTGGGTTCAATCGGTTGGCCATCGCCCTTGATTGCTGTGATCGTGAACCTTTCATCCTGGCGCAACCTTTTCTTCGGGCCTCGTCTCATTACCGAAGTTTGGCTCGATCCGGAGGGTTAGAAAAGAAGAAAGAAGAGAGTTAATATGTGTACATACCAAAACAATTAATGCATCAATTAGCTAGTCAGCACAGGCTTAATTAATATATATACCTCGCCGGACTTTGCAACATCTCCTTCCTCCGTTCGCTCACCGGAGCCATCATAATCATGTCCTTCCACCTCCATTGTTCGATCACTGGAGCCTGCTTCACCCTCTCCTTCCAGACCATCGGTGTCGTTGAGATACGACAAGATATCACCTCTGCCGAGGATTATGTCCCCCAACAACTGTTCTGCTTCGATGTCTCGGTGCTCCATAGTTTCTGCAAATATTACAACATGGCAATTAATATACAAACATGACAGATGGATATATTAGTGCAAACGTAGACCTAGCTAGCTCGACGCTTCTACAGTTTGGGGTGGCCTCGACAACTCTTCTAGGGTTTGGGGTGGCCTAGGCAACGCTTCTAGGGTTTGGGGTGGCCTCGACAACGCTTCTAGGGTTTGGGCCGGACCGCCTCTCTCATGAATGTCCGACGTCCGGACCGACAAGGGATTTAACAAAATGACATATAGAAGAATATATATATATAGATGAGATCAGAAAAGAAATTGGATCAACTTGTGCACATCCATAATGGGGGCATTCTTGATAAATCTATATATGTCAAAATTCAAACTTTGACATATGATCAAACTTTGATATATGTCCACCGCGATATAAAATAATACATAGACTTGTTCGGGCGAGAGGGGGTTGATCGACGTCCCCCCTCATGTCGAAGTTACCGGAGTTATCTTCTAGCAGTTTGGGTGGCCTCGAGAGTTTGTCGGGTAGGGGCGGGAGGGGGTAGGAGATCGACAACGCTTTTTTTCTAGGGTTTGGGTGGCCTCGAGAGTTGGTCGCCCGGTATATCGAGAGGGGGGTGAACATTTTACCTTAGTAACTTAGAAAAAAAATGTTATCGGGGAGGGGGTACGTATATCGACCCCCCCTCATGTCAAAGTTATCGGGGAGGGGCTATATCGACAACGACATACATATAGCCACATACATATAAAAAAAATTCTATGAACATCCATACATACATATAGCCACATACATATATATGGCTATGAAAAAAAATTCATCATATAAAAAAAATGTTATCAGGGAGGGGGTATATCGCAAACTTTGACATAAATGACTTTGATCATGCACAATTTTCCTATACATACACAATAAGAACATATACATAAATTGACAAAGAAAATTCTATGAACAAAAAAAAATCATAAAAATTCTATGAACATAAAAATTCTAACTTTTGCTATTCTTTGCATATGAACATACATACATTTTTATTTTTTTAAATGTAACTTTTGCATATATGAACATACATACATAAATTATACTACATGGAAAAAAATTGCTATGAACAAAAAAAAAATCATATATGAACATTTTGTATATACATCCATATCCATCCATCCATCCATACATACATGGACAAAAAAATGACTAGAACAAAAACATCAATTTTGGTCCAATCTTGGCATTGAACTACAACCCAATTTTTCCTGCTAAAAAAATTTGAATTTTTACATTTTGTAGTCCTTCCAAATAAACCCTTAAGTCCAGAAGGGCAGCCCCAATTTCATCTAGGCAAGTCCACCAAAAAAATCATGTAGTTTCTGTCCAGCACTAAATTTTAATAAAACTTGCACTAAGAAGTTTTTCCTTTTATCAAACCAACTTAAACCATCTTCACTAACATCCAAGGAGACATCATCTGCCAAGTTTCACATAAACAAAGTTCCCTAGCAAGCCCTAGCATTTCATAAAACCTTGTGGATGGCTGAAACTTTGCACTGAACCAACTTCACCATCATCACGTACATGGAGGAAGGACAGAGGAGAGGGGTGGGAGGGAGGAGGGAGTACCGCCTAGCCGGCGGGCACTGGTGCGGCGGGTTGACGGCAGGGTAGGGGGTGGGGGGTGGGGGGCGTCGAGGGCAGGGCAGGGGACGGCGGCGTTGGCGTCGAGGTCGAGGCAGGGGCGCACGGCGTCGGCGTCGGGGGGCAGGGGCGCGGGGCGATGGCGACGAGGAGCGGGCGGGACGGCGATGGCGACCTCGGGGCGGCGACGGCGAGGCACGGGCAGCCTGACGGCGTCGATGAGCTCGGCGTCGTCGGGGGCCAAATGGTCGAGTGAAACTGAAAAATTCCTAAGTCCTGCTTATATACAGAGCATTGGTCCCGGTCATGCACAAACGGGACGAAGCCACCTTTGGTCCCGGTTCGTGGCACCAACCGGGACCAAAGGTCTCTTTCCAGCAGCCCAATGGGCGGGAAACAGAGGCCTTGGTCCCGGTTGGTGGGAAGAACCGGACCAAAGGGGGGAATTGGTCCCGGTTGGTGCCACGAACCAGGACCAAAGGTGGGCATTGGTCCCGGTTCGTGGCACCAACCGGGACCAATGCCTGTGCTGGCACAGCGCGGTCGATGTTAGTCCCACCTCGCTAGCTGAGGAGCTTCGGCACCAGTTTATAAGCGCGGCTGTGCCTCCCCTTTCGAACTCCTTCTATAGCAGGCTACTGGCCTAATTGTGTCTATCTGCTGTGGGCCTACTGGGCCTTCTGCGGGCCTAAATCCTGGCCCACCCGCTGGGTTGGGTTGCTAGTCGTATTCAGGCCGTGGTGGCCCAGTAGGAGGCATTTTTAATTTTTTTTCCGTTGTTTTTTTGTTTTGTTTTTTGCATTATTTATTTTCTTTTGTTTTTTGCTTTATTTTTGTTTAATTCTTTTTGCTGTTAGGTCACAAAAATTATAAACATTCTGTTAGTGCCATTAGTTTTCAAATTTGAATAGTTTAAATTTGAATTCTTTGAAATTTGTGTGAATCACTAGTTTGTGAATAACTTTACTATAAAAATAGATTTTTGAGTGATTCTTTTTCTGCTATTATATTACTATGTTTTAACATTATATTCAAAAACAGATTTTGTTATTTTAGTTTCTAACAAAAAATTCTTTATGATAATTCTTTTTGCTATTAAAGTTTCTAACAAAAAAAATTCTTTATGATAATTCTTTTTGCTATTAAAGTTTCTAACAAAAAAATTCTTTATGAAAATTCATTTTGCCATTAATGTTTTGAACAGAAATACTTTGATAATTTTAGTTGCATAAATTTATATAATTTTAGTTCAAAAATACTAGAGGTTTTTATAAAAAGTTTTTAGTTGATTCCTTTTGCTATTAGAGTTTTATAAAAGCTTTTTAGTGATTATTTTTGCTATTGAAGAATATTATAGTTTTTTTAGTTGATCGTAACATAATATTTTAATTGATTATTTTAAGTTCATTCTTTTTGCTATTAGTTCATTCTTTTTGCACTAAATGACCTTGAAATTGAAAAGCACTACAAAGAACTCTGAAAAGGTTGAAAATGGCATGGTATCATCATTTCACCCCCCATAGCATGTGCTAAAAAGTTGAGAGGGTTACGACAAAAACTAGATGCACTTCATGTACAAACGGGGCAATCTCTTTCGAAGTATCAGGGTTTCGAACGAAAACTCGTCTGTTCAAAGGGATTTCATTTTTTGAAATTATTTGCACTCCAAACTTTTTGTGTGTCAAAATGCACCATTCAAAGCCACATCATCAATTTTCAACCCTTTCTGATTCATTGTTATTTTTCATGCATTTACTGATTTTTGATGGATATGACCGAAATTGAAAAGCACTACAATGAACTCTGAAAAGGTTTGAAAGTTGGCATGTTATCATCATTTCACACATAGCTGTGCTAAAAAGTTGAGATGGTTACGGCAAAAACTGGATGCACTTCGTGTACAAAACGGACAATCTCTTTCGAAGTATCAGGGTTTCATACGGAAACTCGTCTGTTACAAAGGGATTTCATTTTTTTGAAATTATTTGAACTCCAGACATTTTGTGTGTTCAAAATGCACCATTTAAAGCCACATCATCAATTTTCAACCCTTTCTGACTTCATTTGATTTTTCATGCATTTATGAATTTTTTGAGCTATATGACCCTGAAATTGAAAAGCACTACAAATGAACTCTGAAAAGGTTGAAAGTTGGCATGGTTTCATCATTTCACCCCACAGCATGTGCTAAAAAGTTGAGAGGGTTACGGCAAAAAACTGGATGCACTTCGTGTACAAAACGGACAATCTCTTTCGAAGATCAGGTTTCAACGGAAACGTCGTGTACAAAGGGATTCATTTTGAAAATGAACTCCAGACGTGTCAAAATGACCAAAGCCACACAACAATTATAATTTTCAACCCTTCTGACTTCATTTGTTATTTTTCATGCATTTACTGATTTTTTTGAGCATATATGACCCTGAAATTGAAAAGCAATACAAATGAACTCTGAAAAGGTTGAAAGTTGGCATGGTATCATCATTCACCCACATAGCATGTGCTAAAAAGTTGAGAGGGTTATGGCAAAAACTGGATGCACTTCGTGTACAAAACGGACAATCTCTTTCGAAGTATCAGGGTTTCATACGGAAACTCGTCTGTTACAAAGGGATTTATTTTTTTGAAATTATTTGAACTCCAGACTTTGTGTGTTCAAAATGCACCATTCAAAGCCACATCATCAATTTTCAACCCTTCTGACTCATTGTATTTTTCATGCATTTACTGATTTTTTTGAGCTATATGACCCTGAAATTGAAAAGCACTTCAAATGAACTCTGAAGAGGTTGAAAATTGGCATGGTATCATCATTTCACCCACATAGCATGTGCTAAAAAGTTGAGAGGGTCACGGCAAAAACTGGATGCACTTCGTGTACAAAACGGATAATCTGTTTCGAAGTATCAGGGTTTCCGGAAACTCGTCTGTTACAAAAGGCATTTCATTTCTTCACATGTAACTGCAGTGATATTCTAGATCAACGGCATCATCATAATAGTTGTGGAGAGAAAGTCTTCACTTTTTCTTCGCTTGTGTCCTTTGCTTATTGCGCCGTAACCATGGATATTTTTCATCGCTTAACAGGGTGCTTGGGTCAGCCTTGACTTTGAAGGGAGGAATTTCATGAAACTTTTCATAATCTTCAGACATGTCTGTCTTGCCCTCCAATCCCACGATGTCTCTTTTTCCTGAAAGAACTATGTGGCGCTTTGGCTCATCGTATGATGTATTCGCTTCCTTATCTTTTCTTTTTCTCGGTTTGGTAGACATGTCCTTCACATAGAAAACCTGCGCCACATCATTGGCTAGGACGAATGGTTCGTCTGTGTACCCAAGATTGTTCAGATCCACTGTTGTCATTCCGTACTGTGGGTCTACCTGTACCCCGCCTCCTGACATATTGACCCATTTGCACTTAAACAAAGGGACCTTAAAATCATGTCCGTAGTCAAGTTCCCATATGTCCACTATGTAACCATAATATGTGTCTTTTACCCTCTTGGTTGCTGCATCAAAGCGGACACCGCTGTTTTGGTTGGTGCTCTTTTGATCTTGGGCGATCGTGTAAAATGTATTCCCATTTATCTCGTATCCTTTGTAAGTCAATACAGTCGAAGATGGTCCCCTGGACAACGAGTACAGCTCATCAGAAACAGTGTTGTCACCTCTGAGACGTGTTTCCAACCAACTGCCAAAAGTCCTGATGTGTTCACATGTAATCCAGTCGTCACACTGCTCCGGGTGTTTGGAGCGCAGAATGTTGTTGTGTTCATCGACATACGGGGTCACCAAGGTAGAGTTCTGTAGAACTGTGTAGTGTGCTTGAGACCAAGAATGCCCGTCCCTGCATATTATTGAGTCCCCTCCTAGCGTGCCTTTTCCAGTCAGTCTCCCCTCATACCGCGATTGAGGGAGACCAATCTTCTTAAGGTCAGGAATGAAGTCAACACAAAACCCAATGACATCCTCTGTTTGATGGCCCATGGAGATGCTTCCTTCTGGCCTAGCGCGGTTACGGACATATTTCTTTAGGACTCCCATGAACCTCTCAAAGGGGAACATATTATGTAGAAATACGGGGCCCAGAACGACAATCTCGTCGACTAGATGAACTAGGACGTGCGTCATGATATTGAAGAAGGATGGTGGGAACACCAGCTCGAAACTGACAAGACATTGCGCCACATCACTCCTTAGCCTTGGTATGATTTCTGGATCGATCACCTTCTGAGAGATTGCATTGAGGAATGCACATAGCTTCACAATGGCTAATCGAACGTTTTCCGGTAGAAGCCCCCTCAATGCAACCGGAAGCAGTTGCGTCATAATCACGTGGCAGTCATGAGACTTTAGGTTCTGGAACTTTTTCTCTGCCATATTTATTATTCCCTTTATATTCGACGAGAAACCAGACGGGACCTTCATACTGAGCAGGCATTCAAAGAAGATTTCCTTCTCTTCTTTGGTAAGAGCGTAGCTGGCAGGACCTTCATACTGCTTTGGAGGCATGCCGTCTTTTTCGTGCCAACGTTGCAGGTCCTCCCGTGCCTCCGGTGTATCTTTTGTCTTTCCATACACGCCCAAGAAGCCTAGCAGGTTCACGCAAAGGTTCTTTGTCACGTGCATCACGTCGATTGAAGAGCGGACCTCTAGGTCTTTCCAGTAGGGTAGGTCCCAAAATATAGATTTCTTCTTCCAGATGGGAGCGCGTCCCTCAGCGTCATTCGGAACAGATAGTCCGCCGGGACCCTTTCCAAAGATTACGTGTAAATCATTGACCATAGCAAGTACGTGATCACCGGTACGCATGGCGGGCTTCTTCCGGTGATCTGCCTCGCCTTTGAAATGCTTGCCTTTCTTTCGACATTGATGGTTGGTCGGAAGAAATCGACGATGCCCCAGGTACACATTCTTCCTGCATTTGTCCAGGTATATACTTTTGGTGTCAGCTAAACAGTGCGTGCATGCGTGGTATCCCTTGTTTGTCTGTCCTGAAAGGTTACTGAGAGCAGGCCAATCATTGATGGTTACAAACAGCAACGCATGCAGGTCAAATTCCTCCTGTCTGTGCTCATCCCACACACGTACACCGTTTCCATTCCACAGCTGTAAAAGTTCTTCAACTAATGGCCTTAGGTACACATCAATGTCGTTGCCGGGTTGCTTAGGGCCTTAGATGAGTACTGGCATCATAATGAACTTCCGCTTCATGCACAGCCAAGGAGGAAGGTTATAGATACATAGAGTCACGAGCCAGGTGCTGTGATTGCTGCTCTGCTCCCCGAAAGGATTAATGCCATCCGCGCTTAAACCAAACCATACGTTCCTTGGGTCACCTGCAAACTCAGTCCGGTACTTTCTCTCGATTTTTCTCCACTGCGACCCGTCAGCGGGTGCTCTCAACTTCCCGTCTTTCTTACGGTCCTCTCTGTGCCATCGCATCAACTTGGCATGCTCTTTGTTTCTGAACAGACGTTTCAACCGTGGTATTATAGGAGCATACCACATCACCTTGGCAGGAACCCTCTTCCTGGGGGCTCGCCGTCAACATCACCAGGGTCATCTCGTCTGATCTTATACCGCAATGCACCGCATACCGGGCATGCGTTCAAATCCTCGTACGCACCACGGTACAGGATGCAGTCATTAGGGCATGCATGTATCTTCCGCACCTCCAATCCTAGAGGGCATACGACCTTCTTTGCTGTGTACGTACTGTCGGGCAATTCGTTATCCTTTGGAAACTTCTTCTTCAATATTTTCAGTAGCTTCTCAAATCCTTTGTCAGGCACAGCATTCTCTGCCATCCACTGCAGCAATTCCAGTACGGTACCGAGCTTTGTGTTGCCATCTTCGCAATTGGGGTACAACCCTTTTTGGTGATCCTCTAACATGCGATCGAATTTCAGCTTCTCCTTTTCACTTTCGCACTGTCTCCTTGCATTAACAATGACCCGGCGGAGATCATCATCGGGCACATCGTTTGGTTCCTCTTGATCTTCAGCTTCCCCCGTTGCAGCATCATCGTATTCAGGGGGCACATAGTTGTCATCGTCCTCTTCTTCTTCGCTGTCTTCCATCATAACCCCTATTTCTCCATGCCTGGTCCAAACATTATAGTGTGGCATGAAACCCTTATAAAGCAGGTGGGTGTGAAGGATTTTCCGGTCAGAGTAAGACTTCGTATTCCCACATATAGGGCATGGACAACACATAAAACCATTCTGCTTGTTTGCCTCAGCCACTTCGAGAAAATTATGCACGCCCTTAATGTACTCGAAGGTGCGTCTGTCACCGTACATCCATTGCCGGTTCATCTGCGTGCATTATATATAATTAAGTGTGTCAAAAACCATTACAAAACGTCATGAATAGATAAGTGACCAAATTAATAGAAGTTCATCATCACATTAAAACCAAAGTACATACATAGTTCTCATTGAACAACATATAGCTCTCGAGAGCATCTAATTAAACCATACATTATTGAAACTATGTAAAACATTTCAATGCAACAACAAATGCGATCATAATCGCAACCAAGGTAACAATTGATCCAACGGCATAATGATACCAAGCCTCGGTATGAATGGCATATTTTCTATACTTTCTAATCTTGAAGCGCATTGCATCCATCTTGATCTTGTGATCATCGACGACATCCGCAACATGCAACTCCAATATCATCTTCTCCTCCTCAATTTTTTTCAATTTTTCCTTCAAGTAATTGTTTTCTTCTTTAACTAAATTTAACCTCTCGACAATAGGGTCGGTTGGAATTTCCGGTTCACATACCTCCTAGATAAAAAAATCTATGCCACGTTGGTCGGCATAATTGTCATAAACAACAAATGAACCAAATAGTTATAAAATATAATATATATACCACATCCGAATCATAGACAGGACGAGGGCCGACGGGGGCGGATACCAAAACCATCGCACTATATAATAACAAACAATAATAAAAGTAAGAAAATTATACAAGTATCTATGTAAATCATACAAGTAAGAATTTTTTTCTTTTAGAAAGAAGATAAGAACAAGAGGCTCACCACGGTTATGCCGGCGACGAGATCGGCGCGGGCGATCGACGGAGGTGAAGACGGGGACGGGACGTGACGGACCGCTAAACCTAGACAAATCTTGAGAAAAATGGAGTTTGAAGGTCGAGCTTCGAGAGGAGAAAGCTTAACTAGTGTGGCTCGGGCACTTCATCAAACACCTCATGTGCATAGGAGGTGAGCTAGAGCACCACAAAGCTCTCCCCTCGCCGGCCAGAAAAAACAGAGCAGTGTGGAGTGCTCTGCTCGCCGGCGATGGGGTATATATAGCCACCTCATTGGTCCCGGTTCATGCGTAGAACCGGGACTAAAGGCCCCCCTTCTGTCCCGGTTCAAGCCACGAACCGGGACCAATGGATGTGGGCCAGGAGCGAGGCCCATTGGTCCCGGTTCGTGCCAGGAACCGGGACAAATGGGTCCAGACGAACCGGGACCAATGCCCACGAGGCCCCGGCCAGCCCCCTGGGCGCATGAACCGGGACATATGCCCCCCATGGGTCCCGGTTCGTGACTGAACCGGGACTAATGGGCTGGGCTGGCCCGAACCAAAGCCCTGTTTTCTACTAGTGATTGAATCAGAGGAAGGAGAAGACTGCTATGTTTTTAATGCGATTTTATATTTTACCGATCGTTGTACGTCAAGTGGATAGGAATACCAAAGATATAGAATCGGGAACGACCCGAATTGGCAGCCGAAGATCTCATCATACTGAAATGCTGAATCTACAGCCTCGCCTAAGAAGAAAAGTTTCTTCTTATGTGAACTTATTTGGACACCGGACAACTCCTCGAAACCACATAAGAACAACTTTGAGGTTTCATGCTATATTCAAGTCGTGATACATAAAATATTATGGTTTCATCAACGCATTGTAGAATGGAAAAGCCATCTTCTACTAAATGGGGGATCACCCCACTAATCTGACCGACTATTTTAGCTTTTCCAACAAGAATATGTAGCATATCTGCCACAATGTGGAACAAAGTAGGGTATAGGTGCCCCCCCTGGGCGAAGACTCTTCCGAGTCTGGAAGTAGCTACCAACAACATCGTTGACCTTGATGGCTACACTACCACCATCTTCGAATCTGGAAGTAGCTACCAGCGTCACTTGTAATGGTTTGACCTGAACCCATTCATACGGAGAATTTGTGGAAGTAAGGACCACTTGACTTTAGCGTAGGAGTTTTTGAAGTCGATTTTAAAATTACTCCGCTTAATTTTTTCAGGTGAAGCTGATGTATGGTTTCATGGAGCATGTCAACTATAATTCGTATTCTAATGAGTTTCTTTTGTTTTGCATCAAATGCAACGATGGCTCGGGCTATAGCGGTGCAACATGGTCTATTGTTGTTGGTTGTCCTAGTGTGATGTAACGAAGTGTAAGTGGGAATGGGCAACTTGCAAGTGATTGAATAGAGCTTTTTCATGGCAGGCGCAACGGTGGGATATGGTCACTGCATCGAACTGGTTCAGCTAGCTGATTGAGAAGATGAACTTTAGGCATTGTCCTAGGAGACCAATAGTGTTGCTCATGATAAAATATCCTACACCAACAAGCCTGTAATTCTATTTTGGGCAACCTTGTGAATGATAAGTTGAGACCAATAAAGCATTTCATGTCATGATGGCCTTCTTTTAGCAAACACGTTACATCTAATAATATGCATGCATGGATCGTCTAGCTAGGTCTAAAAATGGAGTTGAGGAAGGGGAGGCCTTCCTTCCTTCCTTCCTTCCTTCACCAGCGTGGTGGGTGCAATCGACAATGAACCTATGGAGATGTCTTGCAAGAATCAATCCAATCTATACAATTTGATGTGGCGTCCTGCCTGTGGATTCGATAGGTCCCGGCCGTTGTCATCCTAGCTAGCTAGCTATCTGCATGCATGCATGCATGGATCCTCTGCCGGATATATATATATATATCCCTTGACAAGCTTGCAGATTGGGTAAATCAATTGAATTCCACTAGCTTGTGAAGGAATCCAATCGATGGATTGGATGATGTAATTGAATTACACATTGCTCGGATGCATGCATGCATGCTGCAGGGACCTGCAGTCTTACATCTCCCGGGCGTTCCTCTATTTTGCACCGGTGAGCAAGAAGGTGCTTATTCTGGTGGACAACCAGCCATGGATGACCAGCAAGCAGTCCAGATCCGCAAGGCTATGGCAGTTCATGATCACAAAGGTACGTACCCCAGCCCTATTTCTGAAAGAAAGATATGTATGTTTGTTATAAAACGGAACGGAGAGAACAAACTGGACATGAACATGATGATGATCACACTTAAAAGCTTTAGCTTGCATCCGGCAATTGATGCAGTACAGGATGTCTCCATTTGTGAATTCGAGGAGTGGCACCGACACGGCGGCGGCGGCGATGGCGATGGCGAGCACGTGCACAGCTGAGAAAAGAAAAATCACGGCGGCGACGGCGATGCGAAGGTGGCTGGCGGTGGCGAACTCGACCCCGGCGCTGCTCCACGGGTTCCTGGTGTTCGAGGTGTCATGGCGGGACGTGCACGGCATCAACTACTACAACGACCTGCTCACCGACACGTCCCTCGCCCTGGAGGCGCGCTACCTCAACAAGTGGGAGTTTTACAGCGCCGAGCAGGCCGCCGGGTGCGCGTCTCAGTGGTTCCTCGGCCGCGCCTCCGAGACGCACTCCCTCCGAGGGTACCTCCTCCACTATCACCACCACCATCATCGTCCTCGTCCTCGTCGCTCCTCCTCCGCGGCATCCGCCGGAGAAGAGGAACACGCTCGCGACGACGTTATGAATACGATGGCGGCCAGCAGCAGCGGCGACGAGAGGTGCACGCCCACGTTGAGGAGGAGGATGAGCTGGCGGAGCAGGGCTAGGAGAAAGAACCTACAGCAGCAGCAGCAGCAGCAACACACCGATCGCGAGGAGGAGGAGGAGGAGGAGGATGATGAAGGGCGGGTTCCCATGCATATGCAAATGCATATGCAGCAGTATAGCTACAGCGACACCCTGCTCCTGTTCCGGTCCCGAGACGCGGCGCTGCCGTTCAAGCTCCGGCAGATCATCACGTCGGACATCCGGCTGCTCACGCTGCTCGAGTCGGGGTTGCCGTCGTGGGTCATCTTCCTGCAGTCGTACCCGGTGCTGTGCCACATGTACCGGCCCTGGATGCGGCCCCTGGCGCGGAGCCTCTACGGGCGTGTTTGGTTGCCTGCATAAGGCCCAACCAGGCCCGCGCGGGAAGGGAACGGGCTGTTTGGACGCCTGGTTTTACTATTGGGCCTGCACAGCACGAAACTTAAAGCACCTCTGGGCCTGGCTCACTGGGAACGCACGAATTGGCAGTTTCTCCAGGGTCAGGCCCGAGCGGTGCACGTGGGCGGCGGCGGCTGCACGCACGCGGCCACTCTCGAGAAGCCGCGTTGCTTCCCGAAGCGCCGGCAGTTATTAGCCTCACCGCCCCTCACCGCTCCCTCTCCCCACTCTTCCCCACTCTCCCAACTCTCATCGGCGACGGCGGATCGGAGCAGAGGAAGAAGACCACCGGGCTCCATCACCAGCGAGTGGATCAGCAGTTGGCCTGCGGCAATGGCGGTAAGCACTTCTCTCTCTTCGACATGCAAAAATTTATCCCGTTCGATCCGGCGATAGATTCGATCCACGGCGGAGGGGAATGGGGAATAGAGGTAGATAAGCATAGGGGTAGTTCATACTAGTTCATAGCAGTTCATACGAGTTCATAGATGCAAGATCGGAATGCAGAAGGGGGATTGGGGGATAGGGGGATAGGGGGTACACAACGGACACCGGCTGACCGCGGCGGCCGTCACCGGCGTGCGGAGCGGCTGGTTGAGCCGCTGGCCTTCATCTTCTTCTTCATCGCCGTGCGGGCCGGCGGGTCGTTGTCGTCGTCCTCCGCGGAGTCGAGGTCGATCTGCCAGGTACGACGGCCTGGCTCCGGCGCCCTCGCTGGCATCTGCACCACTTCTTCTTCCTCCTCCTTAGGCTCCCCACCGATGACCGCCGACGGCGCGATAGCCATCTCCCAGTACACTGCGGCACGGCGGTCATTAGGAGCCCAGTAGGTCTTGTACTTGCACCACTTCTTCCTCTGTTTAGCGTCGTCGGAGACGGCCTGATTCATGGCCCAGCGAATGATGTCAACTGCCATCGCGCCCTTCGCTGGGTCAGGAATCAGCGTCTTCAGCTCTTCTTTACTGGCCTTCATGAGCACTGCATTAGATTCGTTCTTCATGTCAGGCATGGAGCCGAAGTTCGAGCACACCTCCATGGTGTTCTCGAACTTGGTGCGGTCACCAGCCGACCACCCGAGGAAGAAGGCCCTCCAGCCAATACCCCAAGGGAAGGGGTTGGCGTTGGAGCTGGAGCTAGAGCTCATGGCGATGGGGAGGAGGAAGGTTGACAGTGAGAGAAGAGAGGGGGTGGGTAAGTAGTGGTGGGCAGGGTGAGTAAATATAGTGGGGATGGAGAGGAGGAGAAGAGTGACAGTCATGCCGTTTTAACTACATGCTCTTCAATTAGCCATGAACTCTGTGCTGTGCTTGACTCCATGAATTGTGTGCAGATCGAGGAGAGCAATGAGATGGGCACGGAGGTTAACAACAAGGGCAAGCAGCCCGTTCACCCAATGCCCGACGAGGTTGTGCTGCCGCCCACCACCGAGGAAGACCCGAAGACGCCTGAGGGTGGCGACGACGAGGGCATGGAGGAGCCCCCCAGCAACAAGTGCCGCAACTACGGCCACTACCATCAGGAGGATGGCCCGACTCACTTCTGCAAGGTCATCCTTGCACCGAAGCTTGAGTGCATCCCCATGCCCCTGGACTTCACCAAGCACTTCGTCGCGGTGCCGACGGAGTTCAAGCTCAGGAACAACACCGGCTGCTCCTGGAAGGTGACGGTGAAGCTGATGAACGACAGGGTGACCCTGGATCAGGGTTGGGCCACCTACGCAGCCGTTCATCAGATCAAGATCGGCTACATGGTGACGTTCAAGCTCCTCACTCCCGACACCCTCAAGGTCATCATCTTCGACGACGATGGCATTAAGGTCGTCAGCAAGTGCGGGAAGCACGACGAAGCCTTCGCCGCCAAGGAGTAGGGCCGGGGCATCCCTAAGTACTATCGAGTCTGCTTTGAACTGTTTATGTTTATGGTTTATGCGTAGAACTGTTATGAAGTGTGGTACTGCTTATCTGAAATATGCTCTTAAGTAGTTGATCCTCTGTTTATACTCTGCTCTGCTTATGATGTGTGCTACTGGTTGTGCCGAAGTGTGTTGGTAACCTCACCAACTAGCCAAAGAGGTTACCACACACCAGGCGTTGCATACAACCAAACACCATGCCTTGGGTTTGTCCACTAACATGCAGGCAACCAAACACCAGGCAGTGTGGTTCTGCCCATGCAGGCAAAAGGGTATGCAGGCAACCAAACAACATGCAGATGGTGCATTTGAGGCTGCATTTGCATAGCCAGGTTGGGTGGAGAAGTGTATGCAATGCGGGTACTGTAGCGCACGGCAACCAAACGCGCCCTACGTCATGGCCTCCCTGGTCACCGTCATCATCGGCTTCTACGACCTGTACAAGAACGTGCCATTGCTCAAGTCGGCGGCGGCGCGCATCTGCGGCCCGCTCTTCGAGTGGATCGAGACGTGGGACATGGTGACCCGCATCCAGTACCTGGGCACCATCCTCTTCCTCCGCAACCTGCGCAAGTTCATGCAGGGGCTGCTCACGCTGCTGCACGCCGCCAGGGCACTGCTCCGTGTTATGCTGGCTCCATTGGTCGACCTAGGTTTGTGTCAGCTGCTTGCCACACTCGGCGTCCTAGCCTCACACGTCTGGGGCCTGGTGGTGGACCTGGCAGAGGTGGTGTGGGCGCCGTTCGACGTGGTGCTAGACTGCGTCGCTGGATTGGTCACGTCCTTGTGGCCGGTGCTCAAGGTGGTGGTGTTGCCGGCGAGGTTTGCGGTGGCGGTCGCAGCGTGCGCGGGGTCGGTCTTGTCCAACAGCTACAACTTCTTCAAGGACATCTGGGAGACTCTGAGCAGCATCTTCGAGCTCAACCACATGTCGGAGGCGCAACAGAGCGCCTTCGACATGACCACGCTCAAGACCTTGTGGAATGACCTCTTCTCGCAGATCTTCCGGGCCATCAGGGGCATCCTCAATGGCATCCTTGTCTTCTTCTACGCCTGCAACAGGCACATGCTCAGGTATATATGTACCAACATACTCCTAGCTAGCTACCTACCTAATTCCATGCATCAACTAATTCATTTGATTACATTAATTCCATGAATAATATGAACTATATATGTGTGTGTGTAGCATCTACAATCACGCACAGACAAGGTTGCGACATATGCTTCGTGTCACTAGATTGGCGCCAAAGCAACATGCATCATGCCACTGCAACTCCACCAAGCACCCAAACCATGAGGTATCTATTAGTTATTTAGTTTTGCTTATCCTCTATCATTGTTGGTTTCATCTTTATCTTTTGACAATGCATGCAACCCACTGCAGGATGCGCCCGTCGAATGTGATGTATGCAAGTGATCAACCGTAGATACACTCTTGCATCAAGTGAGAGCCAACCGCAAGTTGTATCCCCTCGCAAAAAAAAAAAAAACCCACAAGTTGTATCACTAGATGGGTGTCGTTTGTTTTCTGAAAGGGCGCCCGATTTTGTGTACATAGGATTGTCAAACCTTTTTTTTCTCGAGTAAGGGTTTGTATCAAGTAGATCTAAAGAAAACATGTTCAATTGATCCCTCCTTCCATCTTTAATTTGGATTACTAAGGAGGTGCCCATTGGATATGTGTGTGTCGATTCAATGGAGACACGAGACGCGAGAAGAGTGCCTAAATCATATGCAAAATGTAAACAAAAGGTGCCATCATTCGGGCTTAACCAACGACCCTCTTCATTCTCATACGATATCACTACTACTTAAAAAGAATATAAGGTTCCCATTTCACCTTTCTTCTCACCAACCCTTCGTCCAACCTTTCATGTATATGATAATCAATCACCTTAATTTACTTACCTTCTGAACCAATTCCACTTTAATTTACTTACCAAACTTCTAATCAAAATATAAGATAATTCACGGTTAGAATTTGATGAACATTTATTTACACAATCACATTATTATTGACAAATAAATCACAAGCTAGCGTATTAGAATATTTATATCCCGTTGCAACGCACGGGCATTTTTCTAGTATAACTCAAAAGGCGAGAGACTTTTCATGCATTGCGCAAAAGAGTGGATGAAAGAACATACCGATGTCATTGAGATACCTCATAAACTCAAATTTCAAAATGGGAATCTACAAAAGGTGTGATTGACACATCAACCGCCTCTTTGTACGTGGAAGCTAGAGATGAAAAGACAATATGGGCAGCATTGACGTTGTCGTCTTTCTTGTGAATACATCATGGATCATATATCCACTCTCCAGTATGTAAACGTACGACGTTGTTATATTCTTGGAGCTCTCCAGTATGCAAACGACTACGAGTCCCTTTGTCGAAAATACCCTAGCTATTTTGTTAAATGCTGCAAGCCTGCAAGGCAGGACAGAGCATGCCACACATGGTGGCTTGCCATGGAGCTACAATCGATTGTGCCTAATTAAATTGAGTGCTTGGGATGATACGGCTCAAATGGAAGCTCCTTTTGAATTTAAGTTTATAACTCAATCCGTGCATCTAAATCAAATTGTATATTTAGAAAATTAAGGGCACCTCTTGATAATATTTTTGTAATTGTGCAAACGAAACCGGCGTGGGAGCAAGTAAATGATGTTGCCTTTTCCGATTAAGGCCCCCTTTGGTTTATACGAATTGTATAAGAATATAACTCCTGTAGGAAAATTTATTTAGAGTCCTTCGATTTGCATGAACGGGTTCCTATTTCTACCGAGGATTAATTTCTACCCTCCACATTTCAAAGGAGGTCTGGCGCACAATTCATGTTGCATATAATTTGTCACCAACGATGAATATACCGATTTTGTTCGAAAACTGGATGGGTGGTATCCACCAAAAACTCAAGGGACACCTTCGAGTGGAGTTTTGTGGGTAATTTGGAATTGCCGGACAGATTATCTATACTAATTTTTTTTGCAGATTATCTATGCCGGACAGATTACATTGATCTGTATGTGGTGGGCCGGGGCAGCGGTGGTTTTGTAAGGTTTTCTAAACTTTACTTTTGCCGGATCTATTTTCTTCTTTGGATCGGGTCGTGTCGGCGCAAACTGGCATTTCACATCGGCATCCACTGTCTTGTTCAGTTCCTCATTAGTCATATCCCATGGTAACTTGGCAGGAGCCTTCTTGACGCTTGTATCTGCTCTGGATTTCTTCGCAGTTGTACTACTAGCCGCCGGAGCGGCGGCCGTTCTCTTCCGCCGGGGCGGAGGCTGCGGAGTCTGCTGACGCGGAGGAGATGGCTGAGGCAGCAGAGTCCGCTAACGCGGTGGAGATGGCTGAGGCAGCGGAGTCAGCTGACGCGGCGGAGACGGTTGAGGCGGAGTCTACTGACGCAGCGGAGACGACTGACGCAGCGGAGTCTGCTGACGCGGCGGAGACGTCTGAGGCGGTGGAGACGGCTGTTGCGGCGTCCAGTGTGGAAGCACGATGTGTTCCTTTCTCCATAGAATGGTACTCCTTATGGCATCTCCCAGATGAGTCCCCCCTTCACCTGTAGGGTACTCAAACTCTAGCTGCTCAAATCCGTTCATAACTTCATCCACCCCGACAACAGCATAGCCATCTGGAATCGGAGAGCAATGGTGAGTTCCATCAGGTCCACGAGGTAAGGCATAGCCGACCGCCACCTTCAAGGTTATGTTTATGCATTTCGCATGTAGATCACAATGTTCCCTCTCCATGATATCATCTACGGGGTAGCGAGGAGCCGTGATATCAGGCCGAATGAGCTCCGTGAAAGCCACGCCGCTTTTTCGCTGAGATGGTGCGGTAGCTCCGTGGGCAGTATCGAATGAAGGATCTCCGTGCAGCTGAGATGGTGGGCCGGTAGCTCGCTGGCTGGTAAGTGCATCTATTTGCTTCTGCTGCAATGCTACTCTTTCTTCTACCTTCTGCAGCCGGTCTGCATCCTCTTTCTTCTTTCTCCCTCGGCTTTTGTAAGTGGCACTGCTGTCGGGAAACCCAACCTTCCACGGAATGGAGCCTGATGTGCCTCGTGTTCGTCCAGGGTGTTCAGTATTCCCGAGGGCATGTGACAGCTCGTCCTTCTCCTTGTCGGGATGTGTAACACCCCCTTGTAATAAGCTCTGTGACACTCTGTTAAAACTGCCAAGTCATGATCATTTGCAGTGCCAAGTCATATGGGTTAATGATCCAATTCAAATTCACATCTGAAAATCAACTCAAATTCAAAAGTGAAATGTGAAGTTGGTCAAACTCTGTTGGGAAAATGTTCATTAAATGGCAAATAATCCAGGAACATTTCTAAAACCAATATCAAAATATTTGGAGTTGGACAAGTAACTCAAACAAGATGAAACAGCACCCAAAACAGCAATATTAATTCATTTAAAATCATTACAAGTTCTAAGGGCTTCCAAATCTGTCCAAACCACTTTTTGGTGAGGGATAATATTGCATTGCAATATTTGGGCCAACTTCCACATTTTTTCAAAAGAGCACAAGTGGCCTGATCATTTTGAAACAGAAAAAGGAATAAAAGAAAAGGAAGAAGAGAAATAAGAAAAAGGAAAACGCTACTGTTGGCTGGGCCTGAGTGCACAGTGTGCAGCCCAGTCCAACAGCAGCCCACCCCTTCTCCCTCCTCGTGCGTGTTGGCGCTCCCCTGGCCGCGCGCGCCCGCGCCAGCCGGGCGGCGACACGGCGATGGCGCCGACGCCACCGACAGCCAGAGGATAAGGGGGAGCCCGAGCCATTCGCCCTGGCCACCCCGTTCACTCTCCCCTCTCCTCCCTTGCTCGCTCCGCCCCTCGCTCCCTCCCAGATCCGGCCACCGAGCGCCGTCGTCGCCGCACTTCGCCATTTGCCGTGGCCACCGGCGGTCCCGCGCTCGTCCACCGTGCCGGTCAGCTCCGCCGTCGTCTTCTTCATCTAATGGAGGATACGGGTGGAGCCGAGGGGCCCCGCTGACGCTGCACGACGCCGCCCCCTTCCGCTTCGACTCCGGCGATCCTCTTCCTCTCCGACGAGCCCTGCTGCTACTAACCTGACAACGGTCTTTCGTGACCACTCGGTGAGCTTCCCTTCTCCCTCCCCGATGCCTTGCGCTGCCCGTCGACGCCTATAGCTAGCTGGCGTCGATGCCGTGAGCTCGCCGCCGCTGAGCGCCTCGTCGCCGTGGTCCTGACCTCTGCCATGCCTGCCTGAGCACGGCATCGTGCTCCTGGTGCTTCCAGGAGCCGAACGCACCCGCTCACGCACTTCCCCGTGCTCTCTAGCATCTAGCCCGGCGAGTGCTCGAACACGCCTCCGCCTCTGCTCGCCGCCGACGCCTTTCCGGTGACCTTTTGGTCCCGGGGTCGAGTCCATTGTACTCGCCGCATCGCGTAGCTCCTCTCTAATCTCTTTGTTAGCCTCGAAGCGCGCTGCAACGCCGATCTCCACCGCACCCGAACTCCGGCGTCTGCCGCGATGCTCACCGCCGTCGCTACACGCCGTCTCCGGCCACGCCACCGCCACCACTCGACGCGCCAATGAACGGCCGTTCGAACGCGCCTGGTCCCGTCCTTTTTGGTGGACTGTGGGCGGAACCCGACGCCGGCCCGTGTCCTCCGCCGCGTCTGGAGGTCACCGGCGTCGAGCCGCCGGTCGCCGCCAGCGTGGCTGGCGTGGGGTCCACTCTGGGACGCTGACCAGTGGGCCCCCTGGCCAGTTTGACCACGTTGACCACGGTCAACCGTGGTTACTGTTCATCCCCTCTCACTGACATGTGGGCCCCAGCAGTTAATTAACCTAATTAAACATTTAATTAAATAAAAACAGAATAGTTAAACTAATGTCTCACTGACAAGTGGGGTCCGCCCCCCTAATTAACCTTGGAATTAAGATTAACCCACTGTTAAAATAACAGAGGCTGACATGTGGGTCCCATTGGACCCACATGTCATATTTGACCAGTCAGCGCCACTGTTGCATGCTGACGTCATCCTCACGCAATGCTGACATCATCAGGCACTATTCTGGATAATGTTGATTTTATTAAATAAAAATAAATTCCAGAAAATCAGTTAATCTTTATAAATTAATAACTTTTAAACCGTAGCTCGGATCGAAAAAGTTAAAACATGAAAGTTGCTCAGAACGACGAGCCGAGTCTGATCGTGCCGTCTGTTTCTCCATCGGAACCCCCTACGTAGAAGAACTCGTAACTCCGGACCCGAATCCGGTAGATGAATAGTGCACACACTTCGATAAATAAATCCCAGATTAATTATAAAAATAACCAAAATGACTTAGATGCATATTTAGGCAACCCTGCACTGCATCATAGCATCACACTCACCGTATTGCATTTGTTTGCATTATATTTACCTGTTTCTTCCCCCTCTTCTCTCTCGGTAGACCCCGACGTTGACGTAGCTCCCGAGGCCGACGCAGCTCAGGAGTACGACTACGTCCCCGACGACACCCCTGAAGACCTTGCCCTTGCCCCCGAGCAAACAGGCAAGCACCCCCATTTTGAGCATGCCTATATCGCCTATTCTCTTCTCTCTTATGCTTGCATTAGAACTGCTACTGCTACTGTTTTCCTATATCTGCTGCATAGCCTGATTATTGTACCCTGCCTTGTTACCTTACTGGTTATCCTAGACTGATTAGTATAGGCTGGGTAGAGACACGACAGAGACCCCCACTTGATCCCGACTGCCCTGCTGGATATCAGAAGACCCGCTCATCGGGATTGAAGACTAGACCCGGGCATCGCACATCACTTCCCCCTTAGTTGCCGACACTGTTGGGTTACCGTCGAGTGCCGAGGGTGATACCTCGTCAGCACTTCTGATGTTAACCTTGTAGGTTAGTTACTCGGTCGTGGTAAGCGAGGGTGATTCCTCCTACACCACCCCCGATAACGACATCGTCACGCAACCTCTCATGTGTGGACCTCGAGGGTGATTCCTCCTTCGTTCACCTTGATGATAACATCGAGCGGGAATTCCATCGAGGGTGATTCCTCAGGGTTCCCTTCGGTGTCAGACACACAGTTACTGTTGATGAGAGGACTTGCACTAAACCATGATACTAAAGACGGGTCGGCCCTGAGGGGTACCCGCGCGAGCTTAATGCGAAGTGATGTGGAGTCGGGTTGACCTGGATGGTGCCCGCGAGATAACACGAGGCGTGGTCGGGCATTCTTAGCCCTTGCCGCAAGTCCTCGAGACGGGGCGACGGGGTCACATCGATCGTGAGTCTCTGCTCGTTTCCGCGCGCTCCTAATCCACTACGGTTTGGATATTTGATCCGAGGGGCCTCTGGCCTGATAGCACTAACCATCACGTGGGCATAGTATGGGCGTTCTGCGTCGTATACTTCAGCCGAAGCTTAATAGACGTCAGCAACTGAGCGGCACACGCTGGGTTGGACTGGGAACGCAATCGCGCTTGTATTAAGGGGTTGCTAGGTCTGCTCACCGGCGGTGTACGCAACGTGCAGGAGCGTCCGGGGCGATGGCCCAAGACCCCTGGGGGCATAGGTTAGTCCGGCGTGCTGACCTCTCTGTTAAGTATTTGGTCGGGTTGCGGCGTGTTGCTTAGCCGAGGCCGGGCATGACCCAGAAAAGTGTGTCCGGCCGGAGTTAAGCGAGCGTGGTGGGTAAGTTGGTGCACCCCTGCAGGGAAGAAACTTCTATCGATAGCCTGTCCTACGGTAACGGACACTCGGAGTTGTATCCCGTTCGGTACAACTAGAACATGTGATGAGAACTGGATAGTATGGCTCTGGGATTGCTTTCTCGCAGGGAGTCGAGAAAGGATCTCAGGTCGAGGTGGATGATACTACTACTACTTTACATTATGTTCATCTGCTCTCTCCTGATGCTGCAAGACTGTCGAAGATTGTTGAAGATGCTAGTCTTCGATAGGACTAGGCTTTTCCCCTCTATTCTGGCATTTCTGCAGCCCAGTCCACATATACAGCCATTCCTTTGAAAATGATGCATATGTAGTGTAGATCCTTGCTTGCTGAGTACTTCGGATGAGTACTCACGTTTGCTTTACTTTCTTTTTCCCCCATATTCCATTTGATGCCACCAGACGACGGAGCCCCTGAGTCAGATGCCCCAGCCGACGACCAGTGCTACTACCCGCCTGGCGAGTACTACTACTACGAGGAGCCGTTCGACGACCAGGAGTAGGATCGGAGGGTCCAGGGCAGGAGGCCTACGCCTTTCGATCGTAGCTTTTTATTTTACCCCGCCTCTGTGAAGGCTTATCTCTCTCTCTCTCTCTGTAATATATCTGTACTCAGATATCTGATGCTTCCGCTGACGCTTGTATGACATCGAGCTATGTATTCGAGCCCTCGAGGCCCTGGCTTGTAATATAAAGCTTGTATGAACTTATTTATGTTTTAGAGTTGTGTTGTGATATCTTCAAGTGAGTCCTTAGGCTTGATCGTGTGCATTTACGTGTATGGTTATTGCACGATTAAGCTGGGGTCGTCACAGGTTGGTATCAGAGCCGACTGCCCCTAGGTATCCCCCTTTCCAACTCCTTGGCCGAAGTTGAGTCTAGTGGTCCAAAACTGTTTTACTAACTTGGCTGTGTGGCTTATGGGCCCACGTTGCCAATTGGGTGATATTAGGATCTTTTACTCCTCGGTCTATGCTCTGGGACTCTGATCTCTCTTCTATTCGGGTTAAATGATTTTACTAACTCTGACATTAGGATCTCGCAACCGTTTTCTCCCGGAGAGCCCCCCTCATTCCAGAAGATGACGTGACATCATCAGAAGGCTCCGAAGATACTTCCCGAAGTTTTCCGAGACCCCTTTACCCACTGCTTTTGCAGTTTACTAACACCGATAATCCCCGTGGATATCTACACATCCTTGCCGTTGTATCATCATGGCCAGTCAATCATGCCTGTACGAGGTACCCCGTAATACTCCTCGTTAAACCGGGAATCCTTTGAACCTACTGCTGTGCAGCTTCTTTCGCACTGCGGTTAATTACTCACAGTACCGGGGATCCGATCATCCCCAGTTGTTCCTGTGATTCCTAAAACACTTTGAAATATCATCTTATCTTCTGAGAATCCCATGCATCCTACTACTACTGAAATTCTTGCTAGCTTATATTATGGTTAGCTCCATATGTCAAGTAATTGTTGTTGATATCCCTTGTCATTATCATTTCGGTCCCATTGATTCAACATGTGTGCAAATACTTGCAATCATCAGTTCTTCCCTACTAATTCATCCTTCTGGCTCAGACATCATTTCGGAGATGAGCTGGAACTCGGCCAGTCAAGTTGCAAATGGTTGCCCATCTAGTTCTATCCAACTTACTCATCCTTTGATTAAAGCTTCTGCTTCTGATCCTTCGTCTTGAGAATCATAACCCCTTTGTGCTTAAGCGCCGAATTATTTTGGTGTTTCTATAATCCGATGCCTTTGCATCCCTTCTTCATCTGATTGATTGCCGATACTCACAATCTTGTCTTTTGCGGTCCGCCAGATCTTTTGGTGGAACATTATCTGATAGTGTCCTCCATATTCCATAACCTTGATAGTTACCCCCCGTTACCCAATACCTTCGATACATTGTATCACCCGCTTTGATTCCGATACTCTGCTTTCAGTTCGCATCCCTTGCTTTGGCATCTGGTTGTATGGCTTCGTAAAAATGTCCCGATGGGTTGTATCTATGCTTCTGCCATCTGCGAGAACGCAGAAACTTTTATGAGTCCTACTCTTCTAGTGTTTCACCAGATAAATTCTCAGCACTATAATTTCTTCGAAAACGAGAAGTGAATGAAAGGTTATGCATTGAAGAAGTGGGGGTCGACCGTGAACCTATGTGTTCATGCCCATGGACCCGATGTAGAACTTATCATGGAAGCTGCTCGTAAAAATAATTATTTCCCTGGTACAAGTTCATCTTGTATCTAAGAATTGATCCTTTGCAAACATGGTTCCGACCATATTTCCTCTTTGGGTTCATTTCCCGGATAAGTTAAAATACTTGTCCTCTGCAGATCATTTTCCCCGTCCAACCTCTGCTCCGACTTACCTTCCGGTGTTACCCCTAGTACTTGTTACTGGGAAGTCTAACACCCCATCACAACATTCCTAGCCGGATCAGCTATATCCCTATCGTGCTAACTTTTAACTGTGCTACCTGGCCCTTCATCCCGGAGCACAATTTTCGACGATGAGTTAAGCTCACGTCGACCTTCCTCATCTTGTCATATCACCTCAAACAACAAGCTTGATTTCGAGCTTGTGTCGTATCCGTGGATCCAATAATCTTTCGCCTCGGCATTCCTTTCTCTTGATGTCATCGCTGACCGATTACATCTTCTTGAAACCTCTCGACAAATGTGTCGTGATAATCATCAACATTCCGAGCTCTTTCAGGATATCGAGCGAATTCATGTTGAGAAATACAATCCCTGCCCCTCGATGATTTGTGATATCACCGATGACATCTTGACTTTCGACCAACACAAACCTACTCGTGTATGGTTATTCCTTACGTCCCGAGATACCCTTGTAAATGTTTTTCGGTACCTCTGGATATCTTCGAACCCAATCTATTACTTGACACGATATCATTGCCGCAACGAAGCATGACTGTGGACTTCCGAATATCAACAAGAACATTGGAGGCACATTGCCAAATGTGTCTCGATCAATTATCCAAACACCGTTGTATGGGTAATACCATGATTCTTCCATCGCCCCTCTATCTAAATGATTTGGAACTTGCTGTCCGTCCCATCATGTATGTCCTGTTCCGCTTTTCCTAGGACAGAATATACTCCCAATACTTGTGTGAAAACACAATTTTCCTTTCCATTGTTTTGTTTAACCTTTCTTGTGCTCTCTATGATATAAGCAGAAATAATTCCCTGCTTATAAAACACCTCGGTCATCAGCTTTGACCGTGAGATCCTGTTACTATTGTTGATGACATTCCGGTAACCACTGATGGACGAGAACTTTGCCTTTTGGTCCGCCTCGTTCAACGAGCAGGAAAATGGTTCTCTTCGTCCCTCGCCCTTGGTACCGACGATGTTACCGACATAACTGACAGACTGTCCCCTGACATACTTGGTTGTCGAGACCGGTAAGATATCACAATCTCCCTACTTTGATCGACACCCCCTCCACAGTTCCACAGGATCGGAACCTGACTCTCCTGTAACATCCTTGATTCTGAAGCATCCCTTTCCCTTGACTTTGTGTGTTATTCCGAGCCACCCCTCGAGAGGTGATCTACCGTCGATACCCAGAACCCCTGTTCACACTTTGTTCGGGTATCGAACGGATGTCCATTCACTTGAAACCTCCCATTATACCTTCATACTTTGCTCTCGATGTTTCCTTGAGTTTCAACTCGAGAGATCCTTTTGCCATATTCCCTGAATGGTTTGTCAGATAATCGACCCTACGAGGGTCAGATCTCCCGAAGTTACTCTTTACTTCCCTACTTAAATCTCGGGACGAGATTTCTTGTAGAGGAGGAGAACTTGTAACACCCCCTTGTAATAAGCTCTGTGACACTCTGTTAAAACTGCCAAGTCATGATCATTTGCAGTGCCAAGTCATATGGGTTAATGATCCAATTCAAATTCACATCTGAAAATCAACTCAAATTCAAAAGTGAATTGTGAAGTTGGTCAAACTCTGTTGGGAAAATGTTCATTAAATGGCAAATAATCCAGGAACATTTCTAAAACCAATATCAAAATATTTGGAGTTGGACAAGTAACTCAAACAAGATGAAACAGCACCCAAAACAGCAATATTAATTCATTTAAAATCATTACAAGTTCTAAGGGCTTCCAAATCTGTCCAAACCACTTTTTGGTGAGGGATAATATTGCATTGCAATATTTGGGCCAACTTCCACATTTTTTCAAAAGAGCACAAGTGGCCTGATCATTTTGAAACAGAAAAAGGAATAAAAGAAAAGGAAGAAGAGAAATAAGAAAAAGGAAAACGCTACTGTTGGCTGGGCCTGAGTGCACAGTGTGCAGCCCAGTCCAACAGCAGCCCACCCCTTCTCCCTCCTCGTGCGTGTCGGCGCGCCCCTGGCCGCGCGCGCCCGCGCCAGCCGGGCGGCGACACGGCGATTGTAGGGTAACGCAGCAGAAAACAAAAATTTCTGACCTACGCACCAGCCCAGGACCACTATGGAGACTGCATATAAGGTTTGATCATTTTCGTTACCGACTCGTAGCGCAGCGGAAGTAGAGTCGATGACGATCGGCGGTGCAGATCCCCGCAGCTAGGATTTACAACCTCCCAACCGCGAGGATGTATCCCCTCGTCTTCCCTTCAGACAGCCCTCCGGGAGGCGGTCGAACAGTCCCCCGGATGGTGTCGCGGACAGCCCTTCGGGAGGACCTTCGAAACTCGAACGGTCACTCGGATAGCCCTTCGGGAGGACTCACAGAACTCGGACCGTCACTTGGACAGCCCTTCGGGAGGCACTCTCGAACAGCCCCTCGGGCACTAAGATCGAAACTACGACCTCTCTACAGAGTTGCACACATACGGTGTCATCTATCCGGCAGGGCTTCGCCGTCCAGAACTAGTTCCCATCGGAACCCAGACAGCCTTTCGACTCTACGAAACTATTTCGCGGGGAGGGAGAGAGAAGCCAGATCATTGCAATGGCACATGTATGTGAGAAGGAGTGAGTCTTTAGGCAGCCCCCTCCACCCCTATTTATAGGCCAAGCCCAAGGGTGGCTTCTCCAAGAAGCCAAGGGGAAAAATACCAAAGGACCCTCAAGGTGGCTTCTCCAAGAAGCCACCCAAAAAGCACTTTCACTATTCACGACGACATTTTTCAGCGTCCGTTCGAACTGAAAATATTTATGTGGGCTTAGAACATTTCCAGTACCCACTAAAATAATTTTCAACGCGTTCTGGAACAATTCCAGATTAGTGATTTTCATCTGCGAAAAGCATCTGAAGTGGTTCCGGCAGCTCCGGAACATTTCCGGTTTTTCTTCCAGAAAATTCCCAAAAGTTTCCAGAATGATTCTGGCACCCTCCAAGAATTATCGGGCATGTGCCGAAACCAATTTGACTTTATGGTATCCTCTGAAACAACTTTTCAGTTTCACCGAAATTCATCTGGTGTTCTCTTTGCGGAACTTTTCCGCTGTCCGAAACTTTTTCGGTGTCCGAAACTTTTTCGGTGATTTTCTCTCAGACTCCCTGTCTAGTATTCAGCAGATAGATGACCCTTAAGCGTGTGACCCTATAGGTTCGGTGAAGTATAGACATGACACGGAACCCCTTCCGATCAATGATCAACATCGGAGCCGTGGACACCCATATTGACCCCTATACCCACACGAATGAATATTCGAGTGAACCTCCAGTTACCGTGTGCTATTCCTATTGCTTCGCGATATGTTACAAATACCCGAGGTGAGACATGTTGGCATTCCCGTGGATCAACAACTTGTCCACTATGCTAGTTACCTCGTTACCGGTATTGTTCTCTTTTCTCGTTACTGTGTTCGGCATCCCTGTGATCAAATCACCCTGTGTCTGGCCAGACGATGATGGATACCGTAACACCGAGAGGGCCCAGAGATATCTCTCCATCATCGGAGGAGCAAATCCCAATCTTGAGCTATCAAGTTACTTGACATACTTTCCCATGAACCCGTAAGCCGCCGTAATAGCCATCCAGTTACGGATGACGTTTAACAAACCCCAAAGTTCATGAATCAAGCATGAAGAAACTCGATACTCTCATGGTCTGAGGAATTATGCAAATGTTAACCATCTCTGTGTTATTAACCATTAACTTGTGACGAAAGAATCTCATAGCATAACATCAATTTGGGTCGATTCAACACAAATGTTCTGCTAACATTGTGCCCTCAAAATTGCCGGCATAGTCATGCCCATGATCAGGAAAACAGGATCATCATGCAATACTTGAGCCAGTCATAGAGGCTTGACTAGGAATACATTTTACCGTTTATTATTCCACACGTGCATATGAGTCTTCCTCCAAGCCTCATTTTATTTGTAGACTCGAGAACCATAGCAGTTATAGCATGGAACATAAACCTAATTATGAACAGGGAGATAATTAATAACATTTATTATTGCCTCTAGGGCATATCTCCTACAGACTCCCACTTGCACTAGAGTCAATATCTAGTCAATGCTATGCACTTTACACCTATGACACATTGGTGTAAATATGCTTCGCTTGTGGTATAGCCTGATGTCCAACGGATCTGACGACTTCAGCTCCGTGTGTATCTTTGCATATCCTCGCGTCTTCACGCTTTCACAAAATTCATATTTTGTGTGGACTTGGTTTTGTATGTATGTGAATCATAGGTCGAACCTGGATTCCTCAGACTGAGTTATGGAGCAGCTACCTACAGTAGTGTCCCATTGACAAAAGCCATCTTGGAACCATACTAAGTTCGTGAATGAACTATATGATTCAACATCTTCTTTGTTGCTTCTAAAGCGTCAACATACTTACCCTTTGTTATAGAATTTGCCACAATAACTAGTTTGAACAATTCCAACTAACTGTGCCACCATATCGTGTATAACACAAAAACCCTCAAATTAAATCGAAGATCGCATGGAGAAAAGATGAAGACTGTATCGATGTAACCTTTTACAACGAACTCTTCATGATCTCCGTTTGCGAGAAAACTTGTCATTAGTACCACTGTTGCACTCAATGACCCTTTTTCACTGTTGTCCTATGATCAGTACTTTTGATCACTTTGGTATCTATACTCGCAACACCTTGGGAGTATCGGACATATCTGGTTGTTTTACATACCATGGAATACATGATTAATCCAAACACAAGAGTGTGCGGAATCTCCATCATGTATTTTGCTCATCAGTGTTTTGGGACACCGAGTCTTGCAAAAACTCTTTCCATGTGACTTCGGCAAGAATCACTCCTTGGCCTTTTAATGCTAAAATATTTTAGCATCTTGTCAATATGTATTCATTGCTTAGCCCCATTAGGTAAATCTATCTCCATAGATTATCATGCCTAATATCAAGGCTATTTAGCCCAAGCACTTTATCGAAAAAACTATTTTCAAATGAAGTCCTAATTCGTGTCAAGAAATTTATTTCCAATTACCAATGTGTCAAGCACACAAGGTTTTTAGAAATATTATTATGCTCCCACTTACTTTCTTGAATTACAAGCATCTTCGTTACCCATTGATGAAGTCAAAACCCTTTTTGACCATTTCATCAAAACACGAAGATTCCAACTCCATTTTGCTCTCTTCTGTCCATCGCAGGAACTCTGAAGTTTGCATACCTACTAGCATCCTCTGGATCGACAAATTACTTTGGACTGTATCACATACAAGTCCTAGGTTTTATTTCCATCAGATGGAAATCCTTTTGTCATCCATGTTTCATATCTCATGATTGAAATATGTATTAATTGCTAGTTCAACCTGAACCGACTTTAAGCATCGCTACGATGAGACAATCTCATCGTAGTCAACTCCTTGAACTTGTTATTTCAACAAGTCGAGCTTTATGGATAAAACATTTTTATCCGTATCAGTTTTAAGTTCCATAAATATTCGTTAGACTCTAATTCTTCCGAAAGGTGTATCAAGGTTTTAATCTTGAAACACTTATATGGAAACTAACTCGGGTTGTATTGGCATTTAGCCAATTCCGGAGTCAGGGCCCATCAATGCTTCCTTGTGTATCGTAGGTATACTGTTGTCTAACAACAATATCTCGTTTGCGCACCTGAGAGGTTTGCACGAGCCTTGCCTACGTGGTCCAGCTGCAAGTTCGACCGAAGTCCATACATTTTATTGTAGAGACTTCCGTATCAGTCGCAGTAGGAAACTCTGGAATTACTTCCAAGGTCTCTTTCCTTTGATCTGATGACGAAGATACTGTTTATCTCGTCGAGTTGCACTATTCTCCCACTCACCTTTTTGAAAGAACCATTTTCTTCAAAAAGCATACCGTTCTTAGTGGCAAACCTATTTGCCTCGGCATAGTGAGGGAGGAATACCCAACATTTTGGGATAACCTACAAAGTAGCACTTGTCTAATTTGGAATAGGTTTGTAACCTTTTACACAAGCCCCATATTCCAAATGTTAAGAAAAGATATAACATGGTTGGGCGTACCATACCATGGTGTCATTTCAACAGACCTAATGGAGCTCTTTTCAGTGTAAAAGCCGCAGTCTCTAAAGCATCACTTTAAAAGGGATAATGGCAAATTTAATTATGTCATCTTTGATCTTACCATGTCATAAATGGTTCGATTACATCTTCACGGACTTTCCTCTTGCAGTGGTGTTCCGGGAGGTGCAAGTTATGAAACCCCTTTCACAACTCATCAGACATTCGCTAAACTTGTAACTCAAATATTTCTTTCTGCAATCGAATTGTAGAAACATAATTTTCTTGTTACAATAACTTCTACTTCATATTTGAAAACCTTTCGAATGATTTCAAAAGATCCAGACTTACGTCTCATCAAGTAAATATCCACATATCTACTTGAGTCATTTCTGAAGATAGATAAATCCACTACTTGCAACAACCTTTATCGGACTACACACATCAAATGTATGATCACCAATAAGTTTGTTGTCCGTTTCTTATGGCCTGTGAACGGTATTTCAGTCACTTCTCTTTTCGGAGGAAAGTTGCAAGTGTCAGATGATTCAAAATCAAACGACTTCAAAATCCATCTTAATGGAATTTATCCAAGCGGGTTTCTCCAATGTGACCAAATGCAGTGCCACACTTGTGTGGTATTCTTTTAGTCTTGCGACATTTAACGTCAGTGTTATGGATGTATCATATTACCATCAATATTCATAACATACATCCCATCTAGGATGGAAGCTTGGCCCTTCATGTTATTCATAATACTGAACAACAGTTGTTGTTTTTATGAACAACTCTTTTGCAACAAACATTGTGCAATGGGCTAGAGTGTATGGAACTCTAAAATGAATTATGAAAGTAAACCCAGAGGTAATGTATTATTATCAATATTCATAACATACATCTCATTCATAATGAAAGTATGGCCCTTATGTTATTCATAACATCGAACATCAAAAGTTCTCTTATAAACAACCTTCTTGCAAGTACCTTATGCAATGGGCTAGAGTTTGTGAAACTCCAAACGAATTATAAAAATAAATACAGACGGTAATACACCGATGGAAGGTATAGTAACATTTACTATGTTCCCCGTGTATACCTAAAACTCATTTCTGGCTAGTCTTTCAGGCAATAGTAGTTCTTACATCGAGTTGCAACAGAAAGCAATCGAGCGGGTATCTTTGTGATTAACTCACAATACCCAAGAATCAGTGATTAACAATTTAATCATAATTCCCAAGGACTATATCTTTGACCAGCCTTCTATACATCAAAAACTTGTATGACATTCATACATGAGCTGGATATTCCAGTCTCCTTTCTTTCTGCCTTTATACTTCTAACAGTTTAACTTTCAGTATTTCTCCTACTCTCAGAAAAAGCACCGAACTTAAGAGTGGCGTTAGCCCTGGACTTCCTAGGCGTGAAAGTCTTACTAACACCCTTCGGACACTTCCTTTCTCTTTAAGTTGTTGTTTTATTCACCTTTCATCATATGACAGGCGTTCTTCTGGATCCCTCTCTTATCAGTCTAATGCATAGTAAACTCCTTTACTAATAGTTTGCAAACAAACATTGCTTTGGCTATCTCATATCTTTTAGCCTTTGTCTGTCTCTGAAAATAATTTTCAGATTCCATGAATATCACATAACTATCCAAACTTTCGAAGTTTGGGTCTCATGGAAACAAACATATTGCGCTTGACTGAAATGGAATTCTAGCTTTTGGATCAACGGACGAGAGTCACATGATCCATAGCATAAGCGAGAGAATACCGAAAGTATGCGATAGGACAAAGTCCTTCTTGGCACTCTTGAGGACAATCCTCACATTACGTTACCAACCGTAAAGTTTTAACCAGATATTTAACAGCTATTCAATTTTAATAGGGAAGGTGGAAATGCGAGCCATTATTCTACAACTATTATGCAAATCACACTTAGACAGTGTTCAAAATTAATTGCACTGAGAATTAAAAGAATTAATTCTACAGTGCGCTCCCACTCAAATCAATATCTCTCATAATTGATTGTGAGTGATTCAAGATCCGCATTTCAATTCAACGCCATTGATGGTAGCATCACTGATGACGAAAATCTCAATCGGTAGGCAAACTTGCCAATCACATCTCTATGTGACTCTTGTTCATCTTTCGATGCGTGTGTTCCGAGCTCATGACTTTCATGCCTGAACGTCAAGACAACCAAGTGATCTCGCTGCGAGGTCTCAACTCACCCGCCTCACACATCCCTAATCGTTCGTACCCATGTTAGCATGTGATACCCCGAAAAGTTAGGTGCCGTGACGGTGCAACACTTGGGAGAACACTAACTACTTGATATTTTTGTGAGAGATCACCCTAATAAAAGCGACTACCGCGCAATCAAGAAGGGTGCATCATAAGGGATAAACATCTCAGGCAATTCATAATAGCATGATATGGTATAGCCCTTTCTGACGGAGAAGTCTTGTATTTCTTCGTCTTCGGCATTTGCGTCGGTGTTCACCTTCGCGAAGATTGCCACCACCTTGTCGATGCACCAGATAATATTGCTATCCCTATAGCTAATAAAATAAGTGCATTACACAAGGTTGACACGCAGGTCATTTAAAGTGCAATCATATGGCTCCAGCCATCATGCCAAATCATGACACGCAGGTCATGTTAATCAATTTACATCATATAGTCATCTCATACATAATCAAATTATTATGAGCACTGCTATACCACATCACATGCACATGCAAACCCTCCTGCAAAACCAAGTTAGACGTCTCTAATCGGTTCATGCAAAAACTTGTTTTTCGTGGCTTCTAAAGTTTCGAAACAAACCGAAGCTACCAACGTCCATCATCAAGTATGATAATTCAAGTCGCTAGATTAACTTTCCAGGGTGTATGAAAACCGAGATAATAAAATCTCGAGCCCCATACTAAACATCGTCATACGCATGACCCCCGTGCAGATCATATCTGCATTGCCCTTTTGTCTGCGAAATTTCATCTTTCCTTTTAACTACGGTGGAATTCAATGAACTGTTAGCACTTCGTTGATCAATCAGGATCGCGGATTGCCAGAACTTTGAAACTCCACCATGCTGTTATCAAGATCAGAAATATGCAAATTCCAGGGAAGCAACAAGAACATCGGGTAACAGATTTCATCTGCTACCCGCACAAATAATTTTCAGTAATAGAACTCATCTACTACCTAATTATATTGTGCAACACCCATACATCACTATGTATTCTAGATCGCAACCTGCATCTACGCATAGCACGGCTCTTGATGCCACTGTAGGGTAACGCAGCAGAAAACAAAAATTTCTGACCTACGCACCAGCCCAGGACCACTATGGAGACTGCATATAAGGTTTGATCATTTTCGTTACCGACTCGTAGCGCAGCGGAAGTAGAGTCGATGACGATCGGCGGTGCAGATCCCCGCAGCTAGGATTTACAACCTCCCAACCGCGAGGATGTATCCCCTCGTCTTCCCTTCAGACAGCCCTCCGGGAGGCGGTCGAACAGTCCCCCGGATGGTGTCGCGGACAGCCCTTCGGGAGGACCTTCGAAACTCGAACGGTCACTCGGATAGCCCTTCGGGAGGACTCACAGAACTCGGACCGTCACTTGGACAGCCCTTCGGGAGGCACTCTCGAACAGCCCCTCGGGCACTAAGATCGAAACTACGACCTCTCTACAGAGTTGCACACATACGGTGTCATCTATCCGGCAGGGCTTCGCCGTCCAGAACTAGTTCCCATCGGAACCCAGACAGCCTTTCGACTCTACGAAACTATTTCGCGGGGAGGGAGAGAGAAGCCAGATCATTGCAATGGCACATGTATGTGAGAAGGAGTGAGTCTTTAGGCAGCCCCCTCCACCCCTATTTATAGGCCAAGCCCAAGGGTGGCTTCTCCAAGAAGCCAAGGGGAAAAATACCAAAGGACCCTCAAGGTGGCTTCTCCAAGAAGCCACCCAAAAAGCACTTTCACTATTCACGACGACATTTTTCAGCGTCCGTTCGAACTGAAAATATTTATGTGGGCTTAGAACATTTCCAGTACCCACTAAAATAATTTTCAACGCGTTCTGGAACAATTCCAGATTAGTGATTTTCATCTGCGAAAAGCATCTGAAGTGGTTCCGGCAGCTCCGGAACATTTCCGTTTTTTCTTCCAGAAAATTCCCAAAAGTTTCCAGAATGATTCTGGCACCCTCCAAGAATTATCGGGCATGTGCCGAAACCAATTTGACTTTATGGTATCCTCTGAAACAACTTTTCAGTTTCACCGGAACTCATTCGGTGACCTCTCTCTGCGGAACTTTTCCGCTGTCCGAAACTTTTTCAGTGTCCGAAACTTTTTCGGTGATTTTCTCTCAGACTCCCTGTCTAGTATTCAGCAGATAGATGACCCTTAAGCGTGTGACCCTATAGGTTCGGTGAAGTATAGACATGACACGGAACCCCTTCCGATCAATGATCAACATCGGAGCCGTGGACACCCATATTGACCCCTATACCCACACGAATGAATATTCGAGTGAACCTCCAGTTACCGTGTGCTATTCCTATTGCTTCGCGATATGTTACAAATACCCGAGGTGAGACATGTTGGCATTCCCGTGGATCAACAACTTGTCCACTATGCTAGTTACCTCGTTACCGGTATTGTTCTCTTTTCTCGTTACTGTGTTCGGCATCCCTGTGATCAAATCACCCTGTGTCTGGCCAGACGATGATGGATACCGTAACACCGAGAGGGCCCAGAGATATCTCTCCATCATCGGAGGAGCAAATCCCAATCTTGAGCTATCAAGTTACTTGACATACTTTCCCATGAACCCGTAAGCCGCCGTAATAGCCATCCAGTTACGGATGACGTTTAACAAACCCCAAAGTTCATGAATCAAGCATGAAGAAACTCGATACTCTCATGGTCTGAGGAATTATGCAAATGTTAACCATCTCTGTGTTATTAACCATTAACTTGTGACGAAAGAATCTCATAGCATAACATCAATTTGGGTCGATTCAACACAAATGTTCTGCTAACATTGTGCCCTCAAAATTGCCGGCATAGTCATGCCCATGATCAGGAAAACAGGATCATCATGCAATACTTGAGCCAGTCATAGAGGCTTGACTAGGAATACATTTTACCGTTTATTATTCCACACGTGCATATGAGTCTTCCTCCAAGCCTCGTTTTATTTGTAGACTCGAGAACCATAGCAGTTATAGCATGGAACATAAACCTAATTATGAATAGGGAGATAATTAATAACATTTATTATTGCCTCTAGGGCATATCTCCTACAGCGATGGCGCCGACGCCACCGACAGCCAGAGGATAAGGGGGAGCCCGAGCCATTCCCCCTGGCCACCCCGTTCACTCTCCCCTCTCCTCCCTCGCTCGCTCCGCCCCTCGCTCCCTCCCAGATCCGGCCACCGAGCGCCGTCGTCGCCGCACTTCGCCATTTGCCGTGGCCACCGGCGGTCCCGCGCTCGTCCACCGTGCCGGTCAGCTCCGCCGTCGTCTTCTTCATCTAATGGAGGATACGGGTGGAGCCGAGGGGCCCCGCTGACGCTGCACGACGCCGCCCCCTTCCGCTTCGACTCTGGCGATCCCCTTCCTCTCCGACGAGCCCTGCTGCTACTAACCTGACAACGGTCTTTCGTGACCACTCGGTGAGCTTCCCTTCTCCCTCCCCGATGCCTTGCGCTGCCCGTCGACGCCTATAGCTAGCTGGCGTCGATGCCGTGAGCTCGCCGCCGCTGAGCGCCTCGTCGCCATGGTCCTGACCTCTGCCATGCCTGCCTGAGCACGGCATCGTGCTCCTGGGGCTTCCAGGAGCCGAACGCACCCGCTCACGCACTTCCCCGTGCTCTCTAGCATCTAGCCCGGCGTGTGCTCGAACACGCCTCCGCCTCTGCTCGCCGCCGACGCCTTTCCGGTGACCTTTTGGTCCCGGGGTCGAGTCCATTGTACTCGCCGCATCGCGTAGCTCCTCTCTAATCTCTTTGTTAGCCTCGAAGCGCGCTGCAACGCCGATCTCCACCGCACCCGAACTCCGGCATCTGCCGCGATGCTCACCGCCGTCGCTACACGCCGTCTCCGGCCACGCCACCGCCACCACTCGACGCGCCATTGAACGGCCGTTCGAACGCGCCCGGTCCCGTCCTTTTTGGTGGACTGTGGGCGGAACCCGACGCCGGCCCGTGTCCTCCGCCGCGTCTGGAGGTCACCGGCGTCGAGCCGCCGGTCGCCGCCAGCGTGGCTGGCGTGGGGTCCACTCTGGGACGCTGACCAGTGGGCCCCCTGGCCATTTTGACCACGTTGACCACGGTCAACCGTGGTTACTGTTCATCCCCCTCTCACTGACATGTGGGCCCCAGTGGTTAATTAACCTAATTAAACATTTAATTAAATAAAAAAAGAATAGTTAAACTAATGTTTCACTGACAAGTGGGGTCCGCCTCCCTAATTAACCCTGGAATTAAGATTAACCCACTGTTAAAATAACAGAGGCTGACATGTGGGTCCCACTGGACCCACATGTCATATTTGACCAGTCAGCGCCACTGTTGCATGCTGACGTCATCCTCACGCAATGCTGACATCATCAGGCACTATTCTGGATAATGTTGATTTTATTAAATAAAAATAAATTCCAGAAAATCAGTTAATCTTTATAAATTAATAACTTTTAAACCGTAGCTCGGATCGAAAAAGTTAAAACATGAAAGTTGCTCAGAACGACGAGCCGAGTCTGATCGTGCCGTCTGTTTCTCCATCGGAACCCCCTACGTAGAAGAACTCGTAACTCCAGACCCGAATCCGGTAGATGAATAGTGCACACACTTCGATAAATAAATCCCAGATTAATTATAAAAATAACCAAAATGACTTAGATGCATATTTAGGCAACGCTGCACTGCATCATAGCATCACACTCACCGTATTGCATTTGTTTGCATTATGTTTACCTGTTTCTTCCCCCTCTTCTCTCTCGGTAGACCCCGACGTTGACGTAGCTCCCGAGGCCGACGCAGCTCAGGAGTACGACTATGTCCCCGACGACACCCCTGAAGACCTTGCCCTTGCCCCCGAGCAAACAGGCAAGCACCCCCATTTTGAGCATGCCTATATCGCCTATTCTCTTCTCTCTTATGCTTGCATTAGAACTGCTACTGCTACTGTTTTCCTATATCTGCTGCATAGCCTGATTATTGTACCCTGCCTTGTTACCTTACTGGTTATCCTAGACTGATTAGTATAGGCTGGGTAGAGACACGACAGAGACCCCCACTTGATCCCGACTGCCCTGCTGGATATCAGAAGACCCGCTCATCGGGATTGAAGACTAGACCCGGGCACCGCACATCACTTCCCCCTTAGTTGCCGACACTGTTGGGTTACCGTCGAGTGCTGAGGGTGATACCTCGTCAGCACTTCTGATGTTAACCTTGTAGGTTAGTTACTCGGTCGTGGTAAGCGAGGGTGATTCCTCCTACACCACCCCCGATAACGACATCGTCGCGCAACCTCTCAAGTGTGGACCTCGAGGGTGATTCCTCCTTCGTTCACCTTGATGATAACATCGAGCGGGAATTCCATCGAGGGTGATTCCTCAGGGTTCCCTTCGGTGTCAGACACACAGTTACTGTTGATGAGAGGACTTGCACTAAACCATGATACTAAAGACGGGTCGGCCCTGAGGGGTACCCGCGCGAGCTTAATGCGAAGTGATGTGGAGTCGGGTTGACCTGGATGGTGCCCGCGAGATAACACGAGGCGTGGTTGGGCATTCTTAGCCCTTGCCGCATGTCCTCGAGACGGGGCGATGGGGTCACATCGATCGTGAGTCTCTGCTCGTTTCCACGCGCTTCTAATCCACTACGGTTTGGATATTTGATCCGAGGGGCCTCTGGCCTGATAGCACTAACCATCACGTGGGCATAGTATGGGCGTTCTGTGTCGTATACTTCAGCCGAAGCTTAATAGACGTCAGCAACTGAGCGGCACACGCTTGGTTGGACTGGGAACGCAACCACGCTTGTATTAAGGGGTTGCTAGGTCTGCTCACCGGCGGTGTACGCAACGTGCAGGAGCGTCCGGGGCGATGGCCCAAGACCCCTGGGGGCATAGGTTAGTCCGGCGTGCTGACCTCTCTGTTAAGTATTTGGTCGGGTTGCGGCGTGTTGCTTAGCCGAGGCCGGGCATGACCCAGAAAAGTGTGTCCGGCCGGAGTTAAGCGAGCGTGGTGGGTAAGTTGGTGCACCCCTGCAGGGAAGAAACTTCTATCGATAGCCTGTCCTACGGTAACGGACACTCGGAGTTGTATCCCGATCGGTACAACTAGAACATGTGATGAGAACTGGATAGTACGGCTCTGGGATTGCTTTCTCGCAGGGAGTCGAGAAAGGATCTCAGGTCGAGGTGGATGATACTACTACTACTTTACACTATGTTCATCTGCTCTCTCCTGATGCTGCAAGACTGTCGAAGATTGTTGAAGATGCTAGTCTTCGATAGGACTAGGCTTTTCCCCTCTATTCTGGCATTTCTGTAGCCCAGTCCACATATACAGCCATTCCTTTGAAAATGATGCATATGTAGTGTAGATCCTTGCTTGATGAGTACTTCGGATGAGTACTCATGTTTGCTTTACTTTCTTTTTCCCCCATATTCCATTTGATGCCACCAGACGACGGAGCCCCTGAGTCAGATGCCCCAGCCGACGACCAGTGCTACTACCCGCCTGGTGAGTACTACTACTACGAGGAGCCGTTCGACGACCAGGAGTAGGATCGGAGGGTCCAGGGCAGGAGGCCTACGCCTTTCGATCGTAGCTTTTTATTTTACCCCACCTCTGTGAAGGCTTATCTCTCTCTCTCTCTGTAATATATCTGTACTCAGATATCTGATGCTTCCGCTGACGCTTGTATGCCATCGAGCTATGTATTCGAGCCCTCGAGGCCCTGGCTTGTAATATAAAGCTTGTATGAACTTATTTATGTTTTAGAGTTGTGTTGTGATATCTTCAAGTGAGTCCTTAGGCTTGATCGTGTGCATTTGCGTATATGGTTAGTGCACGATTAAGCCGGGGTCGTCACAGGATGGAACTTCCCTTCCTGCACGGCGTGGATTGCATCCTGAATGTTATTGACGGGTGTTGCAAGTTGAGCTTTCGTATAAACACACTTCTCTGTTTCTGAGTTCAAAGTTCCCCCATGCCCGAAGAACCAAGTCCTTGCCTGTTCGGACCAGTCCAATGTCTCTGGATGGATCCCTTTATCAAGTAGGTCGTTCTCAGTTTTGTCCCACGTAGGCCGGGCTACCTTGTAGCCACCTGACCCCGTAACATGGTGATATTCCTTCTTTGCAGCATTTTGCTTATTTATCTGTGACCTTTCCTTACCTTTCTCCGATGTCTTATATGCCACAAATGCGGGCCAGTGATCTTTTATATTGACCGGTGAATGTTGGAGTCTTCTCTTTCAGGACAAACTTTCCGTGCAGTCTTTTCTTCCAGTTCTTGAATTGTTCGGCCATCTTCTTAAGAGCCCACGCCTTGACTTTTCGCTCTATAACATTGTTATTTGGATCCACCTCTGGCGGTAGGCTGAAATTTGTCATGAGCGTATTCCAAAGCTCATCTTTGGATCTATCGTCGACATAAGAAACTCCATCGTCCGCCTTTGGCTTATTCCAGTTTTGAATGCTGATCGGGATGTTGTCCCTAACAACAACTCCGCACTAACTTATAAATCGGTCTTTGGTCCGCTTCGGAGCAATCGGTTTGCCATCTGCAGCGATTTCTTCGATCGTGAACCTTTCATTCTCGCCCAACCTTTTCTTCGGCCCTCATCTCTTTGCAGAAGGTTGGCTCGATCCGGAGGGCTAAAAGAAGAAAGAAGCGTTAATACATGTACATACAAATCAATTAATGCATCTAGTCAGAGCAGAGGCTTAATTAATATACCTCGCCGAACTTTGCAACAGTTAAGGCTCCAACACCGCCGGAGCCGTCATGTTCTCCCTCCATTCGATTACCGAAGCTGTCATCTTCTCTTCCCTCACCATCAGAGTCATTGAGAAACTGTGAGGTGATATCATCATCTCCGACGCGGATTATTTCCCGCAACATCTCTTCTTGTTCTAAGTCTCTGTCGTGTTTCATAGTTTCTGCAAATATCACAACATGGATCTGTGAGTTGACAAGTTTTATAACGGTCAGTTGCAGGTAGAGTTAAAATTTGAACACACATGCACGACCAGCCCCCCACCCATAAAACAAGTCGACAACATTACAAGTCAAAAAGCATGAAAGTATGAGGGACAATGGATGGACCAGGTGCAGGTACTAGTCAGTGGATGGCTGCCCTAACATCGAACTCAATGTGATTAGTTGTTAAAGTTTTAAACATTCCCTTGCGATGGCACAGAATGACTCGTGTGCCATGCGGTGGCCGAGCTTATCGCCTTGGAATTGACCACGTTCGGACACATTGTGATTAGATGGACACCACGGCCACCGTCAGGAGGTTAGGAAGAAGAATAATCGATGACACAAGTAGTGGGCGTGTGCTACTTTTTTTTCTCCCGGTGCAACGCACAGGCAAGTTTGCTAGTATAATTTCTTAAGGACTGTGCTAAATATCAGACGTTAGGTTCGTAAGCAATAGATCCGAACGATTTCTTAATTCCTTCGATCACCCGCACTCTCGAGTCCTCCTTTCTTTTTTAAACGTGGATGCAAGAAAGAGCACAACGCTGCATGTTTAACACAAAAATGCTGACATCAGCAAAGATTCCACCGAAGTTATCGGAGTTATGTTTTAACGACCCCCCTCATGTCGAAGTTACGATGATATTTGTACCTATGTTATCATATCTGTGGTGCGTAGATTTTTATACACAAGATGAATACACAAGATGAAATTTATATAAAAAAATATATCGCAATTCATTACATACGCTCGGAACAAAAATATCACAAATGAAAATGACTTTGATCATGAATAATGCTATAAAAAATGACTTTGATCATGAATAATGCTATAAAACATTTGCATACATATTACACATGAATAATATCAATGACTTTGAGAACATGAATAATGCTGTAAAAAATGACTTTGATAAAAAATGACTTTTATTGTCGCACAATCCATGATATTACAAATTTATCATATCTAAACATTCTCACTCAATCAAACATGTTATAGATTCCATTTATTTGGTCACGCCAATATTATTTGCATAAATATCTAATATTTTCTCTTGCGTGCAATCTTCCTCGAAACTACATACGGACATTCTCTGGTCTGTTCTTGCACTCGTGCGTTTCTGCTCCGGTGCTCCCCCCTGGGCTGAACGCGAGGGGGAAAAACACAAGGACGACCAGGATGAACCAAAAACGGTTCAGAATGAGGGGCACGATCGTCTTTGTTGCCCCCGCGTATAGCCGTCGAGGAGCCCTGGGAGGCCCGTACGGGCCCGGTTAGATCGTATGCCCGGCCGTATACGTATTTGTATACGGCGGCGTTTCGTTCACGCGTGCAGCCGCCCGTGGCCGTGGGGCAGCACGTATCCATGGCAACAAGCCAAAAATGTCCCATCATATAAATGTGGACGGCAACCACCTCCGGCCGCATCGCCCACCATTTCCTCCCGCCGCATTGTCTCCCTCTCCACTCCCTCTCCTCTCCCACCTCATCGTCTCCCTCTCCCCAACCGCATCCTCTCCATCACCTCCATCGCCATGGAGGACGCAGGAAGCGAGCGCTCCGATTGGGGCGCAGATCTGGCGGCGCAGGCGCAGCAGGTCGCGGCGGGCACATGGGTGAGGGGAGGTGCCGGCGTCCAGGGTGGTGCAGCAGATGCTGCAGATCTGGAGAAGGTGGAGGCGGGCTCGAGCGGCACAGTCCAGCCAGATGCGCCCGCTCTGGCGATCTCCGGCGAGGCGCAGAAGGTGGAGGCGGGCTCTGGCGAGGCGCACGAGGTGGAGAAGGTGGAGGCCGGCTCCAGCGAGGAGCAGGTGGAGCAGAAGGTATCTGCTTATCCCTTTTAGTTGGTAGTTTTTAGATTCTAGGGTTTTTGGCCAGAAGTTTCTTGGGTTAGATTAGTTGGATGGAGGGTTTTCTCTGCATTAGGGTTTTTCTGTATTTGATTCGTGCAAGAATGGTGGACCACATATGATTATTAGATTAGGTTAGAAGTAGCCGGATTGAGGGATGATTTTTTTTTTTAGATGCTTATTAGATTAGTAGTGGAATTTTTGCTTGTTAGATTTTAATTAGTATGAGGTTGAACACCTTATTTAAGAGGTAATTTAAGGACAGATAGACCATATATGATCATTAGATCTGTAGTTCAATGCTGCAGACATATATGATTATTTGATTTGATCTGTGGTTCAAGGCTACTGGATGGAAACATATTAGAATTGGAATGCATTAATTTTGATGTGCCAATGAATTGATTTAGATGATACAAGATTCATCTATAGTATAATTTTTTGTTGTTTAGGTAAGTAATGAAATTTTAGATGTTTGTTGGAGATGTATGCATTTATAGTTGAAGTTGTACCTAAGTAACTACTGCATTATGTTAATATGTGTAGGAGCTTTGCTGCATTATCCCAAAAAATGCTTAGGTACATTTTAATTATTCTTTTGTGTAGGTTTCCTGTAATTAGAAAGTTTTCCAGAATATGTAGTTATATTAGCTATGTTGTTCAGATTGTGTGCATGAAAATGGAAAATGCAAGTATGATCATAGTTTGGATAAGCTGATCAATGTGTCATGTGTGCATATTAAAATTTGTAGTTGGCTTCTGTAATTAGTAGTAATGGATGTAATTTTATATTTAGGTGGATGGTTCAGTGGATAAGAAGAGGAAGCTGGACATGACCGACTTCGAAGACCGGTATGCTGAAGGCTATGGTGACGATGAAGTGTTTGAGGTAAGCTGTAACGCCCCGAGCCCGATGCGCCAGGTGTCTTCCAGTTATTCATCGTTGTTGCCATGTCATTTGCTTGCGTGTTGCATTTTGCCATGTCATCATGTGCATTGCATCCTCATGTTTTTCAAAACTTGCATCCGGTCACTTTCTCCGTTGTCCGTTTCGAAATCCGACCCTCTCACATGCACCCGCCGCACCTTTCAGATCTCGTTTCGTGAGCGGGAGAAAAACGTTCTCGGAATGGGCCGAGATTTGTCGAGCGGCCTTGGTACATCACCGGTAGACCGCCTGTCAAATTTCGTTCCATTTGGAGGTCGTTTGATGCCCCAACCGTTAACCGCGTTAACCGCCGGACCCCTTTCTCTTGCAGCCCAGCACCCCTCTACAACAGCCCACTAGCCCATCTAAACCCCCTCCATGCTCTCCGTTGTTGGATCACGATCGTGTGGGCGAAAACCGCACCTCATTTGGACTCGCCTAGCTCCCTCTACCTATAAATAAGCCCCCTTCCGAAATTTCGGGTCCAAACCCTAGCTTCTTCCTCCTCCGCCACCGGACATGTCCGCGCCGCCACCGGACGTGTCCGCCACCGCGCCTGAGCCAATCCCGCAGCGCCACGTGGCCTCCCGCCGGCCTCTCTCTTCTCTCGCCGCCCGGGCCCGCCGAAGCCCGCGACCGGCCCGCCGTGCGCCGAACCGGGCCCGACCACGTGCCCCGCGGCCGCCGCCTTGCGCCGCCGCCGCCCCGCTCGCGCCGGTGCTCGCCGACCTTCGCCGGCGCGCCGCCCGCCGCCTCCACCGCCCGGCCGCGCCGCCGCCCTGATTCGGCTCCGCCCCGCCGCCGTGCACCGCCGCCGACATCGCCGCCCGCGCCGCTCGCCTCCCCACGCCGCGCCGCCACCGCACCACCCCGCGCCGCCGCCTCACGAGCTCGCCGCCGCGTCGCAAGCTCGCCGGCCTCCGCCCGAGCTCGCCGGAGCCGCGCCTCGCCGTCTCCGCCATCCCGCGTGGCCTCGCCGTCGTCGCCGTCCATCGCGGGAGCCGCGCCGCCCTCGCCGGAGTTCGAGCCGGCCGGATCCGGGCGGGTGGATGAGATCCACCCGTCCCCGAACCAAACGGCCTCCCCGCTCTGGATCTCTCCGTCCCCCTCGTCCCGCGTTGACTTTTTCGGAGGTTGTTTTTCACCAAGTCCCCAGATTCCAACTCCATGTGTGCATCGTCATCATGGCATATCTCCGTGCCTGTTGCTTCGTTTTGCGTGTATGATATGTCAAATTGTTCGTCTCTGAGTGCTCTTCATGTTAGTGTACTGTTGCATGCTTGTTTGAGTTCATCTTGATGCCCTAATCATCGTTGCAAAAGTGCTAAATAATATAACCTGCTGAAGATTGCTGTAACTTGCTGATTTGTCATTTTCATAGCATTTTGTGTGTTTATCTCTTGAGCATCATGTCAACACGTTTTAGAAGCATAATCATGCCATCTTTGCAGTGGTGCAATCCATGTATTTTTATGTGCCTTGTGGTGAGTGCATCAAGCTTGTGAAGTGAGCTACTTGATGTTTGCTGTTTTCTGAGACTTAGAAAAATCTGTCAAGTCTGTAACTGTTACATTATGTTGCCATGTTAACTTGATGCTACAAGTGAATCCATGCATAATCTGGAGATGCTCAGTAAGGATGTTTTGTAGATTTTGTTATGCTATATCCATCCATGCCCTTATTTGAATTTATGCCCTGCTGTAGCTTGTTGTTACCATGACCTAAAGTTGCTATATAATGTTGCTGTCAGTCTGTTAACAGTAAGTTCATTCTTGCCATGTGAATATCTAGTGTTCTGTGCATCCTATGGCCATGTTCTTGCTATGAGTAGCTGCAAAAATATGCCTCCTTGCTGTTGGGTACATTCACATGCCATGATATGCTTTATGTTGAGTTAACCAAGCTTGCAAACATGCCTACTTGTTGCTGTTCCTGCCATGTTCAGTTTATTCCACTTTCTGTGAATCTGTTATCATTTGCATTCTTGCCATGATGTTTTGAGCATGTTCTATTGGTTTCTAGCAGTAGCTCAGTGTTCATGTTTTGAAGAGCTCTACCTGTACATTCTTACCATGCCCTTTGATGCCATAATATGTTTCTGTGGCATATATTTTTGTTGTCTCAAAGTATGCATCATGAATCTGTTTTCAGCCTTGCTCTGTTTTTCACCGAGTCATAATCTGTATTATAAAGTTGCTTCTTGCATTGATCATATTGAATTAATCCTGATGCCTATGAACTTGAACCTAGATGTTATTTGAAGCATGTAATCTGTACTTTAAGTGCATGTCATGTTTGTGCATATCTTGTTCTTGTAGCATATTGTTATGGTGCTTGTAAGATGCCTAGTTGCTGTTTTGGACAGCTTGTCATTTAAACTTGTTTCGTGTGTATGTGTTGAACCGTGGCTCCGTTTGGAGCGTGCTCTATATGAAACTTGCTTAGTTTTGCATGTAGTTTCATGTTACCTTGTTGCATCCTTGTTTTGGAGTGTTTGTGATGTTGTTTTGCATGCATTTTGCATCAATGCCATGTTTTAATTTGTTTTGCTCATATCTTCTAGGCCGTAGCTCCGAATTAAATGAACTTTATATGTAACTTGACTAGAAAGACGCGTAGATCATCATGTTGCACTTTATCTTGCTGTTTAACAACTTTAACATAATGGTTTATTCGGATCTGGACCAAATTCGAAATTTGCATATGGGGACTTTCCGGATTTGTTATATGTTGTTTCCGGCCTCATTTAAACTTGCCTTGATGTGTTGTTCTTGTATGCATCATCTCTTGCCATGAGTAGCTCATGTAGACTTGTCATGCATCATACTTGGTTGAGCATCATGTCTTGTTTATGTGTTGTGTGTTTATCATGTTGTTTGCTTCTTTCCGGTTGTGCTTCTTCTCGATAGTTCCTGTTTCGCTGCGATTGTGAGGATTCGTTCGACTACGTGGGATCGTCTTCTTCATGGACTCATTCTTCTTCCTAGCGGGATTTCAGGCAAGATGACCGTCACCTTGGATCTCACTACTATCTTTGCTATGCTAGTTGTCTCGATGCTATCGCTATGTCGTGCCACCTACCACTTGTTTATCAAGCCTCCCATATTGCCATGATAGCCTCTAACCTTTTCACCCTTCCTAGCAAACCGTTGTTTGGCTATGTAACCACTTTGCTCAGCCCCTCTTATAGCGTTGCTAGTTACAGGTGCAGTTGCAGGTTATTCCATGTTAGGACATGGATATCATGGGATATCACAATATCTCTTATTTAATTAATGCATCTATATACTTGGTAAAGGGTGGAAGGCTCGGCCTTATGCCTGGTGTTTTGTTCCACTCTTGCCACCCTAGTTTCCGTCATACCGGTGTTATGTTCCTTGATTTTGCGTCCCTAACACGGTGAGGGTTTATGGGCCCCTCTTGACAGTTTCGCCTTGAATAAAACTCTTCCAGCAAGGCCCAACATTGGTTTTACATTTGCCATAATAATATTGAACTAAATAATTAATTGGCATAAGGCGTCATGAACCCGAGGATTTTTCTACATAGCAGGGGGGCCAGTGCTGATGGTGTTGGTCCCAAACGGGCAGACTGCGGGGCCGCCTCGGGGAAACTTGAGGTATTTGGTATATACCTGTAGGCTGACCCATCCGGACGTGGCCTGAGACGAGATACGCGCGGCTACTATCAGGGTGTCAACACGCCGAGAGGATTTACTGGATTAGTTTTACCATTGTCGAAATGTCTTGTGCACCGGGATTCCGAGTCTGATCGGAGGGTCCCGCGATGGAGGATTGTCTCCGCGGATCGTGAGCTTGTCATGGGCTAAGTTGGGACACCCCTGCAGGGTTTAAACTTTCGAAAGCCGTGCCCACGGTTATGTGGCAGATGGGAATTTTTAATGTCCGGTTGTAGAGAACCTGACACCAGACCCGAAATAAAATACACCAACCGCGTGCGTAACCGTGACGGTCTCTTTTCGAGTGGGTCGAGAGGAGAACACGGTGGGGTTATGTTTGATCGTAAGTAGTTCAGTATCACTTCTTGATCATTACTAGTTTGCGACCGTTTACGTAGTTTATCATCTTACTCTTGTACTCGTAAGTTAGCCACCATACAATGCTTAGTCGCTTGCTGCAACCTCACCACTTTACCCCTTTCCTACCCATTAAGCTTTGCTAGTCTTGATACCCATGGTAATGGGATTGCTGAGTCCTCGTGGCTCACAGATTACTACAACCACAGTTGCAGGTGCAGGTAATGCAATGATCATGACGCGAGAGCGATGTTTACTTGTTTTGAAGTTCTTCCTCTTCTCCGTCGATCTTGGGATAGGCTCCTGGTCGGCAGCCTGGGCTAGCAGGGAGGATGTCGTTTGAGTTTCTGTTTGTGTTTCATCCGTAGTCGGATGTTGTTCTATGTATGATGTATTGATGTATTCTTGTGGCATTGTATGCCTTTTGTATGTATCCCCAACTATTATGTAATGGTTCGATGTAATGATATCCACCTTGCAAAAGCGTGTCAATATACGGTTCTATCCTTGGTGGGACCTTCGAGTTCGTTTAGGATAGAGTCGCATATTGGGCGTGACAAGTTGGTATCAGAGCCTCGACCGACCATAGGAGCCCCCTTGATTGTTCATATAGTTTGGCCATTGTCGAGTCTAGAAAAAAACTTTTTCGGAGTCTAGTTATATCGAAGATTAGGAATTCTTTTTACTCCTCAGCCCCTTCGTCGCTCTGGTAAGGAATCTTGACGTAGGTGTTTTGACTTACTCCTCTTCCCCTTCAATTTTTTTTAGGATCACGCAGTTAGTTTTTGTTCGTTGCGATGTCAGCTCTTTTCATCCGGCGCACTTCTCTTCGAGTCATTCGACCCTCGTCGTCTTTCGCGAGATCAATCCTCAGTTCATTCTCAACGACGTTGTTCCCCCGTATGGAGTTGTCTTTCTTTTTTCCCACCCGCCCACCCTTTTTCTTCTCGAAACCGGAGTCCGTAATCGAGTATGCATCCTACTCGTGCGAAGCCTCTGCATTCTTTTCTCAATTATTTCAACCGGTGCTCTTCTCTTTAAGTTATTCGTCGGTTCCCCGTTCCAGTTGCCTTTGTTTTACCCGCCCTCCCACCCCTTTTCTTCCCGGAGTCTGAGCCTCTATTCTGGCATCAATTTCATTCGTGCGGAGCCTCTTCAGTCTTTCCTCAATTGTCTCAACCGGTGATTTCTCGTCTAGTTAAGCATTGTTCGTCTTGTTTTCCTTTCCGGTGGATTCAATTCAAGTTTTTCGGTGTTGTCGTATTCTTTTCATTGACTGAAATGTTTCCCCTTGCTCGTTCGCCCCTCACCATTTTAACTGTCCCGGAGTGTTGAAGACATCTCAGAAGATTCGTGTCTGCATTCAATTATTTCGAGGTTGTCACCTCATTCAAATCTTTCAGTTGTTCCGGTGCGTCATCTCTCTTTCAACCGATCCTTTCCAACGGTGTTTCTTTTCAGTGGGCCCTAACCCACAGGTTTATTCCCAGGATCTTACCTGACTCTTTTTTTATTTTTTCGGAGTTATTCTCAAATTATTTTCGAAGTTTGATGTAAGAATGAATTTCATCAGTCAGATGCTTTTCGAAGATGGATTTCAAATTATTTTCATTGTTGGCTCATTTTTTGCCAAATGTTGCCACACTTATGGTGGCCATTTTGTTAGCCACACTTTTTGTGGCAGCTTGGCTGACATGATTAGTGAGAGAAAGCAAGTGAAGGCTCTTTTGTACAATTGTGCATTCAAATCTATATGATTATAAGGAGATATAGGTCAGTGTAGCACACACCCAGAATTTGATTTACTCCTGCCAGGTATCGCTGATTAGAATCCCATGTTATCATGTTAGAATATATCTTGAGTGATCAAAAGCACTTTCTTTCCTACAAGAAGACAAACCTTGAGTGGTCAAAATGAAACTGGTTGTTGTAAAATTTAGGTTCCATTTTCCACTATGTAGGTTTGAAGCTGATTGTTCTCATCACTAATTGCTCTCTCAATTTCTCTTCTTGGCACCATTGAAATACATGTCTCACCGCTTTAGTTAGCTATATTCTCACTTCCCTTAGCCTTAGGTCCAATCTATAACTTGCTTGCTTTCATGATTCAAAGAGTGACACTGTTTCCTTTAAGGTTTATTTGCAACACATGGAAAGCTGATTTCCAAACCTTGAATAGAATCAATTTTGAATGACTAGGCCTGATTATGCAAGTAATTGAGCTGATAGTGTAAACAAACACCTAAAGTGAGTTTATGTGTATCCTCCTTTGCTCCACAACTTCAGATTAAAATATTTTAATGTTCACTATACATTTTTCTAATAACATTTGGCTTAACTTTGCTTTCCTAAATGTATGGTAGGCTGAAGCCTATATTGTATTATTGGCACTGGTTTTATATAAGTAATAATAGAATTCATTAATGTGTGCAGTATAACTCTGGAGATGAGGTGGACCACACCAACGTCGAATCATTCATCGAGAAGGAGGTGCAGAAGATCAGGGACCAGGGTCTTTCTTGCTGCTACAAGGGGGGAAGTTCAAATGCCCGTACTGCACGAAGCCAAAGCCCAGGGATGGGCTCTATGAGCATCTTCTGGATCATGCACGGGCTTCATCGGTCAGCGGGGGCGACCCGAAGATCAGGGCGCAGCATGCTGCCCTCGTGAAGGCCCTGTATCCAGTGTAGTTGCCCTACATCATGCTGATCATCAAAAGCTGGAAGCCCTACTCATCATCAGTAGATTTGATGATGTTTTACTTTTGGAAAGCTGCATCTGTGTTTGAACTGTTGGGAACTAGCTCTACTAATCTAGTATGCATATATTAATGTAATGTATTATGTGTCTGAACTGGATCTGTTGTGAACAGGATGGTACCTGTGGTGGTAATCTAGAATGTTATCTATATTTGTGTGGCCTTAACTTTATTTGTGGTGAATGCTATCTTCTGTTTAGATGTTGTTTGAATGTGTAGTTTACGAGTTTCGATGGTGCAATGATCACAGAAGCTGCTTCAATATTGCTTCAGACATGCTGCAAGACTTATCCATGCTGTGGGCAAGTGCAACATGGTATGCCCATGTGCAAATCGTACCAAATTTAGAATCTGGCAATGTTCCAAATTAGCTGTGTCATGTCACTACTGCAGGATGCTGCTAACGCGACACTACGATCAGAGACCCTTCGATGAAACTGTGTGCGATGCCATAATCGCAAACGATGGTGTAAAAAACCCGTCAAAAAAGGTGCAAAACGTTTGCGATGGAGGATGCATCAAACACGGTTCAGATTTTAGTTGCGTGTGCGATACAGGGCATACGGTTCAGCTCAATTAACTGTTTGCGATGAGGAGGAACAAAAGAAACGGGCAGCTAGATGAAGGTGTATGCGTTATACAGCATACGGTTCACTCGGATGAACTGTTTGTGATTAGGCAACACAAAAGAAACGGTCAGCCAGATCAGAGTGTGTGTGATATACGGCATGCGGTTCACTCGGATGAACTGTTTGTGTTGAGACAAGAGAACATAAACGGTTCAATATAACAAGATGTATGTGATACGCGACAAACATGTCTGTAATCAGAAATGTGTGCGAAGACCGATGATAACACAGACGGTTGCTGCTAATAAGACGTGTGTGTTGTGCGATGGGATTGCATACAGAACAACAACATATATATATATATACACACACACACATATAAGGACATGGTTGCATAACCAAATTAAACATCCACTTACATAGATGGCTACTACAACCATGGCATTTGCACACACCAAAGTAAACTATTACATGCATAATTACATAGGTGGCTACTACACACATGATATTTCCACACACCAATAAAGTAAACTATATATTACATGCATGATTAACTAGCATAAACGATCATCTGATCATCATCTACTTCTTGTGATGCTTGCTCTGCTCGTGGCTCAATCCGGGCTCGTCGATTTGGGTAACGAGGCACTTTCTCATGTCAATGATCCGTCTGTGCATCTCGTAGCATGTGTACACGCTCTTGGCTGCGAACCTGAGGTGAGGTTCATCCAGTTGCCGCATCCAGGCCCTGTGCCAGGATAGGGGACTTGTTCTCTGGGCATCCTGCTTCATCTTTTTGTAGTAGGGGTCGATGATGGCCGAGGCGAGTTCGACCAGGGAGTCCTTCTTCGTGCTGCCCTAGACCCTGTAGTGGTCACGGATTTCGACAAGGTTCTTGCAGGCCAAGCCCGTAACACTGAGCGCGTTTTACATCATCGGTGGTATCCACCGTGGCGAACTTGTAGTCGGTGCTGTTGACAAACCTGTTGAAACGGTCGCAAGGCTCTGTGACCATGCGGTAGTGGTAGATGAGGACATGATGGCGCACGCACAACTGGGCGACGGCAACCTTCTGATCTATGCCGGGACGACCGACGGTGTACTAGAGGTCGATGCCGACCACCTTGTACTTGTCTCGAGCAAGCAACTGCTCAACGCTGTTGATGTAGTCGTCCACCACGGTCGGGTCGATGGTGTACACCACCGAGAGATCCGTCTCCCTCGCGTGGGTCTCCACTCTATGCTCGCCGAACTCCATTGGAGCGCCGCTGGACATCCCCTCTCTATGTGTCGTCGTGGGTGTGCTTGTTGTGTTGTGGGGCGCGATCGAAAGGTTGAAGAGACTAAAATTATAATGGCCATGGGAATTAAAGGGGAAGCCGGACGGCCAGGAATATCGGCAGGCCCTGATGGCAGTTCTAATTTGCAGCGCGTAACTCCATCGTGCCGCACGTAACTGCATCGCGAGGCAACGCGCGCGGCGCAACCACATGCATATGGGGCCCCCGACGTGATCGTGCGCACGCCCAACCGCTGGCAGAGCGCGCGTGGAGGGACACGAGCAGAGCGCTCCGCGGTCGCCTCAACGGCAAGAAACCATATATATATATACGCATATAGCAGTTGAACACGCAAGGAAAAGCTGTCCACAAGCCAAGCGCGCCGACCTATGCGAGCAGAGCGCGCCGCGGCGCCTAACGGCGAGCACAGCGCGCTGCGGCGCCTAACGGCGGGATAGACCTTCATTCAAGCCAATCAACATGTGTTCAAAAAACAAAAATTATCAAAAAGTAACGAGATAGACACTGGCAGCACAACTTATAAATTGACGGATGGAGTACTATTTACAGTGATGCATATGATTAAGCAAAGGGATCGCACATGTCTGTATTGACTGGAACGAGAATGCAATAGCACAATAAGAATTAAGGCCACGATGATGCGATCGCAGTGATGGTTACAGGAGGCAAGAAGAAAGATGCATCCATCAACGTATGACCTCCTCCTCCTCAACTCAGTGCGCTGGGCCACCGACCGGCGGATTTTGTGGCGAGGTCAAGGTGCTTCTCAGCAAAGGCATCCAAGGCTTCCAGCCAGCTGAAGAAGGCCAACGTCGTAGCGTCCTCACTGGCCTTGTAGATACCTATGTACACGATTTGCTCGTACACATGGATGTGTAGGTCGACGGATTCTTGCAGGGCGAGGCGCCTCGCGGCGAGCGCGACCTCCAGGTGGACATTCTTCGTGGCGTCGGCGGGCAGTCGCAGGGCCACCAGTGCTTGAAAGAGGTTCCGACCATGGAGGCCAATTAGGGTGGCAGGCAATGAGGAGCCCGGGCACGCGGGCTGGAGGAGTACGGCGATGTCGTCTGCGAGCTTCTTGACAACGGTGAACCTGTTGGTGGTGCGAACGATCATCTGGTCCAACTGAGAGTCGTAGCTGGCGTCGACGGCGGCCATCCACCAGCCGGTCGCCAACACCATGTGGAGACGATCCACGGTGCCATGCCGCAGGCCGGCGTCGTGGACCATCTGGCACAGCCGCTGGCCGCTCGCGCGCATCGCCTCCATGGGTCTGGAGTGAGCACTTTTGCGCTTATTAGTGTAGGTGCTTAGGCAAATGCTTAGGTGCGTACGATGTGGTAGATGCATTGGAATGGAGGGGCGCCTTTATATGAGTGCAAACTGCGTTGCATTCACATCGTGCAGCCTCTTTTCCCGGTCCTCCTCCCATTACTTCCCTCATGCATTCACACGATGCTAATTGAAGGAGGATGCATCATTGGCCGTTCAACATTTCAGGAACCGCTACCCTCTCCCTCGTCTGCATTAAAGCCGTATCGGGAACTGCGCCGCCCGCTGTCAAATCGAATAGTACTGCACCGCCCGCTGCACGCCCCTTTGAACACGCCTCCTCGCCTCCATCTATGCTTAATTACTGAATTTTAGTTGCAAAAATTAGATACTGCTAGTGATTTTTAGCTTCATATTTTGACGAATCGCAGTGTTACAAGGTTGACAAATGGTAATGTTACTAGATCAACAAATGTCAATCTTTCCAGTTTGACAAATGGCAACATACCCAATATGACAGATGCAAATCTTACTAAATTATTTGTACGTGGTTGCACACGAGTCATCCAAAACAACCGTTTGCGTTGAAGGGATGCACAAATCCTGCGCTACGGATTTTCCCTCGACTTAAGGGGGAAGACCATAGCTCTCACTTTGCATACGGGTGTTCTATCTAAAACGTTTGCGATCAAGAGCTGCAGAAATCCTGCTCGGCACATTTTCTCTTGGCCTCCTGGGGAAGCTGTCGGTTTGCATACGGGTGTTCTAACTAAAACGTTTGCGATCAAGAGCTGCACAAATCCTGCTCGGCACATTTTCACTTGGCTTCCTGGGGAAGCTGTCGGTTTGCATACGGGTGTTCTAACTAAAACGTTTGCGATGGGTGTTTTATATTTAAAAACATTTGACGTTTTTTTTTCAAAAGAAAATTGTTTGATAAGTCTGTACATTAAGAGAGAAAAACGCAAGTTCGTTCAAACCATATATTTCATTCAGTCACACTGCAAATTTATATTCATATGATCGAGAATTCGAGATACAATATTAAACCCCAAAAAAACTATTTCCGGCGGCGGCGGAGGCGGCGTGCCGCGCCGTCGTTGTCGTTGTCGTCCTCTGGGACGCCGTTGTTGAAGTCTTCAAGGCAGGACAAAATGTTCTTCACTTCTAAATCAAACATCATGTCGTCGCGCGATCGACGGGCGGGGCGCGGGAGGACGGCAACTGGCGCCGCTGAGAGGTAGCGGTCGACGGCAGCATCCCATGCCGCTGAGGGGGGCGCGCGCACGGGCACAGGCGCAGCGGGTGCAGCCAAACGCACGGGGACCAGCGCCGCGGTGGGTGGAGGGGCGCGCATGGGCAGGGGCACGGGCGCGGCGGGTGCAGCCAAACGTACGGGGGCCGGCACCACGGTGGGTGGAGGGGCGCACACGGGCACGGGCACGGGCGCTGACGCTGGCATGTACACGAGCTCGCGCGGGTCCGCGGAGACCTTGCTGATGCCCGCGGCTTCCAGCTCTGCGATAGTGCTCGGCGACCAGCCCGTCAATGCTACGGGGATGGTCACTGGCGCGGGCGCGGGGATGGGAGCTGGGACGGGAGCGGGGGCAGCAACCGCCGCATCTAGCTCGTTCTGGGCCATGTCCATCAGGCCCCATTCCTCCTTATTTTCTATCTCCTCCGGCTCGGAGTCGACTTCACCAAACTTGAAGACTAGTGGCAGATGATCATTCTACGCCATGGCGTTGGTGGAGGTCTGCGGGAGGGAGGGGAATGGGAGGCGAACAGTAAGGCCGCCCGTTTTAAACAGCGGCTCGGGCGCCATTAATGGAGAGGAGGGCGGGCGGCCATGGAAGTCAAAGGGCTCGCTTCCCAGTGAGCCTGCGCAGTGTACAGCTCGCATGCTTCCCGGTGAGACTGCGCATTGGAGGACAGCTTGCACGCCTCTCGGTCAGCCTGCGCACTGGACTCCGCTCGCACGCCTCCCGTTCAGTCAAGGTCAAGCAGCTGTCCGCACGGCACCTCCTATAGCCATTAAAACGAAGACACGTGGCGTCATGTGAATGGTTAACAGAACGCACACGATTTGAATTATACAAACGTTTGAGATATTAAAGTGGCAGCTATTTTTTTCAAAATGCCTTTGTTGGCTGTTTTTTGAGTGCGCCTTCTTCAAAATGGACATGAAAAATACCACAGCATGTCGGGTGCCATTCCATGATAGCATGCCAAGTTTCATGAATTTCAGATGAGTTTTAGATTTACTAGAATTTTAAAACCAGGTATCTCAACGTTTTGCCGGCAATCAACGGTGCCCTGGTGTTTGAAATTCATTCCCATTTCTTGCATGGGACCTAAGCATGCACCCAAGGGCACAAATTTGATTTTTCAACCAATTTATATGCATTAGAGCATGTGCATGTAGTTCAAATTTGAATTATGCACATAAATGCATTAAAAACTCAATTAATGCATAAAAACGTCCAAACGAGCCCCGAAAAATCACAAAAATTGGCACAACACTCCTGCTGTTCTATGTTGACACGAGAAAAAATTTGAAAGCAATAAGAGGCAATGGATATCGTTTCGTCCCCAAAGGTGGGACGTTTCCTACCGAAACCATCAGGCTTATTGTGAGAAGTTCTGGTTTGTGAGAAGCATATCCCCAAACCTGCCCCAAATGGGACAAAAAATTTACCACGGCATGTTGATGCCGCTCCATGATAGCATGCCAAGTTTCATGAATTTCAGACGAGCTTTGGATTTACTAGAATTTTAAAACCAGGTATCTCAATGTTTGCGGCCGAGTGACCGTGGCAGGGTGTTTGAAATTCATTCCCATTTCTTGCATGGGACCTAAGCATGCACCCAAGGGCACAGATTTGATTTTTCAACCAATTTATATGCATTAGAGCATGTGCATTTAGTTCAAATTTGAATTATGCACATAAATGCATTGAAAACTCAATTAATGCATAAAAACATCCAAACGAGCCCCGAAAAATCACAAAAATTGACACAAACACTCCTGTTGTTCTATGTTGACATGAGAAAATTTTGAAAGCAATAAGAGGCAATGGATATCGTTTCGTCCCCAAAGGTGAGACGTTCCCTACCGAAACCATCAGGCTTGTTGTGAGAAGCTCTGATTTGTGAGAAGCATATCCCCAAACCTGTCCCAAATGGGACAAAAAATTTACCACAGCATGTTGATGCTGCTCCATGATAGCATGCCAAGTTTCATGAATTTCAGACAAGCTTTGGATTTACTAGAATTTAAAAACCAGGTATCTCAATGTTTGCGGCCGAGTGACCGTGGCAGGGTGTTTAACATTCATTCCTATTTCTTGCATGGGACCTAAGCATGCAACCAAGGGCACAAATTTGAATTTTCAACCAATTTATATGCATTAGAGCATGTGCATGTAGTTCAAATTTGAATTATGCACATAAATGCATTGAAAACTCAATTAATGCATAAAAATGTCCAAACAAACCCCGAAAAATCACAAAAATTGACACAACACTCCTGTTGTTTTACGTTGACATGGGAAATTTTTTGAAAGCAATAAGAGGCAATGGATATCGTTTCATCCCCAAAGGTGGGACGTTCCCTACTGAAACCATCAGGCTTGTTGTGAGAAGCATATCCCCAAACCTGCCCCAAATGAGACAAAAAAATTTATCACAGCATGTTGATGCCGCTCCATGATAGCATGCCAAGTTTCATGAATTTCAGACGAGCTTTGGATTTACTAGAATTTAAAAAGCAGGTATCTCAATGTTTGCGCCCGAGTGACCGTGGCAGGGTGTTTGACATTCGTTCCCATTTCTTGCATGGGACCTAAGCATGCGACCAAGGACAAACATTTGATTTTGCAACCCGTTTTTATGGACGGAGCACGTGCATGTAGTTCAATTTTGAATTATGCACATAAATGCATAGAAAACTCAATTAACGTATAAAAATGTCCAAACGATCCACGAAAAAATTCAAAATTTAACACGACACTCCTGTTGTTCTATGTTTACACAAGAAAATTTTTGAAAGCAATAAGAGGCGACAGATATCGTTTCGTCCCCCAAGGCGGCACGTACCCTACCGAAACCATCAGGCTTGTTGTGAGGGAAGCTCTGGTTTGCAAGAAGCTTATACCCACACCTGCCCCAAATGGGATGATATTTTTACCACGGCATGCCGCTGCCGTTCTGTCATATCATGTCAAGTTTCATGAATTTCAGACGAGTTTTTGATTTACTAGAATAGTAAAACCATGTATCTCAATTTTAGCGGCCGAGCGACAGTGTCAAGGTGTTTGACATTCGTTCTCATTTCTTGCGTGTGACCTAATCTTGCAACCAAAGACAAACATTTGATTTTGCAACCCGTTTTTATGGACGGAGCACGTGCATGTAGTTCAATTTTGAATTATGCACATAAATGCCTAGAAAACTCAATTAACGTATAAAAATGTCGAAACGATCCCCGAAAAATCCAAAATTTAACACGACATTCCTGTTGTTCTATGTTGACACCAGGAAAAAAAATTGAAATGAAGAAGAGGCGACGAATATCGTTTTGTCCACAAAGGTGACACGTTTCCCTAATGGAACCATGAGGCTTTCTTGTGAGAAGCTCTGGTTTGTGAGAATCTTATACCACAAAGGTGACACGTTTTCCTAATGGTACAATATTTTTTATCCCAGTATGTTGATGCCATTCCATGATAGCATGCCAAGGTTCATGAATTTCAGACGGGTTTTGGATTTACTAGAATTATAAAAGCAAGTACCACTAGTAGAAAACAGGGCTTTGGTTCGGGCCTGGCCAGCCCATTAGTCCCGGTTCAGTCACGAACCGGGACCCATGGGGGGCATACGTCCCGGTTCGTGCGCCCAGGGGACCGGCCGGGCCTCGTGGGGCATTGGTCCCGGTTCGTCTGGACCCATTTGCCCGGGTTCCAGGCACGAACCGGAACCAATGGTCCTCGCTCCTGGCTCACAACCATGGATCCCCTGCACAATACTTCACCCCCATTTGCTTCGTTGACTGTAGCAAAGTGGCCCATTCCTGGGTCCGCCACTGCATATAAGGCAGGTTACAGAGAGCACACATACAAGGAAACTAGCGCTAGACCAGGCCTGACTTGTAGCGATACATGGAAACGTGCAGACGTGACATAACAAGTGTTGAACACGGCGGTATCTCTTCCACCCGTCCAAAGACGTGTGAGGGAATCGTTCGCAGGTTCCACGAGGCCTACCTAGTGGGAGCAGAGCAGCGCGTGGGCCTCCAGGTGCGCGTGTTCCCGGACGTGCCGGTGCCGTTCGAGACCAGCCAGACCATGCCGGAAGGGAGCGAGATTCGACTTGTGAAACCATTGCCGCATGCAGTGTCACCTAGAAGTGTTCTGCTTCGTCAAAAGACGCGACATTGACGTGGATCCGGACTCAGACTGCGACGCAGTATAGTAGACACTCAACCACCAGATTCTCATGGCGAAGGCGTCCAGTTCAGGACTCACTCGAGTCACCTCCTTCTCCACGGCCTGGCCATGGAAGAGGAGGTTCGTTTTCATCCTCTGGAATCCGAGACGACTTTAGTTACTCTTTCTTGTTTGCATGTTACTAAATTTTGCCACACACAGTATTAGATTTGTAAATGCAATAAGCTGCCGCTGTTACTGAATGTTTTTTTGATCAAAAGGGGTTTCCCCCAACCCCATTTTTATAAAAAAACGGGGCATGTTACTGAATGTTGCTCAAGAGAGGGCCTCTGATACTGAAATTTGCTACATTCAGAAATAGATTTGGCCAAGCACTAAGCACCTGATAGCTAGCTTGCTCATCGGTTCCTCTCTCTAGGAAAACATATATATATCAGTATATTAATTGCTGAGATTTTCTTGGCAGTATTCCTTCTCAAAGTGGGCCTATCACAGTAATTTCTTGATTTCTATTTATACGAGGATCTCATTGGATATGGAAACTATGCTACTCCCTCTGTTCACTTTTATAAGTCGTTTCAGACAACTAAAATTGGCCTGTTTTGCATGTTGTCTAAAATGTCTACAAGGCCTTATAAAAGTGAACAGAGGGAGTAGTAATCCACAAGTCTGGTGATGTTGGAATTATTTTTTCTGATTCTGTGTGATAACATTTTATTTCTTATTTGGCCAAACCGGAGCTCATGCTAGCTAGTTTACACTCTACGTCCGTCATCCATTCTTATCTTACAAGTTACAAGCAAGTGTAAACAACAGTGGGAGGGGACAGAGTAGGTGGAGGTTAGATTTGTTTTGTACCTACAGTCTTGACGCTGCTAAATCTATATTCTTATATAGTCGTTACATATCAAGACTGTTCTGTACATAGTGAAATGTTAATGCGTAAATCACACATTCACTTGGTGACTGCTTGCTTCATGTTTTGCAATTACCCACCATTTTTTGTTCATTTCCCTGTTGCAATTACCCACCATTTTTTGTTTTGCTGTCAGCTTATGAAGCTCAAGTTGCTGGTCTTTATTATGCTGTTATGCGGAACGACAGTGGTTTTAGGTTAGTTACTGTCATTTCTGTTCGAGTCCAGAAAGTAGGGACAGCTTCTGTGGTTTTTGGTGGAGTTTTGTGGTCAACATTTTGCTCCATTTCCTGCAGAAAGTGCCATTTGTACTTGATGAGTTCATCGCCGGCGTCGTCCTGGTGCTCATGCTGTGCGGTCACTGCCCCCTGAGACTGTGCGATGCCCAGCCTCGAAAGTGCCTCCCACTCTTGCGGATTGAGTACGCCGTTGACCTATTGCTTCCCGCCGGCATGGACGACGCCCAAGCTTTTGTTCTCCATTTTTTTTCGTCGGACCTGAAATATATTTGTTTCACTCATATATAGAAACTCAGTCTCATAGATGATTAGTCGAGGTGTAGATGTGGTCTTTGTTATTGCCTGCGAAACCAGGAATGTAAAAAATTAGTTGATGTTCCTAGTTTTAGTTTGATACTCCGTATGGTACAAGACGTCAATGCTCTGGATGGTATGGCTCGAATTTTAACTAGAAATTGGAGGTTGGTACATAGCTACGCCACTGCCCTCCTGTCCTGACAAGTGTTGTACTCCGCGAAATAACCTTTTATAAGGAAACAATCCATAAGAACTTTATAAATTGGAGGTTGGTACGTCATGAATATCTCATAAGTACATGTAAATTAGAGCCTACGCTATAGCGAAACAATCCCTAAGAACTTTATACATTAGAGATTGGTCCGTCAAGAATATTTCAAAAGAACTTTATAAATTATAGATTGGTCCTACATGAGTATTCTTATCATCTACTGAAATATTTTGAATTCGATATATGCAATGTTTAGTAACCATGAAAAATAATTGTGGAAGTTCAAGTGGTCAACCGTGATAAAATTCATTTTGTGGGTGAGAATAATTAAACATTCATCTTGACTGCTTAATGGGGGTGGCATTGTGAAGTTTTTTGGTGCTTCGCGACTCCGATCTTAAGTATGTGTGTTAGTAGATAAGGCTTCTGATACAAAATGATGCTCGAATAAAACATGCGTATACTCAGATGACCGAGCGTTAATTGTCACCACGTGGGTTTCTAGGTATATGTGTTTTCATGGATTTAATATTTTCACTTAATGATGTGACATTGTCAAGTTTTTTGGTGCTTCGCGACTCCGATCTTAAGTATGTGTGTTAGTAGGTAAGGCTTTTGATACAAAATGATGCTCGAATAAAACCTGCGTATACTCAGTTGACAGAGGGTTAATTGTCACCACGTGGGTTTCTAGGTAAGACTGTTTTCATGGATTTAATATTTTCACTTGTCCACAAAGGTTTTAGAGAAGTTATATGTGTTTCATTGATGCTGCACTAAAGTTTCAAATTGGTTTCAATGTGGTTCCTCATAGGAGGCACAGAATTTGGCCCGAGAAAACAATCCTCATCGATTGTCGACCAGACTAAGCCCCAACTCAACAATACTAGGCGAAATAATGTGCGCAAGTAGCTCAGTACGTCCAAATCGATATGCTTTTGCAATACTTGTATGAAATGAATGGAATAATTTTTGTTGTTAAATAACACAAACTTAACAGGTTGCAGCCCGCTAGTTACGAGTAACAAAATTCTAGCTCCTTCGTACTTCCAGACCGTTTTTGTAGCTAATGCTTTTGATGCGAAATGATGGTCAAATCAAACGATCAGCTGGTTGAACTTGCGAAACTTGCATGAAACAAGGACTTTATAAGTTGGATTGTGGTGAGTTACGAAGAACCACGATAGAACCTTTAAAAAAAAGTGTTCTACTCTGTGAAATAATTCTTTATAAGAACTTTATAAATTGGAGATTGGTACGTCATGAATATCTTAGAAGTACTTTATAAATTAGAGCCTACGCTACACGGAAACAATCCCTAAGAACTTTATACATTAGAGATTGGTACGTCATGAATATTTCAAAAGAACTTTATGAATTATAGATTGGTCCTACATAAGTATTCTTATCATCTACCGAAATATTTTGAATTCGATATATGCATTTTTTAGTAACCATGAAAAATTGTAGGGCTGCATATAATTCAAAATAATTGTGGAAGCTCGAGTGGTCAACCGTCATAAGATTCATTATGTGGGTGAGAATAATTAAACATTCATCTTGGCTGCTTAATGGGGGTGGCATTGTGAAGTTTTTTGGTGCTTCGCGACTCCGATCTTAAGTATGTGTAGGTAATGCTAGCTCCTCCGTACTTTCAGACCGTTTTTGTAGGTAATGCTTTTGATGCGAAATGATGGTCAAATCAAACGAACAACTAGTGAACTTGCGAAACTTGCATGAAACAAGGACTTTATAAGTTGGATTGTGGTTAGTTACGAAGAACCTCGATAGAACCTTTAAAAAAATAAGTGTTCTACTCTGTGAAATAATTTTTTATAAGGAAACAATCCATAAGAACTTTATAGATTGGAGATTGGTACGTCGTGAATATCTGAGAAGTACTTTATGAATTATAGATTGGTCTTACATGAGTATTCTTATCATCTACTAAAATATTTTGAATTATTTATATGCACTATTTAGTAACCATGAATTTTTTTTGGGCTGCATATAATTCAACCGAGATAAAATTCATTTTGGGGGTGAGAATAATTTAAACATTCATCTTGACTGCTTAATGGGGGTGACATTGTGAAGTTTTTTGGTGCTTCTCGACTCCGATCTTAAGTAGATGTACATTGATATAAAATGAGCATAAGTAACATCTAATGCAACATATTGATGAATATGCCATGTCGTTCCTAAGTGATAGATATAAAGTTCCCCTCGTTCATGGCATCAAGTTCCCACAGGCGACGTGTAAAGTACTATCAACATTACCTGTAACAAATGTCGGTACATCAGCAGTTTGCAATAACGGACAGCCATTATTATGGAGCACTAATTATAACAAGATAAACTGATACCATAGTAGTTAAATATATGTATAAGCTTTCTAATAATACAACCATCCAGTAGCCACAAAGGAACACACGGATTAACCCTACAAACGTATAACCAGGCGGTTAAATGCTGAGAGCCACCAAATTAACATTTGGGACGGAATGGCAAAGGCATATGCTACTTAAACATCATGAAGGCCAACAAAACCAATAGGGTAACTGTTACGCTAACAACTGAATGCAAATATTGTCATAGAGGTTTAATGTCTTGGCATATTTCTCTGCGTTAGAAGCTCCCTCAAATTCTTGATCAAAAGATCATGGTAAGCTCGATCCATGGGGAAACCTCCTTCTCCTGAAGGGACATGGCTTCTGGAGTGGGCTCCTAGCTACTAGGCAGGCCATGATTATAGCCCTGGTAAGGACATGATCCCAAGGTTGGGCGACCCAGAGGACGAAAGGTCAACGATCGGACCCCTATAACAAAAGGAATGGTGAAGCAATTAGACCACCATTTTTAAACAATGAGAAAAATATTATGGTCGTCGTCTACTGGATCAATATGTAGTACCTTTCGGTGACAGCCGAAAAATATCTGGCCTGTCACAGCCATGTCGAAAGCTACCTTCCTCTGTAGGAACTCCCCGTGATGGCAACTGTGTTTTGTGTTCACCTCTAGTAGACCGAAAAAACACGGATCAGGTATATCTCGAGGGAAATCCAAGTATGCTCCGTGGGACTAGAATATGTGAACCATTAGAACAATGCATGCTAATTGGGATACATCGATAGCCAAGCACCATTAGATATTAACTTTCATACGAACTGGTTTAATCAACTACTACTACTTGTACTATTTTGTAAGATACAAAAAGAAGAAGGCATCTAGGTCCACATACGACTTGCAAGGAACTATCATCTATAATCTGCCGACGGCCTATGATTTCAAGGTAAAACAAAAGGTGATATTAACTTTCATACGAACTGGTTTAATCAACTACTACTACTTGTACTATTTTGTAAGATACAAAAAGGAGAAGACATCTAGGTCCACATACGACTTGCAAGGAACTATCATCTATAATCTGCCGACGGCCTATGATTTCAAGGTAAAACAAAAGGTGATATTAACTTTCATACGAACTGGTTTAATCAACTACTACTACTTGTACTATTTTGTAAGATACAAAAAGGAGAAGACATCTAGGTCCACATACGACTTGCAAGGAACTATCATCTATAATCTGCCGACGGCCTATGATTTCAAGGTAAAACAAAAGGTGATATTAACTTTCATACGAACTGGTTTAATCAACTACTACTACTTGTACTATTTTGTAAGATACAAAAAGGAGAAGACATCTAGGTCCACATACAACTTGCAAGGAACTGTCATCTATAATCTGCCGATGGCCTATGATTTCAAGGTAAAACAAAAGGTGATATTAACTTTCATACGAACTGGTTTAATCAACTACTACTACTTGTACTATTTTGTAAGATACAAAAAGGAGAAGACATCTAGGTCCACATACGACTTGCAAGGAACTATCATCTATAATCTGCCGACGGCCTATGATTTCAAGGTAAAACAAAAGATGATAGCATTTTGCAGATACGTCTGGGCACTGCGCCCAGCAGGCCGCATGCCCCCCATCCCGTCCCATAGCAACAACAACCGAGCAGGCGCCGAGGATGGATGAGAAGCAGCGCATGCATGTAGGAATCAAATGCCCGCCAATGCAGAGAATGCCCAGAAAAAAAATGTGATATTGGAAGGGAGGCCGCATGATCTAATAATCATCAAGATTCGGCTGTACGAGCTGTGGAAGAAACCTGAGATCCGGCGATTTCGGACTCCGCGGAGAAGTCGCCGCTTTGCTAGAGGAGGACGTACGGATCCCCATGTTCTCCAGTGAAGCCGCTCCATGGTGACGTTATATTGTGATGCGGGCGGAAGGAGCTCGTTGGCCTCCTCCCGAGGAACCGATGCGTCGAGGGATGGAAGCTGCGGAAATGGGAACGGGAAGGCTGTATGCGGCGGCGCTCGACGAAACCCTAGATCTCCTAAGTGTGGGTAGAGGGTTCTCCACGCCGGTCAATGGCCTGTCCGTTGGCAAGGACCCACGCGCGAGGAATCCAAAGCTTCCTGCCACGCTCTCCGTCCTATGGATCGCCCGCCAGCGACTTTTTGTCCGAGAATACACGAGGTATTAGCTTTTTATACAAGAAGAAGAAGAGTCTAAAACGGACGATACAACGTGGAAAGGGTATATGATACAAACGTGACGACAAAACGATGAGGATCTGTCTTGCACCCATCTCGAGATACGAATCGCGAGGAAGACGGCGATGAACATGGGCCGCATGCATGCATGCATGCCTTGTGCCGATCGCAAGTTCAACCAGCTTCCGAACAGACATGTCGATGTGCAACACAATCCAACTTACAAAATCCTTGTCGATGTGCAACACATTCCAACTTACCGTAAACAAGATTGCGGCAACAGCGAGAGGTCACGTACGTACTACGTACGCACAGACATGACACACACGGACACGGCGGCCGGAACGGCGAGTACGTTGGGCCGATGCGAAAGCGACATGGAATGGATAGAGAGGATGGAACATTGCATATATAGCTTCCTGAAGGTCTTCATTTTCCCCATCCACTGTCCCGAGAAAGGCACACGGGCGGAGGAGGTCAATCGATGGTACGTGCGTGCTGAGGCGACACGTCACCAAACTCTGGTGCGCCGTGTGCCATGTCCCAACTAACTATGAAAGACACCACGCAAGCATCGTTCCTAAACAAGTAGCCGCTGCTATATATATATATATATATATATATATATATATATATATATGTTTTCCATGCGCGCGGTTTCATATGTGCATCGTCCCTCCCAAGGAGATCTAGTTGATCCATCGAATACATGCATAGCTATAGTAGTGATCCCTGGCGTTGATATATATATATACTCCATGGAGTATATGGGTCAATTTACCATGCACGTTGTAAAACTGATGAATAAAAGCATCTGCAATTCTGTATGCATGTGCAACACAATTACCCTAGGTACGTGCACATGTGGCTGGCATGTGGGGTCAGCGATGGATCAGTAAAGCGCATGCAGGACCAAGCAGGAAACATGCATGGCATTTGCGGCCGGGCGGTGCGTGATGCATGATGCGTACCCGTGTTTCGCCCCCAAACGGCCAGGTACGGATCCGTGCGCCAAACTTGACACCTACTCCCTCCGTTCTAAATTACTCGCCGTGGTTTTAGTTCAAAGCTACACGCACGTGCATGTTGCTCTTTGACCCAAAATTAGCTAGCCGGCCTCCGATCCGTACGTCTAGCCCTCTTCATGCGTCCTCGATTAAAGCTTAATTACCTAGATATACTACAGCTAAGCCATATCTAGTCTAGGATATTAAAATAGTACCGCCGGCCGGTGCTACAAAGTTTCCGTACGTGTGACATTCGCATTAGCTAAGCATAGCATCATGCATATATACGAAAGGAAGGATTAACTTACTAATCACCTCAGTTCAAAAAAAACTAACGACTAATCACCTCTGTCATTTTGCTAATCAGCACTGCAAGGACCGGAGGATTGATTAGCAAAATAGTGGAGACCGGAGACTTTTCTTGCACCGTAGCTAGGGAGCTCGCTCGCTCCCAACCGGCCTGCTTGCACCTTGCTCACCCGGTCCGTCCGACTCTCTCGCTTTCAATTCAACTAGGTCACGATCGGGATCGCGCCTTGGCGCGAGGGTGCCGGTCCCAATATTTGGTCAGGCAGGTAATACTAAGTTAATATGAATTCAGGTTTAGTATACGCATTCATACAACATAACAATATAGTGAAGAAGAAACATTCAGTTGTGATAGGAGCGAGACACAATGGTGATCAACATCGGCATGAGACTAAGACAGAATCAATTTTAGTGTGTTTGTTAACAGAGGGAATTAAAGCGATTGCTCAGAATGGATTAGACCAATACAGTAAATTTACATTAAAAAAAGGGCATTGCCAAAGGGCAAGACAACATATATACCAAAAGTATGACAAACATGACACATTTTGTCATTACAAAAATATGTCTAAAGTAGTGATCCAATAATCCAGCGCCCGGTATTTATCAGGGGAGTATGTAAACCAATACAAATCATATAAGTGCAATACAAAGTAAGATATGGTTCAATAAAAACCATCAAAATTCTTGATAGATCAGGATTACAGCAAGTCATTTATATAGAAATGAATGCATCCCACAAGTTGAAATACCATCATTAGTAATTAGAGTAAGTTGGTTCCATAGCAAGGGACCGAAGACTAAGTAGCACATTACAGGACAGCCGAACATCACAAAATACTAAAAGCAAGGCGTTTATACAAAAGCTGGTGACAGTTAGATATTAGTCTTGATAAGTACACAGAGTGAGAACCAATGGTGGAGCTCATCATGGCGAGTGATACCGCTGGAAGCATATGATTGCCAATTCCAACCACTCGGGTATCGCTTCGTCGAGAATCTCATCGGAGTCCATGACGACTATAACTATCGCTTGTCCAGAGAAGGGGTTGCATGGAGCAGATGGATCAAACTTGATAGCAACAAAAGGGAAAGAATCACGGGCGATAAGTTTAGCTTGAGGCACCAACCTTTGGATATTTTCAACCGAGAGCAGTCTCGCACAAAGGTACCTCCTCTGGCGTCGCTGCTGAATGCTCGACCCTGGGTGGCCTGAAGTGCACTTATCCTGTCCAAAAAATCATTGGGCCTTCTTTGTGTGGCCTGGGTGGCCTGAAATTAATCACCGAAGGAATAAACCAATAAAGAATATATGTTTGATCGTTCTGTAGCATGGCATGGTACATATTGGAATGACACAGAAGATCTTCGAACAGTATATGCAACACTTACACACATGCCTCTTGAATCCTGTTCATCCGTAAAGGATACCATGTTGGATCTGTCATCTTCATCGTATTGAAACTGATGAAAGCATGCCACAAGAATTAGGTAGAGAAATTAAGGGAATCACAAAGTAAACTTAGGTCAGTGTCATCTAAACATGGGCATAATGTGATCTTGTTACAGAATATAACAGCACAGATTTACTAATTATGACATTGGCTAATTCAACAATCCATTGGAAGTTGTTTCAGGCAGGACCACTCTAATCCATCAGGAGTACCTATTTTTTAGGTTCCAACAAAGTTTGTAGGGTTACCTAACAGTAATACCATACCGAAATCGCTTGAAAATTAAGGGAGGGAGAAGGAGAGGGGAGGCAAGATATCAGCAATTAGGCCGTTTTCAGAGAGGAAGGGGCCCCCGTGGATGGGTCCTTGCGGTCGCCGGCCAAGTTCACGCTATCGCTGCAGTTCACCTCCGGGACGTCGCCTAAGAGGGGAGGGGATTAGGTGGAGGATGCCTAAGAAGGAAAAGGAGAAGAGGACGATGCAAGGCGTGGGAAGGGGGTTCTCACCTCGCCTCGACGACTTCGTCGGTCGCTGTTGAGGCGTCTTATGGTTCAGCCTGGCGGCTACGGCGACGGTTCGCCCTGGTATTGCCGGTGACCGATGGTGGACGGAGTGCATGTTTCTCACCGTCTCCAGCGGTGTCGTGCCCAGGAGGTCGTCGTAGATCACCCCCTTGCGTGCACCGAGAGGGTGCGCCTGGATCTGCCGGTCAGCAGCGGCGCCGATGAGCGCACCTTGACCCGCCACTCCCCCCTGCGCGCACTCCTTCTGTAGCGACATGAGTGGCGGCAACTGCATCCAACTTGTCTATTTTTTAAAATAAGAAAGCAGAAGGTCATCTGTAAGGAGAGAACACCATATCGCCAAAAATCAAATGCTTAAGCTTGAGAAGGCATGCTTACATCCACTATTTAGAATTGATCCTACTAAGAAGAAACATTTAAACAAAGTACAGCAAGCACTAACAAAAATATAGGAACAACTATTTCGAATAAATCCGAGTGCTAAAAACTCCATTAAAGAAGTGAAAATCTGGTTAGATACATGATTTCTTAGTACAAGTATAGATAATTTGATATCTGATATAAAAGATGCTTTAGTTAACTAAGCTCGAAGGACCGAGACTCTAGTCAGATGATTCTAAGATAATATCAAGATGCATTAGAAATAACTCGCATAATATATACCATGCAGAAAAAAATATACACCTACAACAAAACCTTTTTAATCGGCTAACAGTACAATAAAATAAAGAGGAGTAATCAGTATCTGTCAGAAATATCAATCAACAAAAAGTGTTGCTCTAGATTTTGATGTGTTAGGCAAAAGAGAAAATAAACAACTGCCAGCTTAATATTGGTTGGGAAGTAACATCAATGATGTAATCCTGCTAGACTAATAGGAAAATGAATAAGCATCTACCATATCCAAGTAGGAGCTAGAACCCAAATACTTGAACCTTCATAATATAATACAGCAATAAAAACAGAAGTTTCAGAGTATCAGCTCTATATACAAAATACTCTCATTGCTAAAATAAGGATAAGCTGTGTAAGGTCATCCTTATTTAACTCCTCTTTATGTAGGTATCATATTTTAAACTCTATAGTTGGAAGTTTGTTCAAACTGCAAGATCCAAAAAAATGCAGTGGTGACGTACAGAATTGGGGAAAGCTTTAGAACAAACTAAAGAAAACGAAAGGAAATGTCCGCTCAATGGCTCGGATTAACCCAGCAACTTAATCACAGCAGTCGAAAAATTGTTTATGGATACAAAATGGGACATGCTACCTCGGTCACTCTTTACATGAACAATCCAGCATTATCTCAAGAAAAATCTCAAAAAAAAATCCTGTAGTATTATTTTCTGTAGCATGAACAAATAGCTGCAACTGGTAACTTGCAAAAAAATAGAAGTAATAGTATCACAACGAATTAAAACAAGTCATTCAACCAATAACTTGCTGGGAGCGAGTCTTTCTAGTATAACAAAGTGCAACTTACTCTTAACCAGATTAAATCAAAGACCAACAACAAACAATAAAGGATCAAGAACAACTTATATGCAATAAAGGTATGAGAAAGAAGAAAACTTTACTTAAAATGGCTATAAACACTGGAGCATAAATAAGCAACACCTTTAAATACAAATAAAAAGGGTTTAGGGTTCATTGCATAGTGGCCTCAGATTCGCCTTTCCTCGATCATATAACCTACCCCCGTCATCTCTTATCACCAGATCAATCTGTTTATACAGTGGAGCTGCCCTGGTTATCACTCAACAAGAATGACCATCCAAGGACAGAACCATAAGTATCACAGGATCAAAAATGATTTTAGGGACGAGAGGGAGGATCTAACTTGATACCCATAGGTGCCTCAATTGCTCAAAGGCACACTTATTTCAGCCACGGTTAATCATCATCGCCCTAGCAAGAATAACCTCCGCCACGAGCATCGGTGCCGAGAGGAGAGGAGACCCAGAGAGAAGGGGGCGAATGGGAGCACGAAGAGGCAAGCCGCTGCCCTCCCCCACCCCATAGCCGCATGGGCCAACCACCGCCCACCACACACGAGGCCTGGACGCGAAAAGACCGAAATACCCTTGGTGGGGGCAAGATATTACATGCGGTGGCGCGGGATATTTACCCACCGGTGCGCGTGACGGGATGAACAGGCCACACCCGCAGCCACGGTCGCTGACAAACGCGGCCCACCCGTGAGGGGCCCCACACATCAGCTAGTCCCGGTCGAACAGACGGAGTAAGCGGCAGCGCGAGGAGGCAGTAACTATTCATTCCTATAGTGCTACTCCCAGATCCGACGGCAGTGTACGTCCGATGGCCGAAAGTCGCTGAGCTCTGAGGAGGCTCGGTGAGACCCTCTTCTCTTGTTTTCTGGAAGGGAAACTGCCCTGGTTATCACTCATCAGAAATGACCATCCAAGGACAGAGCCACTAAAATAAGCACATGATCAGAAGGTCTCAAAGAAACGAGGGGGGATCCAACTTAATACCCTGCTCCAGTTTCCTAAATAATTAAAACTGAAGCAATAAAGGAGATATCTGGCACTACATCTAGTGGCATTATATGGCTATAATGATCACCTAACACAGAGTAGCAACATACGATAAAATAGGAAATAATGCCCTACGGAATAATCTGCACTACTTATGCATATAATGAAAAGGAGATAGTTCTCCTAGCCTCTGCATCGTGATCATATGGAAAATAATAAATTACCCGAGTGTCCCGAGATCTTCGCCAAGCAAATATCTGTAGCTGTGATTTGATTAGAAGACCACCATAAGTAGTGTGTATCAGTTAATCAATATTTAAACTAAGATACATGTACCACAAAAGAAACCAAGTTACATGAATATCCAGTAGTTCTAAAAGAAAATACACCAGCTTAATAGCTTATCATTGCAAAGGCGGAATTTGGTGTCCCAGCTAGCCACTATAATTTTGCAACCACCAGAGCACAGTTTCCAGGCCAATTAACCAACAGAGGCTATGATAAGCCACATGCTAAACCTACAACATCCCCATAACCAACAACAAACCAGTAGCCTGGTGACCACCGCCACAAAAACTATCCACACTCAGTCATCCACAAGATGATCAACTAGGAATCGAGCATGTCATAGCCAGGGCTCGATGGTCACGACTCATAGCAACCAGAGGCGTAAACCAGAGGTGAAGAGGAGTTCACCATAGCGGGTTTGTAGTCGATGCCAAACTCAGCAAAGCGTTGGCGTTGTGGCGTGTCACCGACCCGCCGGCAAGCTAGGCCACCAGCCTTCGACCGTGCACGCACGGGAGGCCAGTGGAGTTCCTGAGGAGGAGGTGGACGAAGCAGGGGTGAGCACGTTCAACGGCCAACTATGGCCATCGCCCATGACCACATCGAGTCACACGCTTGCCGAGGAAAGAACCGGCAAGCAGCAGTCAAGACACCCTGCCCTCGTATTACTACAGCAACAAGAGCAGATCAGCAAAAGGCAGATAACTTAGCAAACATGCACAAGAGTTAAAATTGATATTGACTATAGTGAGTAGCTCAGATTGTTCTATGTCAGACAGGGAAGAATTTCACAATACAAAACATCACTATGTAATTGTTGAATCCCTTTGGTGACCAGAGAACACATGAGTACCTCTCACTATAAATCCAGACCAAATCAAATAAGATGGAACTAAAATAAAAAGGCTTAATTGTAAACAATTTAGCAATTCCATGACCTAGCTCACAACCCGGTAAAACACAAGACAAAAACACAAACAAAACACTGGTCAGCATTTGCATGATGCAACAGGCAAGATTCTGTTAAAGGAGGCAGCAAACTACATATATAATAGTGAAGCCTCTGCTATCTATCGATGTCAAGAGAAGAAAATACTTTCAGAAACAGAAGAGCATGTATTTATTTTATTTTTGACATAAATATGGGATCTAAATGAGAGCTACCTCTTTGTGCAGCTTGCCTGTATCATGTAAAGGAGTTGTAGAAAAGCGGGCTGCAATGCAAAAGAAAGCCAGTCATCATTGTATTGTTGTTGTTGTATGAAATGAAATAAAAAGCAAGGCGAGCAGTAAGGATTCAGGGAGGGAGGTTACATATATACATACATTATCAAGGGCTCGTTTTTGGATAACATTGCAGAGCTCAACTGGCTTACAGTGCAACTTGAAGGTTTCTTCAGCAGCAAGCTGCTCATTTGGTGACAGCTGAACTGTCGACGGTTGACGGCACATGTTGTCTGCCCTGCCCTGCATATTATATTATGTATAAGTAGAAGTCAAACAAAAAAGGAAGATACATTTATATAGATGGAGACATGGTTGTGTATAACAGACAACAATTTACTCAAAAAAGATTCCAGATGCCGCATAACAATGATAAGCAAGCAGCGTGAAAAGAGGGAGACATTTTGCTGAATGAATGAATTCCTCAACCATTCAAGTGGGGAAACCAACCATTAATTATTGTTTTCTTTTCTTGAAATTATTTATATTTATATCCGTGGTTCCCCTGCCCTGCCCTTGATACACACATATAACTAAATAGCTAAGTAGCTACTGCAGACCTAATCCAATCTAAAACTCGCCCCTGCCCCAATCCCTGGTTGGATCGTATCACTCGCCCGCGCCCCAATCCCTGGTTGGATGAAGAAGCAAGCATAGAGTATATTTAGATGCTCCTGCTTTTTTCCATGACCCCGTTATTAACCGCAGTATACAATAATGATAAGAATTAGAATCAGACTGCATTGCATATGTAGGTAAATACATCGGACTGATTCAACTATCTCTAAAACTCCATAGGAACTGCAGCATGAGGAGCGAAGATCAACGACTTGATATACATCGTTGATGATGAAGGTATATATTTGTTACTCTGTTTATGATGGCTTCTCATGGGTCAGAATGAATTATTTTTTTAGGTAGAATGTATTAGGTTCATACAGAATGTAGATTACCATTGCTTTGTTAATGGACATGTTTCTATAAGTACCTAAAAGTTATAAAAGTAATCCTTGCATGCCGCTGTTGGAATTAAAATGTTCTTTGATGAGTCAAAATAACATATTTTTAGTGACTCACTGAAACTGCCTGCCATGGTCCTAAAAATAAATAATTAGATGCCCTGTTGGGCTAGATGCTTGATGTTTCTCTTTAATTGGAAAATAGCATATAAGAAACATTTCTAAGAAATTATTATCAACGAGAAAGCTAAGGGATATACTGAACCTTGATATCTTTTCTGGATAGGGGTGGACAGAAAAACAGAGAACCGAAGACCGGAGCCCAAAAAATAGCATGGTATTTTCAACTAAAAAAATAAAATAAATAGCATGGTATTCAAACCTGCAGTTCTATAGTGAAAAATATTTTGTGTCACCGGTTCATTCATGAGAAACATTTAAATAACTTTATCTATGTGCTAGACATTTATTTGATTGAATATGCTTGGTGCATTCTTTCCGAGATTTTGCTGTTAAACCGTATAGAAATAACTCATGCATTGCTAATTCCTTACTTGAAGGCTACTGCTGTGAAGGCACCTGTCATGGCAAACTTCACGACTGAGCAAAACACCAGGTTTTTGGCAAACACCGACACACACGAGTGATTCAGAACGTGTGCTTTGTATCTAGGTTGTCTTGGTCTAGAGCTTTTATCGCCTCTTCAACAATTTATTGGGAAAAAAACATTTACCTGAACCATAATGTCGAAGATCTATTCCTAGCATTACACATACTTGATATTTGATGTCATGTAATGGTGCTGGTGCATGAGTAGGATTTTGATGAGTTTTTTGCTAGACCTGAAGCCATTCTGCGCTAGATGCTTCTAGCCCGGCAACTCGCCGGTGCGGTGCTTGGTGCTTGTAACCCCCCATTTCAGTAACCATACATCCTAAAATGCAGTACCCAAGCTATTTAAATGGCGATCTCTGCCATGTGAGGGCATGTCGTCTCCTTCTCCTTCTCTCTCTCTCTCTCGATCTCCTCTTCAAACCCTAGACGGCGCATGTAACAAGTCTCTATATCGTGACGATCATCACTTTTAAGTGAATACTATCACCAAATGGTAGATATGAAATTTGTAGTTCCCTACCAAATAAAGAGCTGCAATGGCAGAGATCAAATGGATAACCACCTAACTGTTGAGGAGAGCAAAGGATCGAATGACGGCAATGGCATGACAACATTGGTAAGGGGAACCTAAAAATTCCTTAGGATTATTAGAGAAACAACACAAACTGCATCTTTTTACTTCTTCATCCGTAGGCAGTATAGAAGCAGTAGTACAGTTAACCAAGTCACATAGTAGCTAGATGACTGTAAGAGAAGCAGCAGCGAAGAGAATGTCATGTAGCTAAATAGAGGAAATACTGAAGAATAATGAGGAAGACATAATATCTAAATAAAGTGGTCGGCATTTTGAAGTATAAGTATATTCAGAGACATATATAAATCGACCAGAACCTTGACTTCCAGTCTACAACACACAAAATTCAGAACAACTAAATTGCAGTTCTACTTGCGCAGGGAGACAGAGTGCCGTTAGAATCACATAAAGAGCTCACCTCAGAGACCATCAGTGCCTTACACAAAGTCATGCCACATCCAGCACCATCATGTGGTGAAAGGAGAAACCAAGATAATAAGGTCCATTTCGGAAGTTTCTCAATCCACCACTCAAGTCCATTATATTTATTCTATGAGTGACGTACCAAAAGGCTCACAAATATGGTGGCAATCTGTATAAAAATATATAAGCCATCAGTAGAAGTAGTTGGCAGTAAACTATAAGCATTATTCCTGGCCAGTATGACTAAAAGCGTGATTTATCAATATAAAACAAAAATACATTTGCCGTATATATACAAACAATAATCATGAGGCCGTAGTGATGGCTTACTCCAAAAGAGGGGACACATAGAAACCAAATCAAGAGCTCCACATTTATAATTAATCCAAATGAAAATTATAGTACATACATGATAACTATGGCAGAAGGGGAAAATCATAAACAAAACTAATTAGTTACTCTGGTAAAATGGTAAAATAACATCGCGTGGAAAGCAGAACTGGTGATAGAACATTTGTTCTATGGTAGGAACAACCCCCCCCCCCCCCCCCCCCCCCCCAAACAACTAAAGGATGATTTGCATGACGTCTGTAGATTGAGAAATTGGTAGGATCGTTTGCATGAACTCCCTCCTTGGTTCAGTGCTAGCTGTATCAGGAACGCTGGTAACACGATAATGCACGTGTTTGTGTCTACAAAAGATCAATTTCGACAGCCCAATCGTATACGATTTGGGCATCTCAACTCGCAGCAACCAATTCGCACAGAAAAAAGAGGGGATTAATTAACCAAGGGGGAGGGGAGGGGAGGAGAGGGAACCTTGATGTGGCGCTGGCTGTGGTGCACGAGGTGGAGCTCCTAGCCATCGACGCCGCAGGCCCCCATGCCGAGCGCATACAGCGCCACGTTCCTGCACGGAGTAAGGAGACGGCGTGACAGATGGGATCAACCGGGAGAGCCGTTCCGTCGAGCTAAGGCCCGCACCTCTCGTCGTAGGCGAAGGAGACCTGCGCGGATCAGCAGAGAAGAGTGGGACGCCGGCTCGGAGGAAGCGGGATAGGGCCGCGCGAATGGGCTGGTAAGTTAGTTACCTCGGGGAACTTGTAGGCGAGCGCGACGTCGGGGTCGACGGACGCGGCTCGAACTTGTCGCCGTCCAAGCGGGAGTCGAGGAGCGCTGGGACGGGGCGTCGTTGGGGACGGCGGCGGCCGTGGCTCCGTGCCCATCCGCACGCCACCCCTGATGCTGCCGCGCTGCTCGGCCGCATCCCTAACATCCCCGACCTAGCCGCCATCAGCGCAGACGGCGGCGGCGCCGCGGGCGTCCTGGACGAGGTCGTAGGGGAGGAAGAGCGAGTTGGCGAGGGCCGCGCGTAGGGGAAGGGCTTGGCGAGGAGGTGGCGCACGCGGGAGAAGACCTTGGCCGGGCGGTGCGCGGTGATGCCGGCAGCCTCCTCGTCGTGTCCGCGGCCCGCGCTGGCGGCGGCGGCTTCCGCAGAGAAGGGGAGAGGGGCACGGCGGGGAGAATGGGCTAGGGTTCTCACCCAATCGGGGGCCCTCCTCACTCCTATGCCAAATGCAACCACCCACACGACGCCACGCACGGTCACGCACGCGAATTCCCGCAAATGCCCTCGGCGGGGTGGCGAAATAACTGGCGGTGGCATGATATTTTGACAGCAAAGCACGTCCACCGGACGCATCTCTAGGCACAGCCGCTGACAAACGCGGCCCACACGCGAGCGACCCCACATGTTAGTGAGACCCGGCCGGAAATAGCGGAGTGAGCGAGACCGGGATGGGCGGTAACTATTCATTCCTATAGTGTTACTCCCAGATCCGACGGCCGAGCTCTTCCACGCGGTCGATCCGACGGCCCAAAATCCATCAAGCGAACGAATCTGACGGCCGAGAGTCGCTGAGCTCTGAGGAGGCCCGGGAGAGCCCGTCTCTCTTATTTCTCGATGCCCGTATCGAAAGCTGTCTGTCTTTTCTTAAACCTTGCTGACCGGCGCCTTGAGCTTTTGATAATTCTATTCTATTTGAAAATTCTGAAAAACACATTTCTGCTACTTCAAAAATTCTGCAAAAAAAATACGCACATACATATACATGTTCCGCAGACATGGTAGAATTTCAGGGAACAATACATTATATTTAGTGCTAAAAGGAAACTGAAAGAAAAATAAGTTTTATTGTCTTATAAACAACCAGAATTTTGTTTTTTCTTAGCTCAAAATACAACTAAATTTCTATTGGACCTTTGCATTAATATTCTAAGCATATATACATTCATGGAAATTGTTTTGTGATCTTTTAAACACAAAAGTACAAATTTCGAATTTTTCTAAATACCAGGAGCACTGGAACTCGGCTGCCACGAATTCGTTCTTGTTTGTTTTTTTCCCTTGTGCCCTAGTACTAGTACGTTTTTTTCTCCATTTTGCTAAACGGCTATGCGACTTATCCATGCAAAAAAATTACAAAAAATATCTTTTTTTTTTACTGCGAGAGCAATAAGACAAGAAATTGTTACATCATTGCAAACATCTTTATACATGGACAAACAAATTTGTGAAATCGACGAGACTTAGTTACTTCTAAGTCGACTGGTACTTAGACTCTCCTTCGTTTCTTTAAAACAAGTGCTACTGACCTAGCTCATCATAAACAAGACTACGGGCCTGTTTGATTCATAGGCTAGGAATTATGGAGGGATAGGAAAAATAAAGGATTGGCATGGCCTGCCCCATTGAATCCTACGGGAATAAGTACTTAGACTCTCCTTCGTTTCTTTAAAACAAGTGCTACTGACCTAGCTCATCATAAACAAGACTACGGGCCTGTTTGATTCATAGGCTAGGAATTATGGAGGGATAGGAAAAATAAAGGATTGGCAATGCCTGCCCCATGAATCCTACGGGAATAAGTACTGACTCTCCTTCTTTCTTTAAAACAAGTGCTACTGACCTAGCCATCATAAACAAGACTAGGGCCTGTTTGATTCATAGGCTAGGAATTATGGAGGGATAGGAAAATAAAGGATTGGCATGGCCTGCCCCATTGAATCCTACGGGAATAAGTACTTAGACTCTCCTTCGTTTCTTTAAAACAAGTGCTACTGACCTAGCCCATCATAAACAAGACTATGGGCCTGTTTGATTCATAGGCTAGGAATTATGGAGGGATAGGAAAAATAAAGGATTGGCATGGCCTCCCCATTGAATCCTACGGAATAAGTACTTAGACTCTCCTTCTTTCTTTTCTTTAAAACAAGTGCTACTGACCTAGCCCATCATAAACAAGACTATGGGCCTGTTTGATTCATAGGCTAGGAATTATGGAGGGATAGGAAAAATAAAGGATTGGCATGGCCTGCCCCATTGAATCCTACGGGAATAAGTACTTAGACTCTCCTTCGTTTCTTTAAAACAAGTGCTACTGACCTAGCCCATCATAAACAAGACTATGGGCCTGTTTGATTCATAGGCTAGGAATTATGGAGGGATAGGAAAAATAAAGGATTGGCATGGCCTGCCCCATTGAATCCTACGGGAATAAGTACTTAGACTCTCCTTCGTTTCTTTAAAACAAGTGCTACTGACCTAGCCCATCATAAACAAGACTATGGGCCTGTTTGATTCATAGGCTAGGAATTATGGAGGGATAGGAAAAATAAAGGATTGGCATGGCCTGCCCCATTGAATCCTACGGGAATAAAAACCATGGGAATAGGCAGAAGTGCTTGTTTGATGGCAGCCTAGGAAAGCCACAGGAATTCTGAAATATTATAATAGTACTACCCTATGAATCCGCCCGGCCGGAGAGCAGCCTAGTCAATCAATCTGAACAGAAAAAGGGGACGGCGCAACTTGAAGGTGTGTTTTGGGGCGCGCGCGCTTTTTTCTTCCCGCCACAGGAAATTTTCCAGGAGCTCGGACCCAAAGGGAAATTTTCCTACGGAATAGACTTGGGAATGCTTAGTAGGGAAAATTCCTTGGGTACTATTCCTGGTAATCAAACGTGGTCGGTAGAAAAAATTTCTGATCTCAAATTATAATACACACGTGAAGAAAATTATGTGAAAATACATTATAATACACACATGAAGAAAATTATGTGAAAATACATTATATCTAGCCTCAGCAAAAAAGAGAAACTTTTAGATCTCAGTGTTAACGGTGGAATTTTGAATGGGCCAACATATTCCCAAAATTTGTCGTATTTGTCTTTTTTTCTGCGCTCGATATACAAGGTATTTTGCATTGAAAATTTGCAGAGTTGTAGTGCGTCTAGTTAGCTACATGTAGGTATTTTTTTCAAAAATATTTGATACTTTTTCAAAAATTCAAAAAACTAGGCTGTTGTAGTCCTCAGGGGGTTTATCTAATGAGTCCATGATATGAACTTCTCCAACGTCAACTTTAATGATTAGCAGAATCCAGTGAAAGTTGCGCACGATTTATATACGCAGGCATGCATAACTCATCAATTACACTTAACATCGAGTAAGCAAAATAGAATGTGTACAAGACAGTAACACTCACTTGAAGTTGTAAGGAAATAGTATTTCCGTTCTGGAATTTTGTTTCTTTAAAAACCTTAGCAAGTTAGCCTCTGTGTCCTTGTCGTGGTCTCGTATCGTAATAAAATTAACGATATATGGGTCAATGAACCCAATGTCATAGATTCTCACTCTTTTGCATTCGATAATCTTCATTCTGCATAATAGCGTAAAAAAGAATATAGTGAGGATAATTACAGGCAATGAACGAGCTCAGCTAGAGACTTAATTACATAAATAAATCACTTACAGACAATAGCAACTGACGATAGATTTGTCGAGGGTTTCTTGATTGTATAACTGAAACAATTCTTCAAGCTCAATACATATCTAGTATTCAAGGAAGTAATGCTCTTTTTTAACTGCCACCATGAGCATGATTCACCCTTCCTTTATGACTTCCATGTACCACTCATGCAATCTTCGCATTTGTGTTGGTAGATGTCGGACCTGCTCAGGTCTAACCAGAGGCAGCCCGCGAACAAATTTCCATGCTAGATCAACCTTGGGGATTGCTTCGTCGCCTATCAATTGAGCAACAAAGAAACCAAGGTTGCTAGCAATGTCGGTTGTATACGTCCTTATCGGGTAACACCTTGAGCGGGGGGATCGATTGTATTTCCTGTTCTCCGAGCCGGGGAACTTTTTTCCCACTTGCACTACTTCTCGTCCGCTGCATTTAGTTATATGACTTCTTAATACAGCGGTCATAGTCTGATGGCATATTAGCCACATGTGACGATGGTCGCTCAAGAATGTCCACAAAGTGCTGAATGGTTTTCAGAGCTATTTTCTCCTTTGGCTGGGGCTGTACCGGTGCAAAATAGCATTTCACTTCGGCAGCCATGACCGTTTTGCATTCCTCATCAGTCATTTCGTAAGCTAACTTGGCAGGAGCCTCCTTGGCTTTCTTCGTTGTACCTCTCTTTCGAGTAGTAGTCGACGGAGCGGTGGTCTTTCGCTTTTGCCCCTGGGACTTAGTGGGCGGAGTCGGCTGACGCGCCGGAGATCGAGATGGACTCGCGCTGGGGTCCCTCTCGAGGAGGGGTGGACATAGAGGTGGATTGCTACTCGGAGGAGTCGGTGGCCTTGCCGCCGAGTCTGGAAACACGATGTATTCCTTTTTTCATAGAATGATAGCATGCGTGACTTCTCCCAGTGTCGTCTCCCCTTCACCTGCAGGGATGTCAAGCTCCAGTGTCTCATATCCCTTCACAACTTCATCCACCCCGACACGAGCATAGCCAGCTGGAATCTGACAGCCATGGAAGCATGCTCCAGGTTCAGAAGGTAAAGCAAAGCCGACCGCCACCTTCATGGATATGTTCTTCGTTGACTCATGTAGCTCACAATTTTTCCTCTCCGTGATATCATCCACGGGGTAGCGAGCCATCGGTGCATCATCCATCAGTGCATCATCAGCCCGGACCCCCGTGGAAGCCACACAGCTTTTTCGCTGAGATGGGCCGCTACTATCGAATGCAGGATCTTGCTGCCGCTGAGATGCCCTTTGCTGGCTAAATGCGTCCAGTTGCTCCTGCTGCCACATTAATTTGCGTTCCAATTCCTCGTTCTTTCTTTCTATCTTCTGGAACTGGTCTGCCTCCTGGCTCTTTTCTCTCTGACGGCTTTTATAAATGTCATTCCACTCGGAAAACCCAGTCCTCCACGGAACATCGGCGCCTTTGCCTCGTGTTCGTCCTGGGTGTTCAAAATTCCCGAGGGCGCGTGTTAGCTCGAGGGCTGGGACTAAAGGTCTGGCCATTAGTCTCGGGTCCGTACCGCCCGAGACTAAAGGGATTTTCGGGCCGGTCGCGAAAATAAAATGCGCGCGCGAGGCCCACCTTTTGACATTGCCAACCGAGACTAAATGAGCTTTTGGAATAGGTTTTTGAACTTTTTAGTAGGCTTTTGGACTTAATTAGTTTATATAAGGTTTAAAGTTTGGAAAATCATATCTTCTGAACCACAGATCCAAAAATTACGAAATTTATATTCCTGGACTCAGAAAAACGTGTAGAACACAGTAGAGCCATAATATGATAATTTCGCATCAGTTTAATTCTAGCTAGCTCCCTGTTTTTTTTTTCATGTGCGCGTGGTAGCCAGCGATCGGTAGTACAGTAGTAATCGCCTGAGTAGCAGTCAGCAAATAGTTGTTGTACTTGTATGTACGTGCCAGCTGATGCCGTTGCTAGATTGTACCAGTTCCGTTCCAAGAGATGAGAAAAAAGAAGAGAGGAGCAGCCGGGAGCAGAGAAAAAAATAGAAGAGAGCGTTTTTTGTTTTTCCTCGTACGCGCATCGAGTCGCGATGGCCACTTGTCGTCCTCTTTTCTTGTTTCCGAGCCATGGCGAGCGGGGTTCCAATCTATAATACCTAAATAGTTGATCCCCACTAACCTATTTCTCTTGACATACAGCCCGTCCACATCATCAGTCTCGCCACATCATCAGCAACCGCTCGTCTGCATGATGCCACGTCATCTGTTCCGTTTTGTGCACAACTCGGTAAAGTCCATTGACTGAAGCGCTAAGCACACCTGCTAACGGCACAAGTCTTCCAACAGTTCACGATTGGGTTAATTGCCCAGTCTCTCGATCTCCCCACTGGCTCTCGATCTTCTCTGCTTCTTCCCCTGACTCTGGATCTCCCCACCAGAAACACACATGAAAGGGACGGGGGAAGGTGAACAATCATCATCCTTCATCACACCATGGGAATGCAGAAGAAACTGATGGAGACCTCCGGCAGCCGTCTTCTATTCTGCAAAAAATCATGCCCACGCATCTGCTCGAGATTCACCAGGTGCCCCTCCCTCTTCTCGCCCGTCCTATTTTCCAAAAAAATCTGATGGACTTTCTTATCCCACACCATCTTCTCCACTCCCTTCGTCATCACCACAGATAGGTGTACGCACTCCTCCAGATTCGTTACTTTTCTCTCCTAGAAAGTCAGCGCGCGTTGAAACCCCCCACGGTCGACGCTTATCTCCTTCCTGGACGGGACAAATTGAAGCCCTCGCCGCCTCTGCTGCGTCACCGCGGATGCGTGGTTGGTGAATCTGAATGCTTCTACAGGTACATCTTCCTCCCTTATAAACTGCTCACTCCTATAGCATGATGGTGACTTTTTTAATCCGCAATCCATGGACTCTTGCTTCCTGCCATTCAATTTGACCATGCACCAGATTCAGAGTGTTTGGATTTAATTGGAGGAAGCGAACTAATACTGGAATTCCTAGACGTGTGTCCCTGAGGGTAGCAAGGCAAATAATCTAGATGAAGTGGTTAACCGATCCTATTTTCTCAACATCCCTTCCTGTACTAATTTGAGTGATCCACATGGAGAAGCTGCGAGTGATCCCTTGGGATCAGATATGATTGTCAACAAAGTAGATAGTAACAGGCGGCATAATGATATTGTTGCGAACAGGGACCAAGAGACAGGTGTTGCGGCTGTCATCCATTGGCAGGTCCCAGACGTTGGTAAAGTTAAATTTCATACTGATGCTTCTTTCCTATCGGATATGGGACGCAGGACGCTACTTCAGCAGGTGGAACTGAGTAGGTTCCAAATACTTTGGTTCCGTGGAAAAAACACTCCTTTTCGAAAATGAATAATATTTGTGGTTTGGGTTTTATGGGGCCTCCTGTTAAATCATAAATATTATTTTGTTTTCCGTTGAATTTTAAGCTTACTCCATACTCTTTTGGTACCTGCAGGTTATAGGTAGTTGGATGTTGTTTCGGGAGTTAGCAAATTGAATTGGTGGAATGATTGATGCTACCGACATATTTTTTTTTTAGAAAAGGAGGATGACCCCCGGCCTCTCCATCTGGGCGATGCATACGGCCACTTTATTAATTATTCTCACAAGACCTTACAAAGTAATATCACAGTAAGACTAAAGCCGCCGTCTAAGCAACAAACTATTGCTACACCTATCCAGTTGATGAAAGGACGCAGATAGCCTGGGCCTAATACCAAACAGACATCGCAGCCAAACCTAACATCTAAGACCTGAGGACCTATCCAGGACGCCTGCCGGGCATGGGTCTCGCCGGTCCGGCGTGCTCTCAGAGGCCGCCGCCGCCAACTGCCACCGCTCCATCTTCAGAACTGTACTGATGCATCAACCTTGCTCGGTCTAGCTATCGTCGACGCCACCACGGTGCCCAACGACACCTCCTCCCTGCGCGCAAACAGCTGAGCACGTCGCGGTCGCCACTGATACACCTCAGCACCATGCTGCCAAGTACCACCAGCCGACACAGCTTGAAGTCTTTGGAAGATCTGTCGTGCGTAGCACCTGCCGACCAGGCATGACAAAGCGTAGCACCTGTCGGTCAGGCATGACTTGACATCTCCACCGAAGCTCCGTGCAAGACGAAGCCGCTCCACCTCCTGCCTCTGACTTCCAGCGCTGCTCCACAAACGATGCTCCCAAGAGAGAAACGACACCGCAGTGCCGCCATCGTCTAATCTGGAACACCAGATCCTAGGGTTTCCCCCAGAGCAGCACGAGTGGGTCGACAGTAGTTACACGATGATGCCTCCATCAAGGTAACGGCGTAGACCGCCGCCATCGCCTGCCAACGGCTCGGTTTTCACCGGCAACCATGTTTCCCCAACTCGCAGCCGGGACTAGATGATCGATCTCGAGATCCGATCACCAAGCCTCTGGCCGGCCATCTCTGACGAAGAAGATGACCACCACCATTGGCCAGCGAGACGACGCGAGATGAAGTAGGGCGCTGCCAGCGTGCGTCCTGGCCAGCACCACCGGCGCTCAGCCCGTCCCGGACCACGCCTCATGGCCGAGGGCAACGGCAAGCGCTGCCACGACGAGGACGCAGACCGGAAGCCCAGATCCGGCCCACCCGCGCGCCGTCACGTGGCCACCACCAAGCGTCGTTTAGGGGCAGCCCCGCCGCCGTGAGGGACGCCGCCCCACGGGCAGCAGGCGCCAGCCACCGGCGGAACACCGCCGCGCGCCACCGGCCGCCGCGAGAACGACGAGGACGCCCCGCCGCCACCTTCCCTGGGGACCACGCGGGCTTCGCCGGTGTCCTCTCCGGCGGCGGCGAAGCGGGGGAGGAGCGGGAAGGGGCGGCTGGCAGCGCGGTTAGGGTTTCCCCCGTGCGCCAGAGGCGACGCGCGGGGGACGCGCGGTTACCGACATATTTGCACTATATATTTTTTGCTTACGAACTAAAGCTAAATAAAACGTATTCTTACTTTACTGATAGCTGCTAGAAACAGAAGTATATTGTGCATGATTTATGGGCATGGGTAACATTGATCTATTGCTATATTATTCCTAATCTTTTGTCCATATTTAGCTTTCAGGCAAAGCTTTACAGCAATATCCGCATGCCTGAGTTGGTAATACCCAGACATATGCTACCATATTTTGATGTAAATAAGACCTGACATGATTCATTCCCAGTAATTATCTTTTGACTTCTGTAACCTATTTGATCCAAGCCACCGATATTAGTTTTTATCATGTGATGTAAGATTTTTTGCTCGCATTACATAGCATTTTGATAATAAATTCGCCCTCAAGGTGTGACATTTTACCAACAGGACAAATGGTCTGGCCTGGAACTAGAAGCAAAGGCATTGGAAAATCAGTTGAAGTGTCTCTACCTAATTAATAAGTAAAGTACTACTTTCATTAGTATTGTTTATATATTTCATTCATAAAGAAGGCATTGGACAAATCTCACATACACACCTGCTATGTTATATACAGACAGAAAAAATACAACAATTAATCTTTTCTTGCGTGTAGAAACTATCTATAACATGCTGAGTTTTCTTTATGTACTAGATTTATCTTTCATTTAGCCCAGCTAGAATGAAATTTAATATTACTATTCAGGTCAGATGTTACCATGTGGACGTCAAAACCCAATAGTACGGCTTCCTTGCTGGATTATATATGGAAGTGTACTATTTTTTTGAAAAGCTATGGAGGTATACTTGCTTCATGACTAAAAGAAGCCCCCCTAAACCACCCGAGTGCCAATTTCTCAATGTACATTTTTTTTGGTATTTCTCAATGTACATAATAGAATGGTTTCAAAAGTCTGAACTGATCACCGTGTATTAGTGTACTTTTAGTGATGAGTCTATAAGAACTAAACTATTTTTGTACTACATTTGAAATGTAAACATGAAGATCTCTACTTTAATGCCATCTCTGTTTTTATCCTTTATAAAGTATGTATCCCATAAAAACTATGATGGAAGGCAGAATGTCCCGCCGCAACGCGCGGGGTATCTTCTAGTTACTACTGTACTACCGATCGATCGCTGCCTAGCCCTGTCTTCGGATCGTACGGACTACCAGCAGCAGGGATCGAGCGAGGCCACCACTGATATATATATTGTGGACTTGAGATTCGCGCAAGACATGCGCGCAGGTGAAATCGACGGTTTTAGACAAACAGGGAGACGCAAAGGCGAGGTTTTACCCAGCTTCAGGCCCTCGTAAAGGATTATCGATGGGGTGTACAATGTCGCCGCCGAGATGGCTGGGTGTGCTCGAATCTTGCGTTAGGGCAAAACTCTTGCGATGGTGTGAGAGAGCCCTCCTCGTCCGCCCCTCCTAGCTTTTATATGAGAAGCCAACTTTGAGGGTACATATCCAACCCTCGAATCACACTTCAGATCAATGAGCTCCGCATGAAAGGTAGCCCGTTTGCTTGTCCAGCCGTCTTGGAGATCGATTTCTTCAACCATGTCTTCCCCATCCTCAATCCTCACATACTCTCCCTTCCAATCATCGAATCGTAACAGTGCTACTTCTTGCCCTGGACCCCAACCTATACTCTCCCCAATTTTGTCCACCACATTCCTCACCGCCTTCTCTTCCATGTTCTGTAGGTCTACGGGATCAATCTCTGCAAATTCGACCTCCCATTTCACAATTGTGTCATTCTCAATGATTCGCGTGCTACCATCAACCAGCTTCGTGGTAGAACGAAAGAATTTGATAGTCAATTCGAAGGTGCGCGCCTCCCCCTCCTCTCGGGCCTCCTCTCTGTTTGTCAATGGCGGGGCAGTGTGAGCTAGCGGAAGCGGACCGGCTCAAATTGCAATCAAATAAAGGTGCAGAGATGCGGGCATTACCGATTTGTACTTGTCGTAGTCGTCCTCATCTCGTTCCCCTCGTTCAGCCCACCCGCCCTCCATAGTCTGCCCATATGCTACGGTCAGATCTAAATCGAGCAGGAGGGGAACAAATTTTGGGTTTCAAATGCCACTCACCTCGTTCGCCGCACGAAGAAACCTCCGCTTCCGTCGAGAAAGGACCGCCGCCGCCGGAGAAGAAGGAGGGCGGAGTGAGTCTGGCGGGCTCGGTCGGACACGGTAGCGGGTATGACTCGGTCGGACGGGCCCGCAACTAATTTGGACCAACTCGTATTAACCTAACATTAACATAAACACAGTGCCTGATGACCGTTTCATCGCCATTGTGGCCCTGGGCTATTTTGGCCATGAGAAACGTCGCATGTGAGCTATTTGCATGATCGACGTCGCATGTGAGCACATTTGTTGAAAATATGTCGCACAGGAGCTAATGGCCCGTGCATGCGTGACTGAAACTAAACTTTCCGCGGACGGTAGCCTCACTTGTTGCTAGAGATTCTATGAAATATACGTGTGGTGACCTTATCACTGTAGGAATTCTTGTGATATAAGACCCTTGCTTAAATGGGCTCATTAATATGGAAAAAAAAACTTATAGTTCCAAATCCGAAAAAAATCCTAATAAAACTTCTTTACTTCATAGAGAACCTTAATATTACACACCTTAGTCGATAGTTGCTGAATTGTTTTTCTAGGAAACTTTTTAAGAACGTGAGTAATAAGGTTATTGGTACGATTGGTCTCTTATTTAGAAAAAACCAATTCAATCTATAATATCTCTAAAATAAAAGAAAATTGAATTTCACCCTAAAATAGCTAATCAAAAGGAAAACAAAAAAGAGTGATGCACTTGAGGATGATTAATTTCATGATCTGACACATCAATGGAAAAACAATGTTGTTCTAGTTGATCATGGATTTTTTTCTGATGACTTGCACATGAGTTTTAGATGACAGAAATCAATATGTCATTCAAGATTTTTCTTTAGAGTAATACAAACTAAATTTCATAGGAAATAAATCACAAACTTGACTTTTTCTATGGTGCAATCAAACAAACTCGATGGAAGATGAATTCTGTTGTGTTCTAGTTATCTTAGTAATTATTTTAGGGTACAATGAGCTTCGAATTCGGCTATCCACACGGCTAGAGTAAGTTATGGACTCTTGGGTCTCCATGTCGCCTAGAGTCCTTAGTAAAATTGCATGAACATATATATTGAAATGCGTGAATAATTTATTTAAACTATATAAATATAGGTATGAGCATTCACTCTTTTGTACGTGAAATATTATTTCAATTTGACTATATTTTTTATGATACATAAACATTAATTATCAGGGATGAGAACATTTCCTTCAATACACGTGAATATTTCCATTTTGAAAACACATACATTTTCCTTATTATTAAACTATTTTAAGCAAAGTATTATGAAATATGAATATCGAGATTCATCGTACAAAAGACCTTACCTGTTTTAGGGAAAGACCTTACCTGTTAATGGGCAGTGCCAGATGGGGCCTGTGCTGAACGTTAAAGCAGGTACTCCAACCGTTAAGGGCCTGATCTTTTTTTTTTTCTTTCAACTACAGCCTAAAATAGATGCTCTGTTTCAAACACACTCAAGCCGGCCCAGACCAGACCGCGGGCATGAATCCATGTCACATGAAAGAGCATCGAGTGATCCAAAGGGCCTGGCCTTCCGTCACGGCCCATTCCAGCCCATCTTACTGAAAATTTTGCCACGGTGAAGTGAGGAAAGAAGAGCAAGGACAATGTAATCTGTAAATCCAGTGATATTACATCACCGACATGTTCATTGGTATGATATCATTTTAATAGCATCACATCAGACATAGAACAGGGCGAGGCAATTAACGAACGGAATCAAACACCAAACCATGAAGAATTTCTCGGAAAGAGCAGCACACATGATGTACTACTTACAGATTCATCATTCACACGTTGAACTAAAACCACGACGAGTAAATCGGAACGGAGGGAGTAGGAGCTAGCACGCACGTGTGAGTCTGCTCTACATGTCTCCTCGTGCTCCATCTTTTTCTGCCTGCTCTACATGCACTGCTGATCTTCCCCACATCAACATTTCTGCTTATGTTCCGTTGGAGTCGCATCCAAGAGCGACATGGGCAGGCTCTAATCCGAGAAAAATACATTATCATGCAGATCCATATTCCCCTGCCCCAATAATGTGGAGACATGCATCGTCCTCTTTTGCTAGCACTTGTATCAGTTGGGTTAATAACGTTGACCCATGCACGATGGGACGCATGCATACCATGACTAATGATACGCATCTCATGTTTACGAGAAAACTTAGGCCGGCACCTTGTATATGCCGCACAGGACTGATTCTCGGTCGACTTTAGTAATGTGTTCATACAAAACGAAAATGTTAACAATGTTGACCAAAAATAAAAAATGTTCACAATGTGGAGTAATAATTTCTTCACGTACCTAGTTACAATACTTTGAAACTCACGATATGCAGCGGCAGAGCTAGACCTAAACTAATTAGGGTGCACTACTCATGACCCACGTACAACCATGCATGGATAATTTTAAACCACATAGTTCCACTAATAATAATGGCCTAGAGGGGGTGCAAACACACATATTCATGCTGATTACAATGATAATTTTCTTCTACAATGGAAAGAGTTGCAGGACAAGGAAGGCGCCAAGAGATCAACTCATGTCAAAAGAAGAAGCTGACTCGAAAGAAGGAGGCTGATGCGTGTGTTCTAGGAAAGATCAGGCGAGCATTTTTTTCATTGGGAGCTCACACAAAACCCACCAAAACGTGTTTAGGAGGTAATGAACTAATACTAATGTAAACTCGATTGGAAGGAGGGCGAGAGAAAAAGTCACTCTGAGCACAATTTTTTGGTTATCTTTCTTTTTTGCAAGGGAAAAGGGATTGGCCAGTTATCGACGACCCCATCAGTCCTTTGCATCTACATAATACACAAATATTTATGATTATGATTCAACTGATTGGTCATACCAGCCTTGTTTAGCCATATGTTAATTAGGTGAGCAAGCAAAATGCGCCTCCAGAGCCATTGGGTTGTGCATCTCTTCTTTCATGTGTATGCTCCGAGGGGAACCTCAGATCTAGCACACTGGATCGTATGATGGTAATGCATTTTGACATCACCCTTCTAGGCTTTCTTTCGAGTTATCGCCGGCGGATTTTTTTTTTGTCTACATAGTGGCGTTATTAGGATTCATGTGCCATCGATGAAGCTCGCAAGCAGAGCGTGTCACGGTGTGTCTTCGCTTGTTTCCCAATGTGACGCGTCTCGACGACAATGATGACTAGCAAATGGTGGGTTTTGCGGATGTGTTGGACTATGTTAGTGTGAGGCTCGCAACTTCTTTTTTCTGCGTGTCAGCAAAATTAGAGTCGTGTTGTTGTCTTCTTACTGTATAGAGCTCCCTTGTCATTGATGGGTCCATGGACTGTTCGACATGGTCTTGATGTGTTCCCATGCAACCTCTCCAGTGGTTGGCAAGTTGGTGCTTATCCAAGGTGAATTCGAATGTCTTCTCATTTGGAACGACGAGCGATGCGGAAGACCTAGCTAGCTAGGCAGTGCCAGCGATCTAGTCATGTACTCCCTCCGTTCCACAATATAAGATGTTTTAGCTTTTCTTAGTATAAACTACATATATACGAAGCGAAATGAGTGAACCTACACACTAAAAGTCGTCTAGATTCACTCATTTTTATCCGAGTGTAGTCCAAAGCTAAAACATGTTATATTATGGAACGGAGGGAGTAGTTGTCTGCATCGAAACCTTGTTTGCGGCCAATTTTTGTCTTCCGAATTATGAAAATAATGAATATTCGGCCCGCCCAAATTTGAAACCCCCGAAGAGCGTTTGTCCACAGGCAGCTCGTACAAAAACGTCAAGTCGCTTCTTTTAGCAGCCAAGCTAGACTATATCATTGAAAAGAAAAGAAACGAGAAGATAAATAAAGCAACTACTTTTAGCACTAGGTCATCTCTTCTTTTTGGGTGGAATAAATGGCAATTTTACCTGGCCGATGATTAGCGACCCCATCAGTCCTTTGCATCTCCATAATCCATACGGATTAGGACCATGATCCGAGTAATTGGCCACACACGGCCCCTGTTTAGCCAAATCTAGCATCACCGGTAACTCGCCGGTACACGTCCATGTGAAAATGCACCTCAGGAAAATAATGGCATCGGTGGCGCGTTTCCAGCCGCACAAGACCGTCGCTTTGCCATCGATCGAGGCACGTTCACTTTCCGACACGATGAGACGAGCTAGCTAGGGATGCTGTAAAAGTTACTACTCTTTATTTTACCTCAGTTGTAGGTGAAAAGAGTTACCGATGCGACGATGCATGCACAAGTGGCAAGCAGCATGTGCAACGGCTAATATAGATTTTTTTTTTTTTGAAATGGGGGAGCTCCCCGGCCTCTGCATCAAAACGATGCATACGGCCATAGCGGCTAACATAGATGAGGTGAGGTGATTGACGGTTTCGAGTGTGTGGCCGGCAGCTTTGCGTCAATCATGTGATGATGGCTAAGAGATTACAGTTCGGTTGTACTCTCTCCGTCCGGAAATTCTTGTCGGAGAAATGCATAAAAATGGATGTATCTAGAATTAAAATACGTCTAGATACGTTCATTCCTCCGACAAGTATTTTCGGACGGAAGGAGTACTAATAATTACAGCGCCTCTGCTCTTTACTGTGTACGGGTACTACTCTCACTGCTAGTTTCTTTTTCTTTTTACTGAACTGAACGTACGTGCTGCTGCAACAAGTTGGTGGAGGAGACAGCGTAGGTACCAACAGAATTTTTAGAGGCGCGTAGGCTGGTGCAGCAGCTGCTCCTGTTGCTTTTCTTCTCCTCGAGATCCTCGGTACCTACATAGCTTCCTAGTGACCAGCTGTTGGCTTGATGTAACTCCTAGCTTTTTAGTGACCAGCCTGATGATTGATTGTCCTAGAAATGCTTTCATATGAATAAAGCTCTCTGAATTGCCCGCAAAAAAAAGAGATCCTCGGTGCGATATGCGCGTTCGTCGACAGGCGGATCCAACGGACCATCACCACGTAAGATTCCACCACCAGGCTCCGTTGATCGCGGATGAAATGCGTTTACGTTTTCATTTTCATTGCGTAGCAGAGTAAGCTGAATGAGCCGATGGCATCTCTAACATATACCGCAAAACAATTTTTGTGTTTGTTCAGACTAGACCCTGATAAAAAACTAAGACTTAAAAAATTCTACCACGTAGGGATCACCTGTCATCGGGCCACACCTTTTTTTCTTCCCTATCCAGCTTCTTCTTCCCTTGAGCGACCCTGTACACGAGCGAGCGCCGCGTCCCTTGCATTTTCCTCCCGGCAACCGACAGCCTCTACCCACCCTTGCCTCGGCCTTCGTCCAGACCCATTCCTCCTTTCTTTCCTCCTCTTCCGGTTGCGGCCTCCGTCATGGTTTCTCCGGTAGTTCCAGTGGCATACCTGAAAACTTCCGTAAGCCTTGGCAAACAAGCTTAACATGATACATTTGGGAACAAAGTCGCTATAAAAATTATAAAACGCAAGCGGTGCGCCGTCGCGAAGCCTGGCTGAAAAAGGACGCTAGGTCCATCCCTGCCGAGCCCCCCCCCACCCCCCGCCCCTCGACCATGGAGGTGCTCATGTCTATGGGCTCAAATTGGACCAGAATTTGGTCCATTTTTGCCAGGAATCGCGGCAGCTCGCCGAGAAATGACGTCAGAGTCGAAGCGCCGTGTAGGAATTTCGCATCGAGTCTGGCGCCGTTTTGCTGATGGTTGGGCTGAAATGCCCCTCCCGCCAATCGTTGTGTGACTTTACGGTTGAATGTAAAAATCTACTCGAATAATGGAAACATGTTGCCCGAGCGGCTCATTTTACAGTCCACCGGGGAAATATATATTTGCGGTTCGTCCCGTTTTGCGGGGTTCGTCCACAAAGAAAAAATATGGTTATTTTTTTGCCCAAAACAAAAATAAGGATATTTTACAGTTTGCTAGAGATACTCCGACTCTCCGAGGACACTGAATCAGTGGGCGAGTGGTGGTAGCTGGAGCCTGCCTGGTTGTATTGTATAGGAGGAGGAGGAGGAGGAGTTGTCTTCCATTCCATGCGTCCATCGAGAGCAACATTTGTTTTGGAGCAACCAAGTGCTCTGCGCACCATTCAGTCGCTCCATTTCTTCTCTTCTTCCTCTGCCCCGCCCACCTTCTCATTCCCCATCTACATTCACATTGCCGACCACGGCACCTAGAGCTGATCTAGCTTAGCTGCCTGCAGAGATCACAGGAGGATGGAGTCGAGCGGCGGGGACGACAAGGGGAAGCCTGCTGTCCAAGAAAGGAAGAAGCAGATCGGGCAGGAACTACTACTACTACCACACCCGACGCCGCCGGGGCCAGCACCAGCAGCAGTGCCGGAGCTACATTCTTTCAAAGGGCTTGCTTGCTTCTTCGTCATGCTGTAGCTACCGGCGGCGTACATTTCTTCCTTCCTCTGCTTTTGCTTCTTTTCTCTTCTCTTCATTTTGGTCTACATATAATCTTAGCTTCTTCTTCTTCTTCTACCTGCTTAATTGCTTCCTTGTTGGATTCTTGATATTTTTTTATCACTGTGATTTGAGTATGTACATAAAGCCATGCTCCCATCAACATATATTACTAGCTCTCTGCGCCCCAGCTCCCTCCACTTTGCTCTGTTTCTGAATAATTTCCCCCAACCCCTTCTCCGAGATAGCAGCTTTCTTAATTCTCCCTCCATGCTATCTTGTGCTTGCGAGGGAGATCATCCAAGAACAAAACAGGATGTTGCTAGCTTACCGGTCCTTGTTAATTACTACTTACCACTTTTACAAGTACTACTACTTTGTTGTTTGTCATTCAAAACCAATTAATTGTTCACCTAGCCTGGTGGTCAACTTGTTTAGGTTTTTGATCCGGTTTCCCTTATAAACTTTGATCAGCCAAAGCTTAAGGGGTGACTCTTGCCTTTGGCAGCTTTTTGAGCAATATATTCAGGTGAGGATCCTCCCCCCCCCCCCCCCCCCCCGTGACCGTTCAAAAGGGATCGTTGATGATGATGACCAAGAGAGTACAACTTAGTGGGGGATGCGATGAGGTTGTCAATTTTGTTGTTGGTGCTGGTCCGTCCCCTCGATAGGCAGAATGAGCAATTGCCAAGCACTTTGCATTTGGCCAACAATTCGATATATCGAGTCATGGCATGTGTGCATGCATATGCTTAGACCAAATGTTTGCTTAGCTTCGAGCCGTGGCCGTCATGCTGAAACGTCTTCCCTCGGCCACCGCCGATATCCATGCAAAGTTACTTTCTCTGCATAGTTACTTATACCTATTTTTTTTTTATACTCCCAGACCAGGTATCCTCAGTTTGCATAATTACCTCGGTTACTTACTCTGCCTAGGTAATAATTAGAGTGAATAGCAAAAAACTACCACATTACAGGCTATCGTTCCAAAAAACTACCGCTTTTTTTAATTTTTCAAAAACCACCACTTTTTTGGCTGGCTGTTCCAGAAAACCCAAGTGACCGAATCGTTACATTTTAAACGCGGTTATAACATCCCTGGCCCGCATGTCAGGTCCATGTGGGACACGGGCGACGGCGCGCGTTGCCTAACGGCCGTTAGGGCGCAACCGTCCCGACCGGGCCCGTGTCCTCTTCCCCCCTCCCGCACTCTCTCTCTCTCTCTCTCTCTCTCTCTCTCTCTCTCTCTCTCTCTCTCTCCTCTCCTCTCCTCCCCCACTGTTCGATGGCGTCGGCGACGGCGAAAACCAGGCGGCGGCGGCGAATCTACTGGGCGAGGTGGCGCGGGGGGCGACGGTGGCGACTACTCGGAGGTGGATAACTGGCTGGGCAGCGGCAGTTTCGCCACCCAGCCGCCGCCGCCGCCGCCGCAGCCTACGCCATCGGCGGCGCAAGAGACGGCCAAGGGGAAGCCTCACCTGGAGCAGAGCGGCCATCTCAGCGTGCCCATCCGGAGCTGGCCCTTGAGTACAGAGCGGCCAAGGCTCTTGCTGGCGCCGTCGCCGCGGACCCGGCCAACTCCAGCCAGTGGGCCTCTGCATTTGGAGGTGTTGAGTAAGTTTTCTCTCCTTCTCTTCTCCTCTAAAGAACCCTAGTTCATCTCTGTAGTGGTAGGTTAGTAGGCTGGCTGGCAATGATTTTACTTAGGTTTGAGCAAACCCTAGACAGTGCTATGATTTTGGTTGGCTCGAAGCAGCTATATTCCACTTACTGTCTTACTAATGCACTAAAGTAGATTCAGATGAATTTGATTTCTGCCACTTAGTGAATTAGAGATGTATTAGATTTCTGCCACATAGTGATTTAGATGACTGAATTTTCTGTCACTTTCTGTCACTTAGTGATTAAGTACAGTAGTTGCATTAGAGGTTCAGAGTAGTAAGAGTGCTGCACAGCATTTTTTTAGTTGATTTAGATGACTGTCACTTAGTGATTAAGTACAGTAGTTGAATTAGAGGTTCAGAGTAGTAAGAGTGCTGTCCCTTAGTTGATTTAGATGACTAAATTTTCTGTCACTTAATTAACAACTGTTGTAATACAGGTTGGATGATGTAGTTTGGGAGGTCAGGCTGCATTTCCAGGGCAGAGATAACATGGAAAGGAGTTTCTCTCTGTCAGACATAACATTTTTGAATTTGATTGCACTTACTAAGACTGAAGGCTATGGGGCAGATGATTACATGTACTGGGTTAAGGAAGTAAGAATTGGACAGGAGGGTTTATTTCTTCTGGATAGTCAGGAGGCGGTTGAAGAAATGATTGACCACTCTGATTTAACAGTTCTAAATATCATAGTGGCCAAGGCAAATGAAGATAGAGATGTTCTAATTAACAGGGCTGACAGGGCCTATGAAGAACAAGTTCCAATAGGCAGCCCATTTGGTGGCCCTGGATTTGTCTTAAGTTTGTCACAAGATGGTGTTGTTCACCCTCTTAAGGTGAATTTAAACACAGAGCAAAGTTGCAACTTGCACAGTACACAGGCTCCTGTTGAAGATTGTCATGGAGATGAAGAAGATGGTGCTGGTGCTGAGGATGGAGCTGCTTCTGGGGAAGATGAGGAGATGGACAAATCATCTTCTGACTTTGAGATTGACAGAGGTGATTACAGAGGAATTAAGATGTCTTACAAGTCATGGATGAGAGGTGAAGAAAATGCAGTCAATGAAGAGGAAACGGGTGCTGCACAAGAGAGGCCACATTTTGAAGGTGATAGTGATGTTTCAGAGTTCTGGGAGGAGGAGAAACATGCTGATAGTGGAGAGGAAACAGTTGTGACAGACAGGCCTGAGAAACTCAAGCCTGTAAGGAGATTAGCACTTAAACCAGGGCCTACTTCAAGATCTCACAATGAGCCAGAGATCCCCAAGTTTAAAGATTATATACCTGAGCCTGATGAATTTTGTTTCCCTGGTGATTTTGGCATTTCTGATTCAGAAGGAGAGGTACCAGTACTCCCCTCTGGCAGGAAGAGAAGATTGAAGAAGAAGAAGGAGAGGAAGTGGTATGCCCCAACACTACCTGATGCACATGAGCAGTTGTGCAAGGACCTTTGCTTCACCAATGTGTATGAGTTCAGAAAGGCTTTGAGAAATTTCCATGTTAGGACATTGAGAAACTTTCAGTATCATAGGAATGATCCAAGCAGGATCATTGTTTGATGCAAAGAGAGAGACAATGGTTGTCAATTTTATATGACAGCTTCCAAAGTAGCCCATGAAGATACTTTCACTATAAAAAAGTGTCACCTAGATCACATTTGTGGAGCTAGTGGTGAGAGTACCAAGGTGACTGCACAATGGGTTGCTGAAGCTGTGGAGGACACAGTTAGATCTAATGTCAAGGCTGATGTAGAAACAATTCTGAAGCATACAAAGAAGAAGTTTAGTGTTCATGTTCCTAGGAGTTTGGCACATAGGGCAAGGCTCATGGCTGTTGATGTTGTGCAAGGTGATCACAGAGAGCAGTACCTAAGGTTGAGGGACTACCTACAGTGTGTTCTTGACACAAACCCTGGGAGCAGGTGCATAGTAACAACTTATGAGGATCCTTTGAACCCAGCACCTACACCAAGGTTCAAGTATATGTTCTACTGCCTCCAGGCATCCAAGGATGGATTCCTTAATGGTTGTAGGCCTTTCATAGGTAAATTCAGCTGTTACTACTCTCTGAAATTTAATAATGGACCTAGTTGTTAAACTTGACCCTCAATCTCACTGTATATGCAGGACTTGATGGTTGCTTCATCAAATTGTCCACTGGTCAACAGATATTGGCAGCAATAGGGAGAGATGGGAACAACAATATATTCCCAATTGCTTTTGGGGTGGTTGACAAGGAGGATGGTCACAGCTGGAGTTGGTTTCTTAACCAGCTCAGAGTCTGCATTGGCACAAGCAACAAATTTGGGAACTACACCATCATGTCTGACAGGCAGAAGGTATGTACTTACCTCAAAGACATTTATTCATCATGCTTTAATTTATTCTTATTAGCTGCTTATGAAAAAAACAGGGGCTTCTTAAGGCAATTAATGAGGTATTTCCTGAGTCCCCACAAAGGTATTGCCTTAGGCATATCTATGCCAACTTTCAAGCTGCTGGTTTTAGAGGGGAAGAACTTAAAAAATATGTAGATAAAGCTAGCTATTCATTCACTGAACATGGTCATAAACTTGGAATGGATGGCTTGAAAGCAGCATGTGAACCAGCATATTTGTGGTTGAATGGAATTCCTAAGAATACTTGGGCTAGATATGCAATGGATCATGTATGCAAGACTGACTTGGTTGTCAACAACCTTAGTGAGGTATTCAACAAGATGATCTTAGATGTTAGATCCAAGCCATATAAGACCATGTTGGAAGGGTTGAGGACCAAGCTAATGGTTAAGTATCAGGGCATAAGAGAGAAAATAGATAACTGCAGGTGGGGAATAACACCACACTACATGGAGAAGCTGGAAGAGAGCAAGAAATGGGCTAAATATTGTGAAGCAAACATGGCTGGTCCCAACATTTGGCAAGTAACTAGTGGAGAGAACACTTATTGTGTTAAGTTGGATTTAGGTACCTGTTCTTGCAGAAAGTGGGACATGACTGGAAATCCTTGCCACCATGCAGTTGCTGCTATGCACAAGATCAAGGTTCATCCAGAGGATTATGTGCATCCATTCTTTAAGAAGGAGATGTACAAGGCTGCATACCAGCACATCATCTACCCTGTTCCTGGTCCTGAATTCTGGCCAAACACAAACACACCAGACATTGAACCACCAGTATTTAAGGAGAAGAAAGGGAAGAAGCAGACAGCTAGGAGGAAGGGTCAATTTGAAGTCCCAGCACCAAAGGATACATCTAGGATGGGCACAATTACCTGCAGCAACTGCAACAGACAAGGTCATGGGTGGACCATGTGTGGAGACCCTCTTAAGACTAAGTTTATTACAAGGAAAAACAAACACCAGGTATGTATAAATGCAACTTCTGCTCATATATTCTAGTTTTATTTGCAGCACTGGTCAGTTCCATTTAACATACTCTTTGCCATGTGTAGGAAAATAGAGAATGCTATCCAGCCACTTCTACACCACCTACTTCTGCTCCAGTTCCATCCAGAGCAGCCAAAGCTGGGGCCAGAAAGGCTAAAGCTCCTAGTAAGGCCAAAGAGCCTGCTGCCACAGCACTAGCTAGGGCTGGCCAACTTCCTAGGGCACCAACTGTTGCCTCAGCATCAAGAGCATCAACTGCTGCTACTGGAGTTTCAACAGCAGCATCAAGAAAGAGAAAGACCTCATCTACAGCAACAACCAGGAACACCAGGTCTCGTGCATCATCTCCAGCAAAGAACACCAGGTCAGCAGTAAGAGGTGTAAGAGGTTTCAATGCTCCAAGGGCAGCATCAAGTTCAGATGCACCAGTTGTTGGCTCAAAGAGGAAGAGGAAGGCCCCATCAAAGTGGGATGACTATTTTACAGCAAGTGGCAATCACTGAGATTGCTGTACTGTGCTTGTTTGTTATGTTAATGCCATGAACTGTGCTTGTTTGGCATGTGGTTGAATTTGTTAAAGATTGTTATGTTAATGCCAAGAACTGAGTTTATTTGGCATGTAATGAATTTGTTAGAGCTTGGTTTGTTAATGCCATGAACTTTCCTTGTTTGGCATGCACTAAACTTGTTAGAGCTTGTAATGTTAATCATGGATCTTTGATGTTGAGTATTGTGTGATGTTAAAAATTGTGTCATGGATTGTTTGATGTTGAATATGATCATATTTGCCTCGTTGTGGTCAATTAGGGTGGCATGTCATCGACCAAACCCTAATTGACCAAGCTTGGTCAATTAGGGTGGCATGTCATCGACCAAACCCTAATTGACCAAGTTTGGTCAATTAATAACAATTCACAACAATTCACCATTTGACAACAATCCATACAATTAACAACAATTCATAAATCCATAAATAGATCAACAATTCACCATTTGATTAACATACAAGAACAATTTTGCCTTGTGTTCAGTAAACAAATTCACTCATTCATTCATTCACCTCATCCATACATCCATACATAGAACAACAATTCAACAATTCACTCATTCATTCATTCATTCATTCATTCATAAATCCATACAGAGAACAACAATTCACCAATTCACTCATTCATTCATTCATAAATCCATACATAGTACAACAATTCATTCACCATTTAATTGCTACATAGAACTCCTACATAGATAGTAGGCCTCCAGGAACAAGTTTGGACCACCACTACAGATAGAAACCCTAATTGTTAAGAATCCTAGTCCACCTCTGCCTAGTGACCTGAAATGGGTGCAAGCTAGCCCTCCTCCTTGCCCAATGGATGATTTCATCATCACTAGGGTTGGAGCCAGTGGGGAAGGCCTACAGGAACTGCTCCATGTCCTTGTGGTTTCTTGCTGCCAAGATCCTCTCAGCAAGATGCCTTCTCTCCCTCCTTTGAGCTGTTGCTCTTCTTCCTTGCCTCTGCCTTGGTCCCCTGGGCACCTCTTCTGCATCAACCACCTCTCCATCTCCAGGATCCATGTCTCCTTGCTAGTGTTCCTGAGCACTCTCTTCTCTGGCGGCTGTGGGGAGGAGGGGGAAGGGGTTTGGGTCTGACTAGGGTTACTGGCAAGGGGAGGGAATTTATAGGGTGAAACCCGCGGCTGGTAGAGAGGCTGTGGAGTACAAAACAACCCAGCAGTAGGCCCATGGAGCATACAAAATGGTATTTGGCCCAAATTAATGTAATACAACAGAGTATAAAGCAGAGCATAAAACAGGGCATGTAGAAATTAAACAGTGCTGTAACACCCCCTTGTAATAAGCTCTGTGACACCCTGTTAAGACTGCCAAGTCATGATCATTTGCAGTGCCAAGTCATAAGGGTTAATGATCCAATTCAAATTCACATCTGAAAATCAACTCAAATTCAAAAGTGAAATATAAAATTGATCAAACACTGTTGGGAAAATGTTCATTAAATGGCAAATAATTCAGGAACATTTCTAAAATCAATATCAAAATATTTGGAGTTGGACAAGTGACTCTAACTAGATGAAACAGCACCAAAACAGTAATATTTGATATATTTAAAATCATATTACAATTCAAACCAACTTCAAATCTGCTCAAACCACTTTTTGGTGAGAGATAATATTGCATTGCAATATTTGGGCCAACTTCCACATTTTACAAAAGTGCACAAGTGCCCTAACTATTTCAAAATAGAAAAGATTAAAAGAAAAAGAGAAAAACAAAACAGAAAAATAAAAACGAGGCACTGTGCACTGGGCCTTAGTGCACAGTGCCCCGAACCCCGGCCCAACAGGCCCACTCACCTCTCTCCCTCGCGCTGTCGTTCTCCCGCTGGTCGAGCGCGCGCGCGCCGGCGCGGCGCCGACACGTCGCCGCCCACCGACGGAACAGGAGGCGGAGGGGATAAGGGCGAAGTCGAGCCGTCCTCCCTGGCCACCCCGTTCACTCTCCCCTCTCCTCCCTCGCTCGCTCCGCCCCTCGCTCCCTTCTCAAATCCGGTGGCCGAGCGCCTCTGTCGCCGCGATCCGCCACCGCCGTGGCCAACGGCCTCCCGAACTCGTCTGCGTGCGCCTGGGAGGAGCACCGTGGTCGTCGGCGACTTCTCGAGCAGCTGGAGGGAGCGGAGGAGCACCGCATCGCCCGCGCGCGTGTCGTCTTCCACCTCGGGTCGCCGCCGAATCCTCCATCTCCGGCGAGCTGCTGCGGCTACTAAGCTGTCACGGGCCTTCCTTGGCCGCACGGTGAGCAGCCGCTGCCTCCTTCCCCTCTCTCCGTTCTGTTTCGACGCCGTAGCTAGCCTCCCCGCGAGCTCGAGCTCCAGCCGCCGTTGGTCGTCGTCGCAGCCGGCGCTGCGGGCCGTTCCAATGGTCACCGACGCCGCCGTCCGCCTCAGTGCGGTTCCTGCGCTCGAATGCGCCTAGTCCCGCGCTGAGATGAGCCCCGTAGCCCCGATTCCGTGCCTCGCCCGAAGAGCCTCGCCACCGACGAGCTCCATGCGCTCAGCTCCGGCCACCGCAGCCTCCACCACCGCCACAGATCGCTCCACCGTCGTCTTGCCGTTCGAACGCGACCGGCCCCATGCATTTTGGTGCATTGTAGCGGATTTCCGACGCCGGCCGTGCCCCTCCGCCGTGTCTGGAGGTCACCGGCGTCGAGCCGCCGGCCGCACTGACGTGGCACCCATGTGGCACCACCTGGGCCACTGACTGGTGGGCCCAGGGACCCCACTTTGACCGCGTTGACCCAGGTCAACGCGGGTCACTGTTCATACCAGTCTATGACCAGTGGGCCCGATGCGATTAATTAGGTTGATTAAGTTTAAAACTAATATGATAATTAAGATAGTCTATGACATGTGGGACCAGAAGCCTAATTAGCTAATTAGATTAGTTTAACTCACTGTTTAGGTAAACAGAGGCTGACATGTGGGTCCCACTGGACCCACATGTCATATTTGACTTAGTCAGCCGACTGTTGACTTGCTGACGTCAGCAGCACGTCATGCTAACGTCATAATACGTTTCTGCTAATTTAAAATAATTCTAGAAAATATTTAAAACTTCGGAAAATCATATCTTTTAAACCGTAGATCAGATCGAAAAACTTAAAACATGAAAGTTGCTCAGAACGACGAGCCGAGTCTGATCGTGCCGTCTGTTTCTTCATTGGAACCTCCTACGTAGAAGAACTCGTAACTCCGGGCCCGAATCCGGCAGATGAATAGTGCACACACATCCGTAATTAAATCCCAGAATAATCCTGAAAATAACTAAGTTGGCTTAGTTGCATATTTAGGCACCCCTGCACTGCATCATAGCATAGCACGCACCGTATTGCATTTGTTTGCATTATGTTTACCTGTTTCCTCCCCCTCTTCTCTCTCGGTAGACCCCGACGCAGACGTAGCTCCCGAGGCAGACGCAGCTCCGGAGTACGACTACGTCCCCGACGACACTACAGACGCTTTTGCCCTTGCCCCCGAGCAAACAGGCAAGCACCCCCATTTTGAGCATGTCTATATCACCTATTCTCTTCTCTCTTATGCTTGCATTAGAACTGCTACTGCTACTATTTTCCTATATCTGCTGCATAGCCTGATTATTGTACCCTGCCTTGTTACCTTACTGGTTATCCTAGACTGCTTAGTTTAGGCTGGGTAGAGACACGACAGAGACCCCCACTTGATCCCAACTGCCCTGCTGGATATCAGAAGACCCGATCATCGGGATTGAAGACTAGACCCTGTCACCGCACATCACTTCTCCCTATGTTGCTCGACACTGCTGGGTTACCATCGAGTGCCGAGGGTGATACCTCGTCAGCACTTCTGATGTTAACCTTGTAGGTTAGTTACTCGGTCGTGGTAAGCGAGGGTGATTCCTCCTACACCACCCCGATAACGACATCGTCGCGCAACTCCTCGAGTGTGGACCTCGAGGGTGATTCCTCCTTCGTTCACCTTGATGATAACATCGAGCGGGAATTCCATCGAGGGTGATTCCTCAGGGTTCCCTTCGGTGTCAGACACACAGTTACTGTTGATGAGTGGACTTGCACTAAACCATGATACTAAAGACGGGTCGGCCCTGAGGGGTACCCGCGCGAGCTTAACGCGAAGTGATGTGGAGTCGGGTTGACCTGGATGGTGCCCGCGAGATAACTACGAGGCGTGGCCGGGCATTCTTAGCCCTTGCCGCAAGTCCTCGAGACGGGGCGACGGGGTCACATCGTTCGTGAGTCTCTGCTCGTTTCCGCGCGCTCCTAATCCACTACGGTTTGGATATTTGATCCAAGGGGCCTCTGGCCCGATAGCACTAACCATCACGTGGGCATAGTATGGGCGTTCTGCGTCGTATACTTCAGCCGAAGCTTAATAGACGTCAGCAACTGAGCGGCACACGCTGGGTTGGACTGGGAACGCAACCGCGCTTGTATTAAGGGGTTGCTAGGTCTGCTCACCGGCGGTGTACGCAACGTGCAGGAGCGTTCGGGGCGATGGCCCAAGACCCCTGGGGGCATAGGTTAGTCCGGCGTGCTGACCTCTCTGTTAAGTATTTGGTCGGGTTGCGGCGTGTTGCTTAGCCGAGGCCGGGCATGACCCAGAAAAGTGTGTCCGGCCAGAGTTAAGCGAGCGTGGTGGGTAAGTTGGTGCACCCCTGCAGGGAAGAAACTTCTATCGATAGCCTGTCCTACGGTAACGGACACTCGGAGTTGTATCCCGATTGGTACAACTAGAACATGTGATGAGAACTGGATAGTACGGCTCTGGGATTGCTTTCTCGCAGGGAGTCGAGAAAGGATCTCAGGTCGAGGTTGATGATACTACTACCATTACTTTACATTATGTTCATCTGATCTCTTCTAATGCTGCAAGACTGCCGAAGATTGTTGAAGATGCTAGTCTTCGATAGGACTAGGCTTCCCCCTCTATTCTGGCATTTCTGCAGCCCAGTCCACATATACAGCCATTCCTTTGAAAATGTTGCATATGTAGTGTAGATCCTTGCTTGCTGAGTACTTCGGATGAGTACTCACGTTTGCTTTATTTTCTTTTCCCCCCATATTCAATTTGATGCCACCAGACGACGGAGCCCCCGAGTCAGACGCCCCATCCGACGACCAGTACTACTACCCGCTTGGTGAGTACTACTACTACGAGGAGCCGACTGACGACCAGGAGTAGGATTGGAGGGTCCAGGGCAGGAGGCCTACGCCTTTCGAACGTAGTATTTTATTTTACCCCGCCTCTGTGAAGGCTTATCTTTCTCTCTCTGTAATATATCTGTACCCAGATATCTAATGCTTCCGCTGACACTTGTATGCCATCGAGCTATATATTCGAGCCCTCGAGGCCCTGGCTTGTAATATTAAGCTTGTATGACTTTATTTATGTTTTAGAGTTGTGTTGTGATATCTTCAAGTGAGTCCTTAGGCTTGATCATGCGCATTTGCGTGTATGATTAGTGCACGATTAAGGCGGGGTCGTCACAGGTTGGTATCAGAGCCGACTGCCTCTAGGAGTCCCCCTTCCCAATTCCTTGGCCGAAGTTGAGTCTAGAAGTCAATAACTGATTTTACTAACTTGGCTGTGTGGCTTACGGGCCCACGTCGCCAACTGGGTGGTATTAGGATCTTTTATTCCTCGTCTTTACTCTGGGATTCTAATCTCTCATCTATTCGGGTTTAATAAAATTTACTAACACCGACATTTAGGATCTCGTTAATTCTATCCACCCGGAGAGCTGGATTCAGTGCGATTTCCCTGACTTTGATCTGATTAGTCTGATAATCATTTTCCTTTCCATTGTTTTGTTTAACCTTTCCTTCTGGGATCGGTTATGCTTCTCATTGTCTTATGACAACCCTGAACTTCTCTGTTTCAGATGGATCGACTGTTTCCACCGCGGCCTACGACCCAGCTTGTGCATCGCACTTGGGCTCGTGATGCCCCTGGATTTCCAGCTGTTTTGATCGCCCTCCTGAGTAGACTGGGTTACCGCTGGTATCCCGAGTACATGGTCTATGAGGTTTACCGCGAGTTCAACCAGGAACAGTACTATGCTGAAGTTCGGATTTATGATCAGCAGAACAACTCAGACACCAAGCTACACCTTTTTCACGGATTAGGCGTGACGATTGAGATGGCAGTACATGATGCCGCCTACTCTGCTGTCGCACGTCTCCGAGGAGAGCACAATGCTAACTTGGATGATACTGTGTTTCGGTACATTTCGTATGCACCTGTTGGAGATGCTACTGGATTTTACACAGCTATCTGTGCCCCGTACGAGTCTCGATGCTACGACCCGCAGGTTCTGATTCAGTGCACTCAGGCTCTGGATCGCACTGTTCGGGCTCTTGCCGTCGAGTTGTTCGCCACTCGAGCACGCTACTACGAGGCAATGACACAGTTGCTACCAGCTGTTCGTGCAGGGATACATCCGGAGGATATTCTATACCCACGCAGGACCGAGATGCCGCCAGGTATTGATTGGCCTGCAGTGGGAGGTCACACGCCTGCACGTGGACCTCTTCTTACAGTTCGAGACCGGGTTCTGCATCAGAGTGCACATGGAGCACAGGATCCTGCCGTGACGAACATTCGTCGTCCGCACTTGCAGTTACCCCGTTTCCGTGGTTTTCTCCGACGCTGATGTAGCCTTTGCTATGTCACGTTGTGTACTTCCTTACCGCGTGCCTGCGTGCCGCCTAGTGTGTCTCTAGTTTTTCAATTTGCGTCGTTATGATGCCCGATTTTAACCGACTGTGTATGGATCTGTATGTCTTAATGACTACTTTAAGCATCTATTGCACTCTTTCAATAATGTCGAGTTACCTCATGTTTATTGTTAAACACTTGCATAAGCTATCGCTGAAATACCCCTGTTGGAATAGCAGGATGGCTGACAACAACCCGCCACCGCCGCCACCACCTGATTACATGGCAGCGATGATGCAACAGTTTGAACTCAACCGCCAGTTTATGACGGGGATTATGCAGCAATTCCCTCGTCCTGATGCTAATCAGCAGCAACCATCCATTACCTTACCAGAGTTCATGAGGCTCAGTCCATCGTTTTTCCGCAACACAGTCAACCCACTGGATGCAGATGACTGGCTGCGTGATATCTCTCATGAGATGGAGTCTGCTGGCGTCGCCGAAATTAACTATGTCACTTTTGCGACATATCTTCTTAAGGGTCCCGCAGCCCAATGGTGGGCCACTCACCGACAGACTCTGCCGCCTGGTACTGTCGTCACTTGGGCAGAGTTCAAGATTGCTTTCCGTGCCCGCTACATTCCTCTAGCTGTCATAGCTAGGAAGAAGGCTGAGTTCCATAGCCTTGTCCAAGGAAACAAGACTGTGGAAGTCTATCAGCGCGAGTTTCTGGACTTATCTCGTTACGTTGAAGAGAAGTTTCGTGAAGGACTGCACCATGACATTCAGTTAGCCCTTCTTGTTCAAGATTACCCTGATTTCGCCACCTTGGTGAATAAGGCCACCATGGTTGAAACTGGACTTAAGAAGCACAAGGAAGCGTCCAGACGCACCCGTGAATCGGGCTCATCTTCGGGCTCGTCATCCCAGAAGCGACGTATCTGGTTTCCCCAAGGCATGTTCCGTTCAGCAGCCCCTGCAAACAGGCCCTCTTATGCTGCACCACGCCTGCCACCTCCACCACCGAGGCAGCCTCTGCCAACTCCAGTACTTCGAGCTCCAGCACCTCGTCCTGACAACGGACTATGCTTCAAGTGTGGCAAGCCAGGTCACCGTGCTAGAGATTGTTCTCAGAATCAGAATCAACTGTCTCTTCCCTCTGCTGGCCGTGGTATTGGCCGTGGTATTCCTCAACAGCGCAATTATAATGCCAGACCTTCTTATGGTCGTGGGCAGAGCTACCACGTCAACATGTCTGAAGCTCCAGTTCAACCAGATACTGTGATGGGTACACTTCTCGTTAATTCGGTACCAGCATCTGTTTTATTTGATTCAGGCGCATCGCATTCATTCATGTCAGAGCATTTTGCAATATTGCATGACGTAAAATGTGAAACACTACTCCACCCTTTAGTAGTGAACACTCCCGCGGGTCGGTGTCAAGCCACCATATTCAGCCCCGAAGTCAATATTATGATTGAAGAGAGAAATTTTCCAGCTTTCCCCATTATTCTGAAATCTTCCAAGATTGATCTTATCTTGGGAATGGATTGGTTGAAGGCTCATTACGCCTCAATCAATTGTGCCACTAAAGTCGTGCATCTCCTGCACCCATCGAATGAGATAGTGAATTATCAAGCTTATCTCATCCAGAACGCTGAGGCTCAAATTTATGCCTTAAATGCGTTGAATGCTTCTCCACTTGATGGGATCGAGAATATCCCAGTTGTCTGTGACTTCCCAGATGTTTTTCCAGAAGAACTTCCAGGAATACCCCCTGCTAGAGCTGTCGAGTTCGTCATCGACTTGAAGCCTGGCACCACTCCTATTGCGAAGCGTCCTTACAAGATGCCGCCGCACCACCTCATCGAGCTTAAGGAGGAAATTGATAAATCCTTAAGGAAGGGTTTCATTCGCCCTAGTTCCTCTGCCTGGGGAGCACCGTCTCTTTTCGTCAAGAAGAAAGATGGAACGAATAGGTTGGTCCAAGATTATCGTCCAATCAACCAGGCAACCATTCAGAATAAATATCCACTTCCCCGGATCAACGATTTATATGACCAACTCGCAGGATCTTCGGTGTTTTCTAAACTCGACTTGAGGTTGGGTTATCACCAGATCCGTGTCCGCGAAGAGGATATTCCAAAGACTGCATTCGTTACCCGCTATGGCTCTTACGAGTACACAGTCATGTCGTTTGGCTTAACAAACGCTCCAGCTACATTCTCCCGCCTAATGAATTACATATTCATGGATTACCTCGACAAATTCGTCGTGGTATATTTGGATGATATTCTGGTTTATTCGAAGAACAAAGAAGAACATGCTGAGCATCTTCGCCTTGTTTTAGAGAGACTTCGAGAGCACCAATTATATGCCAAGTACTCTAAGTGCGAATTCTGGCTTTCTGAGGTAACCTACCTTGGACATGTCATCTCCAAGGATGGTATCGCAGTTAACCCGGAGCGAGTTCAGGCTATTCTTGACTGGACCCCTCCGAAGAATGTCAAGCAAGTCAGAAGTTTTCTCGGGCTTGCAAGTTATTGTCGCCGTTTCATTGAGAATTTCTCCAAGATTGCCAAGCCCCTGACTAATCTACTCCACAAAGGCGTTAAGTTTGAGTGGACAGACAAATGTCAGGAAAGCTTCCAGACCCTCAAGGACAAGCTGACTTCTGCTCCAGTCCTTGCTCCTCCAGACTCTCGTAAAGATTTCGTGATCTTCTGCGACGCATCTCGCCAAGGACTAGGTTGTGTCCTAATGCAAGAGCGAAGAGTTATTGCTTATGCTTCGCGACAACTGCGTCCACATGAAGAGAATTACCCAGTGCATGACCTCGAACTTGCTGCTGTCATTTATGCTTTGAAGCAGTGGCGTCATTACCTCCTTGGTAATCGGTGTGAGATTTACACCGATCATCAGAGCTTGAAGTACTTATTCACTCAACCGGAACTTAATCTTCGTCAGCAGCGTTGGTTGGAAACAATCACCGATTATGACTGTGGTATTTCATACACTCCTGGCAAAGCTAATGTGATGGCTGATGCTTTGAGCCGCAAGTCATACTGTAGTAACCTCATGGTAAAACAAGCTCAACCCCAGCTATATGAAGAATTGCGCAAGCTGAATCTCTGCATTATTCCGCAAGGTTCTCTTAATAACCTTGTGATACAGTCAGATCTTGAGAAAGCTGTCAAGATTGCGCAATCTAAGGATACTGAAATTGACCTAATGAAGAAAGAGCTTCACCTTCAAAAGTACAGGGATTTCTCGATTGCTGAAGATGGAACCTTGTACTTCCGAGACCGCATTGTAGTACCTCGCTTCGAGCTGATGACTGACAAAGTAATGAAGGAGGCCCATGATACACCACTATCTATCCATCCGGGTAGTACCAAAATGTATCGAGATCTTCGTCAAAGGTACTGGTGGTCTAGAATGAAGCAAGATATTGCTCGTTATGTTGCCGAGTGTGACGTTTGTCGTCGCGTGAAGGCAGAACATTAAAAACCTGCTGGGATTCTGCAACCGCTCCCTATTCCTCTATGGAAGTGGGATAAAGTGCAAATGGACTTCATCACTGGTCTTCCCAAGTCTCAGAAGGGTCACGATGCTATTCTTGTCGTCGTTGACCAACTTTCCAAGGTTGCAAACTTTCTGCCAGTTAAGGAGACTATTACTGCTAGTCAGTTAGCAGAGCTATATATCTCCAGGATTGTTTCACTCCATGGTATTCCCAAGGAAATCAGTTCAGACCGTGGCAGCATTTTCACTGGCCATTTCTGGGAAAGTTTCCAGAAAGCAATAGGAACTCATATTACCTGGAGTTCAGCTTATCATCCACAATCCCAAGGTCAAGTTGAGCGTGTTAATCAAGTGCTTGAAGACATGCTTCGAGCCTGTGTTATATCTTTCGGTAAGAAATGGGAGGAATCTCTCCCGTATGCCGAGTTCTCTTATAACAACAGCTATCAAGCCAGCTTGAAAATGGCCCCCTTTGAGGTTCTTTATGGTCGTAAATGTCGAACCCCTCTGAATTGGTCAGAAACTGGGGAACGACCTCTTGTTGGACCGGACATTATTCAACATGCCGAAGAACAAGTCCGGATTGTCCGGGAGAATCTCAAAGCAGCTCAAGACCGTCAGAAGAGTAATTATGATCGCAAGCGATGGGGTGTGATTTATCAACCTGGTGATCAAGCCTATCTTCGTGTCACTCCAATGAAGGGCACCCGTCGTTTCGGAATTAAGGGCAAGCTAGCTCCTCGCTATATTGGTCCTTTCCGCATCGTGGCTAGACGTGGACAGGTGGCATATCAATTGGAGTTGCCACCGCAATTCTCCCATATTCATGATGTCTTCCACGTGTCGCAACTCCGAAAGTGCTTCAAGGAATCCCCGCACCGTGCAGTGGATCATGAGATGCTCGAGCTACAAGATGATCCTTCCTATAAGGAGCGTCCGATCCGCATCCTCGATGAAGCTGAGCGTCGTACTCGTCAGAAGACGACCAAGTTCCTAAAAGTGCAGTGGTCGAATCACACTGAAGATGAAGCCACTTGGGAACGCGAGGATCATCTTCGGGAAGAATATCCCGGACTCTTTCCTTCTACCTCCTAAATTCTCGGGACGAGATTTTCTTTTAGAGGAGGAGAACTTGTAACACCCCCTTGTAATAAGCTCTGTGACACCCTGTTAAAACTGCCAAGTCATGATCATTTGTAGTGCCAAGTCATAAGGGTTAATGATCCAATTCAAATTCACATATGAAAATCAACTCAAATTCAAAAGTGAAATATAAAATTGATCAAACACTGTTGGGAAAATATTCATTAAATGGCAAATAATTCAGGAACATTTCTAAAATCAACATCAAAATATTTGGAGTTGGACAAGTGACTCTAACTAGATGAAACAGCACCAAAACAGTAATATTTGATATATTTAAAATCATCTTACAATTCAAACCAACTTCAAATCTGCTCAAACCACTTTTTGGTGAGAGATAATATTGCATTGCAATATTTGGGCCAACTTCCACATTTTACAAAAGTGCACAAGTGCCCTAACTATTTCAAAACAGAAAAGATTAAAAGAAAAAGAGAAAAACAAAACAGAAAAATAAAAACGAGGCACTGTACACTGGGCCTTAGTGCACAGTGCCCCGAACCCCGGCCCAACAGGCCCACTCACCTCTCTCCCTCGCGCTGTCGTTCTCCCGCTGGTCGAGCGCGCGCGCGCCGGCGCGGCGCCGACACGTCGCCGCCCACCGACGGAACAGGAGGCGGAGGGGATAAGGGCGAAGTCGAGCCGTCCTCCCTGGCCACCCCGTTCACTCTCCCCTCTCCTCCCTCGCTCGCTCCGCCCCTCGCTCCCTTCTCAGATCCGGTGGCCGAGCGCCTCTGTCGCCGCGATCCGCCACCGCCGTGGCCAACGGCCTCCCCAACTCGTCTGCGTGCGCCTGGGAGGAGCACCGTGGTCGTCGGCGACTTCCCGAGCAGCTGGAGGGAGCGGAGGAGCACCGCATCGCCCGCGCGCGTGTCGTCTTCCACCTCGGGTCGCCGCCGAATCCTTCATCTCCGGCGAGCTGCTGCGGCTACTAAGCTGTCACGGGCCTTCCTTGGCCGCACGGTGAGCAGCCGCTGCCTCCTTCCCCTCTCTCCGTTCTGTTTCGACGCCGTAGCTAGCCTCCCCGCGAGCTCGAGCTCCAGCCGCCGTCGGTCATCGTCGCAGCCGGCGCTGCGGGCCGTTCCAATGGTCACCGACGCCGCCGTCCATCTCAGTGCGGTTCCTGCGCTCGAATGCGCCTAGTCCCGCGCTGAGATGAGCCCCGTAGCCCCGATTTCGTGCCTCGCCCGAAGAGCCTCGCCGCCGACGAGCTCCATGCGCTCAGCTCCGGCCACCGCAGCCTCCACCACCGCCACAGATCGCTTCGCCGTCGTCTTGCCGTTCGAACGCGACCGGCCCCATGCATTTTGGTGCATTGTAGCGGATTTCCGACGTCGGCCGCGCCCCTCCGCCGTGTCTGGAGGTCACCGGCGTCGAGCCGCCGGCCGCACTGACATGGCACCCACGTGGCACCACCTGGGCCACTGACTGGTGGGCCCAGGGACCCCGCGTTGACCCAGGTCAACGCGGGTCACTGTTCATACCAGTCTATGACCAGTGGGCCCGATGCGATTAATTAGGTTGATTAAGTTTAAAACTAATATGATAATTAAGATAGTCTATGACATGTGGGACCAGAAGCCTAATTAGCTAATTAGATTAGTTTAACTCACTGTTTAGGTAAACAGAGGCTGACATGTGGGTCCCACTGGACCCACATGTCATATTTGACTTAGTCAGCCGACTGTTGACTTGCTGACGTCAGCAGCACGTCATGCTGACGTCATAATACGTTTTTGCTAATTTAAAACAATTCCAGAAAATATTTAAAACTTCGGAAAATCATATCTTTTAAACCGTAGATCAGATCGAAAAACTTAAAACATGAAAGTTGCTCAGAACGACGAGCCGAGTCTGATCGTGCCGTCTGTTTCTTCATCGGAACCTCCTACGTAGAAGAACTCGTAACTCCGGGCCCGAATCCGGCAGATGAATAGTGCACACACATCCGTAATTAAATCCCAGAATAATCCTGAAAATAACTAAGTTGGCTTAGTTGCATATTTAGGCACCCCTGCACTGCATCATAGCATAGCACGCACCGTATTGCATTTGTTTGCATTATGTTTACCTGTTTCCTCCCCCTCTTCTCTCTCGGTAGACCCCGACGCAGACGTAGCTCCCGAGGCAGACGCAGCTCCGGAGTACGACTACGTCCCCGACGACACTACAGACGCTTTTGCCCTTGCCCCCGAGCAAACAGGCAAGCACCCCCATTTTGAGCATGTCTATATCGCCTATTCTCTTCTCTCTTATGCTTGCATTAGAACTGCTACTGCTACTATTTTCCTATATCTGCTGCATAGCCTGATTATTGTACCCTGCCTTGTTACCTTACTGGTTATCCTAGACTGCTTAGTTTAGGCTGGGTAGAGACACGACAGAGACCCCCACTTGATCCCGACTGCCCTGCTGGATATCAGAAGACCCGATCATCGGGATTGAAGACTAGACCCTGTCACCGCACATCACTTCTCCCTATGTTGCTCGACACTGCTGGGTTACCATCGAGTGCCGAGGGTGATACCTCGTCAGCACTTCTGATGTTAACCTTGTAGGTTAGTTACTCGGTCGTGGTAAGCGAGGGTGATTCCTCCTACACCACCCCGATAACGACATCGTCGCGCAACTCCTCGAGTGTGGACCTCGAGGGTGATTCCTCCTTCGTTCACCTTGATGATAACATCGAGCGGGAATTCCATCGAGGGTGATTCCTCAGGGTTCCCTTCGGTGTCAGACACACAGTTACTGTTGATGAGTGGACTTGCACTAAACCATGATACTAAAGACGGGTCGGCCCTGAGGGGTACCCGCGCGAGCTTAACGCGAAGTGATGTGGAGTCGGGTTGACCTGGATGGTGCCCGCGAGATAACTACGAGGCGTGGCCGGGCATTCTTAGCCCTTGCCGCAAGTCTTCGAGACGGGGCGACGGGGTCGCATCGTTCGTGAGTCTCTGCTCGTTTCCGCGCGCTCCTAATCCACTACGGTTTGGATATTTGATCCGAGGGGCCTCTGGCCCGATAGCACTAACCATCACGTGGGCATAGTATGGGCGTTCTGCGTCGTATACTTCAGCCGAAGCTTAATAGACGTCAGCAACTGAGCGGCACACGCTGGGTTGGACTGGGAACGCAACCGCGCTTGTATTAAGGGGTTGCTAGGTCTGCTCACCGGCGGTGTACGCAACGTGCAGGAGCGTCCGGGGCGATGGCCCAAGACCCCTGGGGGCATAGGTTAGTCCGGCGTGCTAACCTCTTTGTTAAGTATTTGGTCGGGTTGCGGCGTGTTGCTTAGCCAAGGCCGGGCATGACCCAGAAAAGTGTGTCCGGCCAGAGTTAAGCGAGCGTGGTGGGTAAGTTGGTGCACCCCTGCACGGAAGAAACTTCTATCGATAGCCTGTCCTACGGTAACGGACACTCGGAGTTGTATCCCGATCGGTACAACTAGAACATGTGATGAGAACTGGATAGTACGGCTCTGGGATTGCTTTCTCGCAGGGAGTCGAGAAAGGATCTCAGGTCGAGGTTGATGATACTACTACCATTACTTTACATTATGTTCATCTGATCTCTTCTAATGCTGCAAGACTGTCGAAGATTGTTGAAGATGCTAGTCTTCGATAGGACTAGGCTTCCCCGTCTATTCTGGCATTTCTGCCGCCCAGTCCACATATACAGCCATTCCTTTGAAAATTTTGCATATGTAGTGTAGATCCTTGCTTGCTGAGTACTTCGGATGAGTACTCACATTTGCTTTATTTTCTTTTTCCCCCATATTCAATTTGATGCCACCAGACGACGGAGCCCCCGAGTCAGACGCCCCATCCGACGACCAGTACTACTACCCGCCTGGCGAGTACTACTACTACGAGGAGCCGACTGACGACCAGGAGTAGGATTGGAGGGTCCAGGGCAGGAGGCCTACGCCTTTCGAACGTAGTATTTTATTTTACCCCGCCTCTGTGAAGGCTTATCTTTCTCTCTCTGTAATATATCTGTACCCAGATATCTAATGCTTCCGCTGACACTTGTATGCCATCGAGCTATATATTCGAGCCCTCGAGGCCCTGACTTGTAATATTAAGCTTGTATGACTTTATTTATGTTTTAGAGTTGTGTTGTGATATCTTCAAGTGAGTCCTTAGGCTTGATCGTGCGCATTTGCGTGTATGATTAGTGCACGATTAAGCCGGGGTCGTCACAGGTGCTTAACTGCATTACTTAACATAGGTTCTAGCAGTCTCATGTACTGCAACATAGCAGTACCATAACTTAACATACACATTTGCTGCAACACTTAACATAGCCATCACTACAGTTACCATAACTTAAACAGTTCATATATGACTGCACAAAATATACTCCTACCATCAACTTGCAAGGCCTGTTATATATATAGGCCTACTTACTTACTTATCCAGAGCACCACTTCTCTTTCTTCAAGCCTCCAGAATGGCCTTGATTTGCTCAAGCTTTTCCTTGCTCCCATGGCCAGCATTGAGCAGATCAGCAACAACTTTCTCCAGCTCCTTCTTCTCTTGTGCAAGACGATCCCTGTCCACCTTGATCTCTTTCATAGCTTTCCTAGTGTTCTGAATTATGTCTGCCTGGGCATTAAGGATACACTTCTGCTCCTTGGCTAGCCTAAGCTTCTCCATCTTCACCTCCATCTCTAGCTCTTCCTTCTTCTTCTCACATTTCTCTGCATCCATTGCTTTCTGGTAGTCCACCTTGCCTACACCATCCTGCCAGCCAAACATCTTGGTAACATCATCAACCATCTTATGATACTCACTGCAGAGATCATCATACTCCTTCTTCAACTTGGCTATCTCATTCTCATATGCATTCTTGTCTTGAATCCTGCCAAGGTTTTGCTCATGGAACATTTCCCACAACTTGATCAGGCAGTTCTTAAGTGTGTCAGGCCAGACAGGGTCAACCCACTTAACTACACCATAGTTCAAACCTCCCTGTGCAATAAAAGAAAGTAAATTAACAATTCTAATTTCATAAATGAATTCAGTTAAGTCAGACAGAAACAATTTGAGTTCAAATATAGTACACACAGTGACCTAACCCTAACCCTACACAGTGAACTAATCTGTTGCTTCATATGACCTGAGAGAGCAATGAACTAAATCATCAGTGTTGATACTCACCTGAACAGGGCATCCATAAAACCTCCTTCCAGTTTTAGCACCTTCAAAAGCCACACACTTCCTAGGCATCATCTAGTGCAGTGTGCACTTGGGAACAGCCTTCATGGGAGCACCACAGAACAATGGGTCAGGGATGGTGTCAGGTGTGTCCTACATACAGATGGGAGAGGATGGTGATAGATCAATGGATGCAGTGACAGATCAATCAATCAGTAGCTAATCCAATGAATCAACCAAAGATCCCAGGCCTGAATCCCAAATCCAGTGACCTAACCCTAACCCTAGAAAATGGCAGAGGAGGGAGGAGAGGATGAAGCTTACAAAGTATTCCATGTCCATCAGGTTGGCCCCCATGCTGTCGTCGTCCGAGCTCTCATCACCATCATTCCAAGAAGGCATCCTGGCCGGCGACGAGGAAGAGAGGTGGCCGGCGGCAATGGCGAGCTCGAGGAGAGGGGAACAGAGCGAGGCAGAGAGTGAGTGAGCGAGTGAGGGAGGGGAGTGAGCGAGTGAGCCGCGATTGGTCGCTTTTGACCTGGTCGGGACGGTTGCACCCTAACGGCCGTTAGGCAACGCGCGCCGTCGCCCGTGTCCCACGTGGACCTGACATGCGGGCCAGGGATGTCATAACCGCGTTTAAAATGTAACGATTCGGTCACTTGGGTTTTCTGGAACAGCCAGCCAAAAAAGTGGTGGTTTTATGAAAAATTAAAAAAAGCGGTAGTTTTTTGGAACGATAGCCTGTAATGTGGTAGTTTTTTGCTATTCACTCGTAATAATTACCTCCATGGATGGATGCAGGCACGTGCGACATTCCCGTTGGCCATGAACGGCTGTTAGGTGCTTTTTTCGTTTTGTAGTGACCATGCATATATGTACGCGCCTACGTACGTACGTACGGACTCGCTTGCAAATTGTATTGTTTTCATCTGCTTGGAAAAAACAACATGCAATTGTTCTTGTAACTTTTACCGCTCCTAACTAGTTTGAACTAAAACCACGACGAGTAATTTGGAACGGAGGTAGTACGTACGTGCCGACCTACCAATCAACCCATGCTTGCATGCATGCAGGCAGTTTCTTTATTCTTTCCATTTTTTACTTTTTTATTTTCGTGTGCGATGGACAGTGAAAGTGAAAGGAGTATTTTGGTTGGAGATACCACCGAACAAGTACAGTGAGCGTACTGTACGTACGTACGTACATATGCAGTGGTGTCTGCCTCCCTCCTGGGGAAGGGAAGGACGCTTGCCTCGTGAGCACGCATTATTTCTCCTTGCCCTCTCTATATTTGCTTGCTTGCTTGCGTGTGTACCGGGACCCGCCAGGGCCACTATCCTGTCACCTCTACTGCTACCAACCTACTAGCTGGTACTCGTCGTACCAACCAGCGATGCACCATGCTGTCAAAAAGAAAACAGCCATGCAGCACTGTTCCGTTTCATTCCCCTTCTCATGCTGGTTCGATCGTCTTCGATGCAGAAAATGTGCTCTAACCATTTCAGAAAGTGCAATGCATGTTGCTATGACACTAACTTCGATTCAATTTATTAGCCATTGCAGGCATACGGCAAAATCATATGGTCTAAATCGAAGAGCTCCTTTTCGCGGAGAAGATCTCTCTTGTTGCATCGAAATCATACGGTCTAAATCATACGGCAAAATCATATGGTCTAAATCGAGCTCCTTTTCGCGGAGAAGATCTTGTTCATTATTATGTATTTCAAGAAAAATAGGAAAAGCATAACTAATTACGTAAACAAGAAATGTAATGTGTCCATCTCTCTTGTTGCATCCAAGACCTTAGTATCTTTTAAGGACCTAGGATACATTTCTTTATTCTAAAAGTCATGATTTTCTATATGCTGTTGTACCCTTATTTTTGTCGAAGCCAAAACAAGAGGACATAATATTATATTATGGAAACTCTATCGCCAGAACATGCCCTTGCTGGTCACTCAGCGTGACGGCACAATTGAGTTCCCAGGGTATTTTTCTAGCAACTTTCTGTTTTCTCATTTTCTTTCACAAAAAAAAAAAAACATAGCCACATATGCCAAGATGGACGGCCAGGAGAGATGTCACGTGCGAGCCAAAATTGAACGTTCGCGCGCTAGCAACGTTCATTATTCATGTTAGGTGGTGACTATCCCTCAATGGGATATCTGAATTGAAATATTTCCTTTCTCGCTCCCGTGCTGCTCCCACAAGCATCACAGGGACGCCCCAAACCCTAGGTCCAGCCAGCCGCCCCACATGCCTCCGCCTTCCCCCTGCCGTCGCCGTTCTTCTGCAACGGCACGCTGGAGATGGCGCGAGCTTGGCGGCACGATGCTTTGGGTGGAGGAGTGCAATGGTCCTCCGCGCAGCAGCTTGACATGCTCGGCTATGTGGTGGTCTAGGCGGCGACTGGCACACCTTATGCCTGGGCCTAGGACTGCCTTGGATCCAGGCTTTGCCTAGCTTCTTCCTTCATTTTTAAATGCAAAAGAAGGATATCGTCATAACTCATACGAATAGTTTTTGATGGACAAAAGTTTAGATGAACCTGCATTGACCAGTTCATCACTTATTTTCAAAATTTTGCTGAAAATTTAGATAAATTCTATTGTCTGTGCATTGATTACTGCTCGAGCCTACGTACAGTTGTTCACGAAAAATTAGTTTTGACCTCTGCCAGCCAATTGCTGCTATTTATATGGTATACAAGGATAGTTTCTTACACAATGTGCCTCCATCATACTAGACCAAGGTAAATAGGTAAATAATCTAAAAAAAGGTGGAAAATCGGCAAATTTATACAGGGTCGCACTATTTTATGAAACTAGAAAAAATTTGTTGCATTTCGACTTGACCAACCTTAACATTTAGATCATTGGATCAAACTCATACTTAGATCTCTAGTTAAAATATGTGAAGGATGAGAAGAGTAGGTGCGGGACCTAGGTGAGTGAGTGACAAGTGCGTGCATGGGGCTGCACGAAAGGAAGCAGATGTAATCCATGGCATCTGTTTATTGCGCAACAGCGAGATGCAGCAGGCTTCCTGGCTCTCACTTTCACATATCCTCTGCTCTGCTCTGCTCTGCTCTTGTAAGTGTACCATGCATACAGTACACTACACAGGAGGTACATACAAATACGTGTCCATGCGTAGGACTACAAATCGGGAACCACGTACGGGATTCACACGTTGCGTTGCTAATTTACTTCTCTATTTATAAACGCCTACTTGTGAGTAACATGTTCAAGTCTGACTTTTTTTTTTATAAACGCATGACCCAGATGGGAAAGAGGTCATTCCAGACTCAATGTGAAGCATCCACATCCAGACTCCATCGTCTCGTCACATGCTATCTACTCCCTCCGTCCGAAAATACTTGTCGGAGAGATGGATCCATCTCTCCGACAAGTATTTTCGGACGGAGGGAGTACAAGAATGCATTCCATCTATCGTAGTTAAATCTTAGTTGTAAGACTATTATGACGATACTTCGTGGATTTTTAATAAAATGGCTGCATGCATCGTCATGATGCAGAGGCCGGGGGTATGCCTCCATTTCCAAAAAAAAAAGTTAAATCTTAGTTAAATTCGCATCTAAGCACTACTGCTGCTTATGATCCCGCCAAACTTTATGCCTATGGTACTGTAATATGTGGTTAGAACCGTCGCTGGGCCATTTCCGAAACCTAGCTACAAACCTTATTACTATGGGTGTGTAATAATATGTCGTCAGAACCGTTTCCGAATCCCGCAATCCTTATGGCTATATGTTTTTACCCGACGTCCTTTTTCCGTTTGTGAATTTCAACCAACGTAGCAATTATATTCCATGGCCGTTTTTAGGTAATTTTTTCATGCGTGTTTTGTGTGAGCGTGTGTGTGCCGATGCCACTCAAGTATATATCGTTTGGTTCGAGAGGCACATTGAAAAATCACCCTTAAATGTCTGCCAAGTTTTGACTTAAACAAACAAATAGTTAAATCTAATGATAAACACAATCACTCCCTCCGTCCCAAAATTCTTGTCTTAGGTTAGTCTAGATACGAATGTATCTAATACTAAAACGTGACTTGATATATGGTACTGATTTGGTCAATTTGTTAGGCTGTATCCAAGCCTTGGTAGCGCCATTTTGTTTGGAACGCCGGCATGTTCAGGACATATTTTGTTCAGGACATATAGTACATGTATGTACGTACTCGTTCTCGATCAAGGATTACCGGCCGGCTCGATCCCTCGTGTGCACCGCTCATTTCCCTTGTGTTTGGCGGCTACATACATCATCTCCTTGTGTTTGGTTGGTTTGTGCACGTCTTTCCCTTTGGAGGTGGCCTATATATGTATGCTGTGATCGTATACACTAGGCCAGTAGGCCTGGCTGCTGTAGTGTCTCTGTAGTACTCATTCCGTTCGGAATTACTTGTCTCGGAAATGGATGTATCTCTAGATACTTGTCTCGGAAATGGATGTATTTCTAATTACTTGTCTCGGAAATGGATGTATGAGTATTTCGTACCCGGCCGTAAGGTGGCTCTTTCTGCTGCATGCAGCCGGCGAGTGAAGGAGGGCCCGTGGGGCTCCAACGTGACTGTCCCCAGCATATGCATGCATGTTCAGGACCGGCAAACAAGCAAGGAAGGCAGCGATCGATCGGCAGTACATCACGGAGTAATTGGAACCCCGCCCGGCCGCCCGCCAATCCAAGCAAGGGTATACTGACGACGACGGTTTTGCCGTCAGCACTGCACTGCTATTTTCTTTTTTACCACTTAATATTAGTATATGCACAACTAAATCATTATAAATCAAAAAAATATATGTAAATTTGCAGAAAATTAAGATATATCTATCTACACTAAAATATTAAATATTTGTGTTGAATAAAAGTTAAGAAAAAAAATTAAAAACCAAGTAGATCTAACTTATCCCTCCTATAGTGTTTCGCTGGAGAGAAGTATAGTAGCGCCGGAATCCCTAAAAAAATTTCATCTGACCCTAGCATATGTTTACAAATGTGGTTGAAGGTTTAGTTAGGCAACATCTAGCTCCCGGGTGCAAGCCTGTTCACACGCATACGATAACACTTTGAAAGATCCTCCATGTGTAGGACGAAACTCCCACCGAGGGTCAAACGGAGGTAACCGGTGGAATCTTGGGCTCAACCTTTGTTTCCCATGTTGGTATGCCCTAAATAAACCAAAACAAAGAAAAAAGTCCATTGGTCAACCCACGGACGGAGAAAGCTAGCAGGTCCCTCGGTACAGGGTTTCGCTGGAGGAAGGGCACCGGAGCGCCGGAATCCCTCTGAAACTTGCATGTGGACCTAGAATATGTGTGCAAGTGTGGTGGAAGGTTGGTAGATGCAATATCTAGGTCCCGGGTGTGGCCCTGTTCGCACACATGGGATGGCACATAGCAAAGCGCTGAACCTGTCGGTGGAATCTCCCGCTAAGGGTTAACTAGAGTGAATATGGTGTTAGAATGGACCCAACCTGTAACACCCCTGTGTAATAGCCACTGTGATCAACTGCTAATATTGCCAAGTCATATCATTTGCAGTGCCTAGTCATAATGGCTAACCAAAATAATTCAAACTCCAATCTGAAAATCAACTCAAATTCAAAAGTGAAATATGAAGTTGCTCAAACACTGTTGGGAAAATGTTCCTTAAACGGCAAATAATCCAGGAACATTTGTAAAACCCTCATCAATAAAGTTGGAGTTATACAAATGACTCAAACAAGATGAAACAACACCAAAACAGCACTATATAATTCATTTAAAATAATATCAAATCCAAAAGAATTCCAACTTTGCCCAAACCAATTTTTGGTGAAAAGAAATATTGCATTACAATATTTGGGACAACTCTCACATTTCACAAAAATGCACAAGTGGCCTAACTATTACCAAATCAGAAAGGAATAAAGAATACAGATTAAGAAAAATAGAAAAGGCCTAAGCGACACTGTGCACTTAAGCCTGTGCTACAGTACCTGGAGGCCCAGCCCACCGCGACCTCTTTCTCCCTCCTCCCCTCTCTCTCCATCGCCGTGTCATCCCGCCTGTGGACGCGCCGACGTTGGTCCGGCCGTTCGGCGACACCTCGACGTTCCACCGACGCGCGGGGGGATAAGGATGAGCCAGGGCGTTCCCCCTGGCCTCCCCGTTCATTTCCCCTTCCTCTCTGCTGCTCTCCCCCCTCGATCCCCTTCGTCACCGAGCGCCGTCACCGCCGCCCTCCGTCGCCACCGCGGCCATCTGCGGCGCCTCACCTCGCCAGGATGCCGTGAGCGTCCGGCGTCGTCCTCCACGACGAACGGTGCCCGCTGCTGGAGCGGGGAGCCATCACAGCCCCGGATCCGCCTCGCCCCCTTCCGCTTCGGCTCCGGCTTCTTCTTCTCCGACTACGGCGACGCAGCTGCAGCTACTAAACCCCCCAAGGGCCACCGTGAGCCGCACTGTAAGCCGCCGCGTCGAGCCCCTCTTTTCCTCCTTTCTTCCCGCACTCGTAGATGCCGTTTCCGTAGTGCCTGATCTGCGTGCCGCCGACGAGCTCGCCACCGTAACCACACGCGCCGCCGAGCTCAGCCGAGCATGACATCGTGCTCAGCACGCTCGCAGGAGCCCGACGAACCCCCCTAGCTCGCTTTACCATGCACCGTTGCGCCACTTTCGTTTGGTCCCGAAATCCGGCGCCGCCCGCGAGCTCACCGCCGACGATTCCGGTCGAATCCGGCGACGAGACCACTCCCACACGACGCACGAGCTTCTTAGCTTTCAAACGCACCTAAGCACGGCTCGAACCGAGCCCTGTAGGCGATTTCCGACGCATTCCGACGATCGGCCGCCGCGAAAACGGTCGCCGGCGCAACCCCGGCGACCCAGCTGACATGGCTGGCGTGGGGTCTACCCTGGGACACTGACCAGTGGGCCCCCTGGCCATTTTGACCATGTTGACCATGGTCAACCGTGGTTACTATTCCCCCTCTGACCATGACATGTGGGCCCGGTTGATTAATTAGCTGCTAATGAATAATTAGTTAATCTTGTTAGTTAGATGACTCACTGATAGCCCGGGCCCACTAGCTAAACCCCTTTGTTAGTTTAAATTAAATGCTGATTAACCCCCCCTGAGGCTGACAGGTGGGCCCCACCTGTCAGTTTGACCAGTCAGCGTCACTGTTGACCTGCTGATGTCAGCAACACGTCATGCTGACATCATAATTCAATTCTGTTAATAAAATTAATTCCAGAAAATCAATTAAACTTTAAAAATTCATATCTTTTAAACCGTAGCTCAGATCGAAAAAGTTAAAACATGAAAGTTGCTCAGAACGACGAGACGAGTTTGATCGTGCAATCTGTTTCCTTGCCGGAACCTCCTATGTAGAAGAACTCGTAACTCCAAGACTGATTTCGGTAGATGAATAGTGCACACACACCGGTAAATAAATCCCACGTTAATTCTAAGAATAACTAAATTGACTTAGATGCATATTTAGGCAACCCTGCACTGCATCATAGCATCGCACGCACTGTGTTGCATCTGTTTGCATTATATTTACTTGTTTCTTCCCCCTCTTCTCTTTCGGTAGACCCCGACGTTGCCATAGCTCCTGAGGCAGACGCCACTCTGGAGTACAACTACATCCCCGACGATCAGGCCCTTGCCGTCGAGCAGACAGGCAAGCACCCCCATTTTGAGCATTCCGATATCGCCCACTCTCTTCTCTCTTATGCTTGCATTAGAAATTACTGCTGCTACTGTTGTCCTATATCTGCTGCATAGCCTGCTTTATTGTAGCCTACTTTTGATAACTGCATGTTCTCCTAAACTGTTTAGTATAGGATGGGTAGAGCCTTATCAGAGACCCACTTGTCCCGACTGCCCCGCTGGACTCTCAGAAGACCCGAGCAACGGGATCGAAGATCAGACCCAGGCACCGCACGTCACTTCCCCTATGTTGCTCGACACTACTGGGTTATTATCGAGTGCCGAGGGTGATACCTCGTCAGCACTTTTGATGATAACCTTGAAGGTTAGTTAGTCGGTCGTGGTAAGCGAGGGTGATTCCTCCTACACCACCCCCGATAACGACGTCGTCGTGCAACTCCTCAAGTGTGGACCTCGAGGGTGATTCCTCATTCGTTCACCTTGACGATAGCATCGAGCGGGAATTCCATCGAGGGTGATTCCTCAGGGTTCCCTTCGGTGTCAGGCACACAGCTACCCTGGATATTATGACTTGACTTTGAACCATGTTACTAAAGATGGGTCGGCCCTGAGGGGTACCCGCGCGAGCATGAATGCGAAGTGATGTGGAGTCGGGTTGACCTGAGAGGTGCCCGCGAGATAACTACGAGGCGTGGCCGGGCATTCTTAGCCCTTGCCGCAAGTCCTCGAGACGGGGCGACGGGGTCACATCGATCATGAGTCTCTGCTCGTTACCGCGGCTCCTAATCCACTAACGGTTTGGATATTTGATCCGAGGGGCCTCTGGCCTGATAGCACTAATCATCACGTGGGCATAGTATGGGCGTTCTGCGTCGTATACTTCAGCCGAAGCTTAATAGACGTCAGCGACTGAGTGGCGCGCGCTGGATTGGACTGGTTACGCAACCGCGCTTGTATTAAGGGGTTGCTAGGTCTGCTTCCGGCCGCCCACGCAATGCGCAGGAGTTCCCGGGGCGAAGGCCCAAGACCCCTGGGGGCATAGGTTAGACCGGCGTGCTGACCTCTCTGTTAAGTATTTGGTCGGGTTGCGGCGTGTTGCTTAGCCGAGGCCGGGCATGACCCAGAAAAGTTTGTCCGGACGGAGTTAAGCGAGCGTGGTGGGTAAGTTGGTGCACCCCTGCAGGGAAGAAACTTCTATCGATAGCCTGTCCTACGGTAACGGACACTCGGAGTTGTATCCCGATCGGTACAACTAGAACGGAACTTGAGATGGGAACTGGATAGTATATCTCTGGGATTGCTTTCTCGCAGGGAGTCGAGGAAGAATCTCTGGCCGAGGTTGATGACATTACTGCTATACTTTACATTATGTTATTCTGCTCTCTTCTAATGCTGCGAGACTATTGAAGATGCTGAAGATGCTAGTCTTCGATAGGACTAGGCTTTCCCCCTCTATTCTGGCATTTCTGCAGCCCAGTCCACATATACAGCCTCCCCTTGAAAATGTTGCATATGTAGTGTAGATCCTTGTTTGCTGAGTACTTCGGATGAGTACTCACGTTTGCTTTATTTTCCTTTTCCCCCCTTTATCCCTTTGTCGCATCCAAACGACGGAGCCCCGGAGCCAGATGTCCCCGTCGACGATCACTTCTACTACCAGCCCGGAGAGTACTACTACTACGAGGAGCCGACCGACGACCAGGAGTAGGATTCGGAGGGTCCAGGGCAGGAGGCCCATGCCTTTTCGATCGTAGTTTTTATTTTGCCCCGCCTTTGTGAAGGCTTATCTCTCTGTTCTATAATATATCTGTACCCAGATATCTGATGCTTCCGCTGACACTTGTATGCCATCGAGCTATGTATTCGAGCCCTTGAGGCCCTGGCTTGTAATATTAAGCTTGTATGACTTTATTTATGTTTTAGAGTTGTGTTGTGATATCTTCAAGTGAGTCCTTAGGCTTGATCGTGTGCATTTGCGTGTATGGTTAGTGCACGATTAAGCCAGGGTCGTCACACAACCCTTGTTTTGCATGTAGGTATGGTCTAAACAAACATAAATGGAGATAAAGTTACATCGGTCAAACTTCGTTGGCGGCCAGTCAAAGGGGTAGATCTGCGGGTCCCCCGGTAGAGGGTTTCGCTGGAGGAAGGGCACCGGAGCGCCGGAATCCTTCGAAAACTTGCATGTGGCCCTAGCATATATGTGCAAGTGTGGTGGAAGGTTGGTAGATGCAATATCTAGGTCCCGGGTGTGGCCTTGTTCGCGTACATGGGATGACACTTAGCAAAGCGCTGAACCTGTAGGTGGAATCTCCCGCTAAGGGTCAACCGGAGTGAATATGGTGTTAGAATGGACCCAACCCTTGTTTTGCATGTAGGTATGGTCTAAACAAACATAAATGGAGATAAAGTTACATCGGTCAAACTTCGTTGGTGGCTGGTGATGCATGTAAAATGTATACATGAACTTGAGGCTCATGTGCCGTCTTTGAATTGTTTCAAAATCATCCATTTTGTGTATGCTCAAAGCTCATGGGGAAGTAAGTTGTGGAGGTCATCCACGAACTTGAGACACAACCAACCTTGTTAGGCTAGAACAAAAAGAATTGCACGCAAAAGATGGGGAAAAAATCCTCCAAACCAAGGGTGGAAAATTTAGGAATAAAGAAGCAAATGAATAGGTATGAAAAGGAGAAGGAAGGTAGCATAGTATGAATAAGTGCATTCAAATAAGGGATGTCCCTGGAGTGAAAAAAAAGCAAAAAGTGTCAATGAAAAGAAATAAGCCAAAAGTGCCAAATAAAGATGCTAATGATAGGGGCAATGGGATCACACACTTGCCAACCGTTGACATGAGCTGCACCACTCAAAATTATTTTCCTCTTTTATTACTATGTTTGTAGTTCAAGGACTGGCACATGTATTTCCCTGCTTACTATCTATTGTTAAAGAGTCTACCTACCTCCTTCCCACCTTTAAGTTGTCAACTAAAGATGCTAGCAATCCCCTTTGTGTATGCTTTCATTATGAGTGTTCAAATGTTGAGGGATTGGAAAGAAACAACATTGATTTGTATATTTAGTTTGCAAGCAAGCATGGTGAAATTACAACTTGAGCATTGAAAGAATCAGAGGCTTCAAACACCTTATCATAATGATTCAATCAAAGGCGATGCGAGAACTTTGTTGTTTGCCACTATGTCTTTAATCTTGATTGAATAATATTGCTATATAGTATCTATCTTGCAGCATGCATCATACCTTGAACATCAACAAAATACAGTTTTGCTAAGATTTTGCTATTCATTAAAGAAGCTATGGTGTAGATACTTGATCTTATTTAACGGTCATGCATGTATAGAGCAAAGTTCTTGTCAAAGTCTTTTTATCGCTTCTGCACTGCGTTTGAGTTGCTTGAGGAAAAGCAACGAGCTAAGCTTGGGGGAGCTGATGCATCCAAAATGCATCTACTTTTCCAAGTACTTTGCTCATAGTTTTGCTCCGGAATCTGACCAAATATGAAATAAACCTGCAGAATCTGACGCTGTTTTTAGCAAAAACCTTCTTTCTGTCTTTTGGCGCAGGTACCTTTGGAAATAAATTCTGGGAAAATTCTGGGGATGTTTTTTATGGAAAAGAAGCAGTTTGAGAGGAAACCGGAGACCGGGGGCCACCCGGCCTGCAAACGAGACCAGGTGGCGCGGTCCAGGAAGGGGACCGCGCCACCCAGGCTCGCTCGGCCCTCGAACGTCGCCTCGATCTCCCCTTTGGCGTACCTCCTTATATACCCCAAAAACCTATGTTGCCAGGGGCACGGAGCTTTTCGCAAAACAGAGCACCGCCACCACCATGATCTTCGTTTTCGGAGCTAGATTGATCCTGTCTCTCCACTCCGGAGAGGGGGATTTCGAGGGTTTCTTCACCGCCATCATCACCGACACCATCTCCATCAACCATATGCTTGATCTCCATCACCATGTGTGAGTAGTTCTCTGTAGGCATGTGAGGTGCTTGGGGATTGGATGAGATTGATCATGTAATAAGTAATAGGAGTCGAGATTTGAGGTGTTTATCTTGAGAATATTCTTGTATGGGTGTTGATGCACTTTTGCCATTCTTAATGCTTGTTACTAGGGCTCGAGTGACATGATTTCAGTACTGAACTCTTATTGCTTCATCATATATATGAGTATTGGTATCTATCTGCAAAGTGTATTACCTGCTATTATGTTGATCCTGCGACCCCCAAGGTGACAGGTGGGGATATCAAGGGGAATATGTTTTAGTTTGAGGATTATGTGTGTTCATGAAGTGTTAATGCATTGTTCCGGGCTATTCGAAAGGGTAGACCTTAATTACCTGTAGTTCCAAGTTGGCCCCGGTGAAATGGGCATGTAGGACAATAGATGTTATGCAAATTCTCTTGGTTAGTACGCATAACTATATTTGGGACACACACCTGATGGCCTGCAAGAGCACAGGATCAAAGTAGCACAAATTCGAGTAAGTAAAGTATCGATCCCACATGGAGTAAGAAGAAAAGAGGGCCTTGTTTTCCAGTTAGAGTGTCACAAGTTCTAACCAGTTTTGCAAAAGACTCAAGGAAGCAAAAACAAATAGGAAAAACCAAGCAAATAAAAGATGGAGGTGATGATGGTGATTGCAAATAAAAGTGGAAAAGTGCAAGTATGAAAGCAAATATATTTTTGTATTTTCGAAATTAATTAAAGCTGAAAATAGAACAACTTGCAAATAAAGTTTTAAGGTGTTTCTTATGTTTAAAAGTGGACCGGGGTTCATAGTTTCACTTGTCTACTCTCTCATAACACGGTGGATCCATAAAACAAAGATAAGCATGATATTGTATTAATTGAAATAGGTAAAGTGTTGGATAGCATTCATATGGGCATCACGTCTTCAAATATATAATGAAACCTCATCTAACTTATACTCCTCCAAAAGGGAAAACTCCATGCATTCAGATTTAAGTAAAAATAGAGTATAGCCTTAAGCACTTTCGACATGATGTTGAATAAAATATGCACGCTCCCGCGAAGGAGGCTACCTTTTCTATCACTAGGCAACAACCAGCATAAATATTCATTTATCCCTAGTGAGGCAATTCATGATAGTTCCCAAGCTTTCTCTCACTGCCCGTTCCCTTACCAATCCTTGCTCCATCTAACACACACGTTCCCCCACACATGTCCTATGCATACTAGTTTGATCAAAACGAGTACTTAAGAATAGGGTACATAATATGCATCTATTCATACATCCAAAACCAAACCAAAAATTTCAGATCTCAAATAGCAAACTTGATAAAACCAAAAGATCCACCAAAGGGGCGATTACAAAAGTATGACCATGATCATGGGGGGAGAAGATCACATGGCCATTGAATAGTTGAGTGTACAAATTGAGAGAGAGATAGATCAAGTTACTCCCACAAGCCCATAGTCCAGAGGTGGACTACTCCCTCCTCATCATGGATACAGCAGTGATGTTGTTGGAGAGGATGGCGATGCTCCCGGCGGCTCCGGCAGTGGTTCCCCCTCCAATCTTGGCAGCTTCAGATCTCTATTTTGGTGTTTTCCTCTCCGCCTCTGCCTCCTTCGGGAACGCGTCGGGGGGGTATTTTTATTGTCGGTTTTAGGTCAAGACGAAGCCTTCGAGGCGAAGAAAGTCGGAAGGCGGCACACGGAGGGCCAGGTGGGCCCCACCCCGTGGCCAGGGTATCAGGCCGCGTGGTGGGCCCCATCTCCGCCTCCGTGGCTCGTTTCGTCGATTCTTCTTGCTCCCGGATCTTCTCGTGATGGAAAAATATCTTGGTAAAAATCTCACGCCTTTTTGACTTCGGGTCGGGCTCTGAAAGTAACAAATATGAAAATAGGCATATTCTGCCAGACAGATTAGATTACCAAAAATAGGGATTCTCTCGGGAAATCCCCAAAAATAAACTAAAACATGAAAAATAAAGAAAATATGATGGAAATAACACAACAAACTAGGGAGTTTGTGCAATGCATTTTACATGCATCAGCATCCCCAAGCTTAACCCATGCTCGTCCTCGAGTATGAAGGTGATAACTAAGCATGAACTTCATAGTTTGTTGTCAATAAATACACATGCAAGTAATGACAATTAAGACTCAAAGTATAATGGTTCATTGATAAGTAAATGACAGCAAACAAGCATCATATGAAGTAAAAGAAAACATAAACATCATGTGTGAATAAGAATAAACATATCTTGCATAATAGTAAATGAACAAGTACTATGGACAATAAAGCAAACTGAATGTGCAAGTGCATGTGCATTGTGTGTATTGTCCTAACTTTGGACTTAGAAGAGAGAATGTTTTATATGAGAGAACTTTGTCTCTTGACTCAAAAAGAAGAAGAATGTAAGCATGGATCATTCATGTGCTAAATCTTTGAACAATAATAGAAGAAGTAAAACATAGTTTTTGTAGAAGTGTGTAGCTCATGTCAACGGTTATCATAAGTGTTGAGTCTCATTGCCCCTATCATAAGCATCTTTAAAGTGGAGTAAATGTTAATGTAAGAGTTAATATAGATATTGCATCATTGGCATAAAAATTGACTTGTCTCATGTCCCTAACTATGAGTACTTACACCACATGCCGCCTTGTTAGTCCTCAAGTCCACAAGATCATCATATGCATAAAGTGTCATCAAAAACAAGAAAAGAGGTGCCCCTTATCCCTTTGTACAAGTGGTCCTTGCCCCCTGAGCTCCAAGGTAGACCATCCATACTCCAATGATAAGGCAATCAAACTATCCACTTCTCCACATGCCCTTTTATTTCCCCTTTTTACAGGTGTTTTATTATGGGTAGTTTCATAAAAGCAAATAGCTGAAAACTTCCACCATGACACATGACTTATATGTTGGCCACTCTAAGCTCATATTTCTCACATATATGCATACTCCCTTGTGTCCCTTCATAGAATCAAGTTAGGCCTAGAACACCGGTAAGCATCCAAAAGTTAAATGATCATGATATCAACCAAAATAACTAAGGCCAAGTTGAAAATGTCCACCTTGTAAGCATGGCTTGATTAACTCCTCAACCTTTTTGTCAAATCAACAATAAATTGTTGGAAATATGCCCTAGAGGCAATAATAAAGTTGTTATTATCATATTTCATGTTCATGATAAATGTTTATTATCCATGCTATAATTGTATTAACCGGAAACCTTGATACATGTGTGGTGTAATGAACAAACAAGGAGTCCCTAGTATGCCTCTATTTAAACTAGCTCGTTGATTAAATGATGATCACGGTTTCCTGATCATGGACATTGGATGTCGTTAATAACGGGATCATGTCATTGGATGAATGATGTGATGGACACACCCAAAACAAGCGTAGCAATAGATCGAGTCACTAAGTTCAAATTGCTGTAGCTGATGAAACGAAGTAACCCAATCCTTAGACCATTAGATCATGCAAATCACTAATACCGGAAGGGTACTTTGTGGACATCAAACGTCACACCGTAACAGGGTGATCATAAAGGTGGCTTTCAGGTATTCCGAAAGTAGAAGTTGAAGAGTATGGATCAAGAGTGGGATTTGTCCATCCTAGTGACGGAGTGATACCTCTGGGCCCACTCGATGATATCACATCCTCGAAGCTTGCAAGCATGTGACTAGGTCACGAGGGATGTCATATAGTGAAACGAGTAAAGAGTGCTTGTCGGTAACGAGATCGAACTAGGTATAGTGATACCGATAATTGGATCTCGGACAAGTAAAGTATCGCGAGACAAAGGGATAGGATACGGAGTTTATGGTTCGAACGATCATGTGATATTCGTGAAGTGTGTAGGGTTCATCATGGGTATCCAGATCCCGCTGATGATCATTGATCGGAGAGGTGTCTCGATCATGTCTGCATGTTTTTGAACCGTAGGGTGACACACTTAAGGTTTGATGACGCTTAGGGTAGTTTGGGATATCGGAGAATTTATCGGAGAAGCATCGGAATTGTTTCGGTGAACATCGGAATGGTTCCGGAGGAATAGGAAATGCTGCAGGAAAAAGTGGCGACTCCCGGAAAGTGGCGACTCCGGGAAAGCCGCGACTCCCGGAATGTGGCGACTCCCGGAAAGTGGCGACTCCGGGAAAGCCGCGACTCCCGGAATGTGGCGACTCCCGGAAAGTGGCGACTCCGGGAAAGCCGTGACTCCGGGAATGTGGCGACTCCCGGAAAGTGGCGACTCCGGGAAAGCCGCGACTCCGGGAAAGTGGCGACTCCTGGAAAGTGGCGACTCCGGGAAAGCCGTGACTTCGGGAAAGTGGAGACTTCCGGAAAGTGGCGACTCCCCGAAAGTGGCGACTCCCGGAAAGCGGCGACTCCGGGAAAGTGCCGACTCCGGAGTGCGACTCCGAGTCCGGGTGTGAGTGCGACTCCGTTCCGGGGGTGACTGGGACTCCGTTCCAGGGGTGACTGGAGGTCAATTCCGGGGGTGCGACTGGCCTATATATAGATGGGCTTTGGGGAGGGGTAAGTGACCCCCTGAGATTAGTCTTCCCGAAAATCGGCGACTCCTGAAAATCGGCAACTCCCGAAAATCGGCGACACCCGCAAGTTGGCGACTCCCCAAAATCAGCGACTCCCGCAAGTTGGCGACTCCCCATAGTCGGGGACTCCCCAAGCAGATCTTCTCCACCACCACCACGCCGTCGTGCTGCTGGAATCTCGATCCCGTCTACTTCTTCCGCAGCCCCGCTGGATCAAGGATCGGAGGACGTCATCAACCGTACGTGTGCTAACCGCGGAGGTGCTACCGGTTGCGGTGCTGATCGTGAACGTCTACATAGATCTTGAGATCGGAATTCGAACGACTACATCGATCATGATCTTAGATCGTTAAACGCTTTCGGTTTTCGAGTGTGAGTTACCGAATCCGTCTCGCTACTTGCATCTATATAGATTATATCTTGGTTCACTTGTTCGTTATGCGGTAGGAAATTTTTTGTTTTCTATGCTACGAATCCCATCAGTGGTATCAGAGCCGGATCTATGCGTAGATGCTTGTGCGATAGAGGAATTAGTGAATTCCGGCATTATTGATCATGTTTGTTTCCCTCTCGTGGCAATTTTGATCTCGGCGGTATTGTGGTTTAGCGGCCCGAGCCAACTTTACGCGTACGCTTACGCGAGATCGGTTTGTGAACATATACTTCGGGTATGTCAAGCAACTAGTCGGGTGTCGGTTTCTCCACTTTAGTTGAGAGAGATTTTGTACTTGATGGGCTTATGTGAGTTTGTTTGAAATCCGCACGAGGTCATGCGTATTGACGAAGTTTGGCCGAGGCTTGAGGTTATTTGAATCTCTTGAGCAAGCACCCCACACAAGTTAAATAACTATCATGATCATAGTGTTCAATGGTCTCATAGGTAGTAAACGGTTTGCTACAAAACCATAGAAGCCACGTAAAACTTGCAACAATAAGTAGAGGCGTCTAACTTGTTTTTGCAGGGGGCATGTGATGTGGTATAGCCAAGATGTGATGTGATTTATGTGATGTATGAGATGATCATGTTTTGTAATATATCACGGCTTGCATGCCGATGAGTACGATAACCGGCAGGAGCCATATGGTTGTCTTTAATTGTTATTGTATGACCTGCGTGTCAATTGTCTACGCCATGTAATTGCTTTTACTTTATCACTAGTAGTAGCTATAGTTGTAGTAGCAATAGTTGGCGGAAGCAACTGGGCTCACGACGCTGAGGACCTTAGGTGCCATGCTGGAGATGATGAAGATCGTGCCGGTGCTTTGGAGATGGAGATCAAAGGCACAAAGAAGAAAAGGCTATACCATGTCATAGTTTTTAAGTTGCCTGTGGTGAGTTTATCCTTTTATGCATCTTATTTTGCTATGATGTGATCGCGACGATGGCATTATAAGATGATCTCTCATACAAATATCAAGATAATATGTTCTCCCAAGTATGCACCGTTGCGAAAGTTCGTCGTTTCGAAGCACCTCGTGATGATCGGGTGTGATAGACTCTACGTTCACATATAACGGGTGTAAGCCAGTTTTACACATGCGGAAATACTGTGGTTAGCTTGACGAGCCTAGCATGTGCATAGACATGGCCTCGGAACACGAGAAACCGAAAGGTTGAACACGAGTCATATAGATGATATGATCAACATGTTGATGTTCACCATTGAAGCTACATCATCTCACGTGATGATCGGACTTGGTGTAGTGGATTTGGATTGTGTGTCACTAAACAACTTGAGAGATGTTGAGTTTAGTGGGAGTTCATTAGTAATTTGATTAACTTGAACCAATTATCCTGAACAACCAATCAAATTGAATTTGCATAATTTGTAGTAGTCAATGGCATCCATGATCTACCTTACACTAAGATTGTTAATTGAGATAAAATTGTTTTGATCTGTTAGAAACATTACGGATTGGTACCGTATAAGTGAAATTTAAAATTAAGTCCTATTGTAAATTTTTGGTAAAACCTACCTAGCTCCATGTGATTAATAATTGATTAATCTCAAGAGCGATGATTCCGACTTAGTGTTATGCTTGCTTCCTGAATATCTGATCTTCAAAAGGATGTTTTGAGAATCGAGGTAATCCAGGAGCTGAAAAGAATTGTTTTCAGAAACGAGCAATGAGTGAAAGATATATTGATATCTAAAACCCTATTTGTGGCAACATGACTGAGTGTGATTTAGTGTGACAATATGTGCTTATATTACTTGAATATATGCAAGGATTGAAGACACTAATATTATTCTCTAAACTCCTTCCTTCGAGCTATAGTAGCTTCATCACAAAATTGTTATGATGGGACGGATTAAAAGTATGGGCAAAAATCGTTTACTATGCTTGAAGATAGCTAAGATTGGAATCCGGAAGAATACTAATAATATGACGATATTGAGTAAAGCAATCAACTTCAAAGTATGACTCCGAAGGTGATAGTATGTGACTAGCACGCCAAGGAGAATGTGCTAGTTCAACTAGCATTATTTGATGTTGAATGATTCTTCCGTAAAGGAAAGGAATACTGAAAATAGAATTGCAAAAGTGTATGGCAGAAAAGAAAATACTGGAAAAGTCCAGCTCAGGAGTATATAATTGAAATACATGTTATAGATGTATTACTATTTAAACAATGTACTTCTTGGATATTTTGATATTGGATTGGTTGGTATGAATTGTCATACAAAGCAATGCAAGAAGTACAATGGCCTATAGAACTAGTAAAAGATATGGTGCCGATGCATGACGAGAACGATAATAAAGTGTTATTGTGTTCACCGTCACATCCAACCGAACCTTCAAGATTTATTTTAAGAACTTAATAAGTTGTTATTTTGTTTCTGGTTTTTGTGAGAACAAATAAGTTGTTCAAACTGTGACCATATTCCATAATTGATGGATGAGTTAATATAAATCATGTTGGTAAAATAAACATCTATAACACTAAATGCTAAACGTCGCAAGACGAAAAATTAAAGAATTTCACTTAAATTGTGACACCGCCGTTTTAGTTCATATTGGAAAGGAAAAAAATGAAGGAATTCCATGTTGATGGATTTTTGGAGTCTTTTTGTTTTTGAATAAATTGATGGTTGTTAAACCTCTTCCAAGAGATGACTAAGACTCCATTCATAGGCCAAAGTAGAATGGACGATTAAATTAGTGGAAATTATACATATTGATGTATATGGTCCATTATATGTAGTCGTGAGTGGTGGATTAATTTTCCTTCATAAAATTCCACCGATGATTTTAGTAGATATATCAGTATATCTATTTAAAGAGAAAGGAGTTTGATATTTTGAATTAGTTCAAAGTATTGTTGGTATGAAGTGAAAAATCATCGTAACAAGAAGATCAAGTATTTATGATTGGATCATAAAGAATAAAATTTGAGTTACGAGTTTAGCAATACAACTGAGAAGTTGCAGAATTGTTCCACAACTAATGCTTCCCGAAAACGCCATAGGAGTATGGAGTATTCGAGCGACAGAATTGAACCTTATTGGATATGGTGAGATAAATAAAATGTCATTATATTTTTGTAGTTTATACATTAGTGCGACTCCGTTCCGGGGGCGACTGGGACTCCGTTCCAGGGGCGACTGGAGGTCGATTCCGGGGGTGCGACTGGCCTATATATAGATGGGCTTTGGGGAGGGGTAAGTGACCCCCTGAGATTAGTCTTCCCGAAAATCGGCGACTCCTGAAAATCGGCGACACCCGCAAGTTGGCGACTCCCCAAAATCGGTGACTCCCGAAAATCGGCGACTCCCGCAAGTTGGCGACTCCCCATAGTCGGCGACTCCCCAAGCAGATCTTCTCCACCACCACCACGCCGTCATGCTGCTGGAATCTCGATCCCGTCTACTTCTTCCGCAGCCCCGCTGGATCGAGGATCGGAGGGCATCATCAACCGTACATGTGCTAACCGCGGAGGTGCTGCTGGTTGCGGTGCTGATCGTGAACGTCTACATAGATCTTGAGATCGGATCTCGAACGACTACATCGACCACGATCTTAGATCGTTAAACGCTTTCGGTTTTCGAGGGTGAGTTACCGAATCCGTCTCGCTACTTGCATCTATATAGATTAGATCTTGGTTCACTTGTTCGTTATGCGGTAGGAAAATTTTTGTTTTCTATGCTACGAATCCCATCATAAATATATTCCCAAGTACAATGGCAGGTTTTAAATGATTAATATTGTGCCTTCAAGTTCGTGAGACTCCCCACTTACTTACCCATGAGCTTTAAGCATACACAAATAAGAGAAATTTTGAATATTCAAAGATAACACATGATGATGTACTTGGAATAGCAAATGAATGCTACATATAGGTAGATATGGTGGACACAGCTGGAACAACTTGGTTTTAAGGTTGCATGGATGTACAAGTTTTGCTTGAATTTTTGTAAGAAAGGCTAGCAAGAGGGAGAAAATTGAGCACTAAAATTGAATGCAATAGTCCATAGTACTACTCATTTCCTAGCATGAAAGATAAACTTAAACTTAAACAAACAAGAGGTAAATGGGTTCTAGTACTACATGTGACACTTGCAAAATATCATGAACTAAAAAATAAAGCATTACAGAAAGTGTAGTAATAGTCATGACTTATTTTAGTGTAACTATTCTTCCCTTTTCCTTTCTTTTATGCAATGCAAACTTAAAACTAAGCAAATACCAGAGGCATAGATATAATAAACATAAAGTAATGCAACAGATGGTGGTCTTTTATCTGGTATAAAAATTCAAAAACAAAATTGAAAACTAGATAAAGATGCTCCAAGTTTTAATGAAAACCGTATGGTGCCCGAAAAACAAAGTTAGAAGGTGTGCAAACCGGGAGTGTGTTGCTACAGTGGGGTGCCATGGGGCATCCCCAAGCTTATGGTTTTCACCATTCTTGAATTGCTTCTTGTTTGATGTTCCTTCCTTCCCTGTGAAAAAACTTCACCACAAAACTTTCTCCCATTTCTTTTCTGTGGGGGTGACATTAGTAGCATAAAGATATATGACAAGCTGTGAGAAAAACTCCAAATAAATTTTTGTTCTCAATGTCCAGAGAGTGCTTTAAGTTCCTAGCATCCACAAAATCTCAAAAGACCCAAAAAGAATCAAGTTGAAACTCAAATAGATGACTAAAACAAATAAAGACAGAATCTGTCCAGAAAAATAGCTACGCCTTAACATTTTTGGTTCGGCATCTTAAATATGTCAGGAATTTTTGCTGATTTTTGTGCATACAGAGGATGAAAAGTGTCAACTTCAGTATGTTTTACGTGATTTTAGGAGCTACGGAAAAATCATGAAAATTCGTGCACTAAACAACAGCGTGCAGAAAACAGCAACTCCATATATGTATTCTCAACTTAAACATCCAAAATGAGTAAAACTTGGTACTTTATTAAAAATTTCGAAAAGGAAAACTAAAAGAAAACTTTCTTGCTGTAGCAAGGACTCAAAAGAAAAAACCAAAATAAAAACAATTGGGTTGCCTCCCAAAAAGCGCTTTCTTTATAGCCATATAGCTAGGCTTTTGTACCTTATTCTTCATGAAGGATGGAGAGTGTGAGGACACTTTGGTGGCGCCTCCTTCTTCCTTGGAAAGTGCTCCATGCACTTCTTATGAGGGAACTGGAACCTTACATTGCCCTCCTTTGAATCTATGATAGCACTTGTAGTTCTCAAGAAAGGTCTACACTACAACAGAACAGCGTGGCGCGGGCGCTTTTAAACGCCGAGGCACACGCTTAGTCGCCGCCCTCGCTGTGCCCCGACAAATAAAAGCCGCCAGGGATAACTGCGTCGGGCATTGTACACTGCCGGCGGATTTTTTTCTCGCGGCACTTCGACTTTCGCCGAGCCATATGTAACGCGGCAGCTTCGCATGAGCGCTGCGGTATAGTGTAGGCCGGCACGCCTTCAGATGCCGTGGCAGGTCGTATGTGGGTCGGCACAATATGCTGCCACGGCGCAACATAAGTGCCCTAGCTCTTCTTAGAGCAACACTTTTTAGCCTGCAGTTTACCTATAGAGACGGTTCGTTTAAATGCTATTAAATCACAGAAATCACATACGATGCATCCAGAAATCACAGTACAAAGTCAAATATATCACATAACATAGTATTAGGCTCATACATCATAGCACCACAAACGTAATCCTAATCAGTCTGACAAATCCATCACATAAGTTTTGATGACAAGTTCAGTGTGATCAATATCACACAGTTTGACTCACAATCCCTAGACCCATTTCCTCCAGGGTAAGTGCTACGACGATGAAGTGCTGATTGCCTGCCTCACTCAAGCCTGTGGACTACTCCTTCTGATGAACATATAAAATGAAGTGTAAATCACTTTGCTGCAATGAAACAAACATGTATGTGTGGTGTATATATGCTAGTTAGAGGCTCAGACATATTTTTCTTCAGCTTAGGAAGAGTAGCCACATGCTTAGCGCCAGGACCGCTGTCATGGGAGACAATCTACAAATCAATAGATGACACATGTCAGGAAATGCATTTGGTAAATTTGTCAGCTGAGAGTTGTCATTCACATACATTTGCAAATGGCCAAGCAATGGTGATGTACTGAGCTTGGCCCATTTTTTTATCTTTCCCACTGGCCTAGGCAATACCAGATTCTTCTCCAGTACAGTATCAATCAGGACCTCACAGTAATCCCCTAACAGCTGGCCATCATCCCACAGTGAATGCTTGTCTAGGGAAGTTAGTTTCCCATAGGCAACTACCCTATTAAAGGTCATCGATCGCACACCCACTCTTGGGCCACCGCCTGACGGCTATCAATATACCATCAAATATGCATTACTGTCAGCAAAGAGGGGATACTCCAACATTCACATGTATGTACGAACTGCAATGTATATATATACCTGACTAGCGAAGTTATTAGTGGAGCTCAAAGACCTGAAAACTTCATCTTCAGCTGGGGGGGGGGGGGGGGGGGGGGGGGGGGCCTATTAGAAGTGTAGAGATCAGCATTTGTAATTCAATATGTACGAACTGCAATAGTATTCAAGTACCGAAATCTGCAATGATCACCTGCGTGAAGGCCCTGATAACTGGGAGACCAGAACGTTCAGTTCTCTTCCTCTTGCTACTATTGCCTCCAATAGACGAAACTACGACAGCTTTATTCTTCGAACCAGGTGTAGTCAGCACAGCAGCAGCACCTGGAGAAGTCCTGATCATAGCTGCATCTGGAGGAGTACTGATCACAGCAGCATCTGCCACTAGTAGAAAAAAGGGCTTTGGTTCAGGCCTGCCCAGCCCAATAGTCCCGGTTCAGTCACGAATCGGGACCCATGGGGGCATACGTCCCGGTTCGTGCGCCCAGGGGGCCGGCCGGGCCTCGTGGGGCATTGGTCCCGGTTTGTCTGCACCCTTCGGTCCCGGTTCCAGACACGAACCGGGACCAATGGGCCTCGCTCCTGGCCCACATCCATTGGTCCCGGTTCGTGGCTGGAACCGGGACCAAAGGGTGGCCTTTAGTCCCGGTTCCAACCACGAACCGGGACCAATGTTGTGCCTATATATACCCCTCGCCCGCAAGCAGAGCACTCCACTGCTCTGTTTTTTTCTGGCCGGCGAGGGGAGGGCTTTGTGGTGCTCTAGCTCACCTTCTATGCACATGAGGTGTTCGATGAAATGCCCGAGCCACACTACTTAAGCTTTCTCCTCTCCAAACTCGACCTCCAAGCTCCATCTTCCTCAAGATTTGTTTAGGTTTAGCGGTCCATCATGTCCCGTCCCCGTCTTCACCGCCGTCGATCGCCCGCGCCGATCTCGTCGCCGGCACCACCGTGGTGAGCCTCTTGTTCTTATCTTCTTTCTAAAAGAAAAAAAATTCTTACTTGTATGATTTAGATAGATACTTGTATAATTTTCTTACTTTTATTATTGTTTGTTATTATATAGTGCGATGGTTTTGGTATCCGCCCCCGTCGGCCCTCGTCCTGTCTATGATTCGGATGTGGTATATATTATATTTTATAACTATTTGGTTCATTTATTGTTTATGACAATTATGCCGACCAACGTGACATAGATATTTTATCTAGGAGGTATGTGAACCGGAAATTCCAACCGACCCTATTGTCGAGAGGTTAAATTTAGTTGAAGAAGAAAACAATTACTTGAAGGAAAAATTGAAAAAAATTGAGGAGGAGAAGATGATATTGGAGTTGCATGTTGCGGACGTCGTCGATGATCACAAGATCAAGATGGATGCAATGCGCTTCAAGATTAGAAAGTATAGAAAATATGCCATTCATACCGAGGCTTGGTATCATTATGCCGTTGGATCAATTGTTACCTTGGTTGCGATTATGATCGCATTTGTTGTTGCATTGAAATGTTTTACATAGTTTCAATAATGTATGGTTTAATTGGATGCTCTGGAGAGCTATATGTTGTTCAATGAGAACTATGTATGTACTTTGGTTTTAATGTGATGATGAACTTCTATTAATTTGGTCACTTATCTATTCATGATGTTTTGTAATGGTTTTTTGACACACTTAATTATATATAATGCAGGCAGATGAACCGGCAATGGATGTACGGTGACAGACGCACCTCTGAGTACATTAAGGGCGTGCATAATTTTCTCGAAGTGGCTGAGGCAAACAAGCAGAATGGTTTTATGTGTTGTCCATGCCCTATATGTGGGAATACGAAGTCTTACTCTGACCGGAAAATCCTTCACACCCACCTGCTTTATAAGGGTTTCATGCCACACTATAATGTTTGCACCAGGCACGGAGAAATAGGGGTTATGATGGAAGACAGCGAAGAAGAAGAGGACGATGACAACTATGTGTCCCCTGAATACGGTGATGCTGCAACGGGGGAAGCTGAAGATCAAGAGGAACCAGACGATGTGCCCGATGATGATCTCCGCCGGGTCATTGTTGATGCAAGGAGACAGTGTGAAAGTGAAAAGGAGAAGCTGAAGTTCGATCGCATATTAGAGGATCACCAAAAAGGGTTGTACCCCAATTGCAAAGATGGCAACACAAAGCTCGGTACCGTACTGGAATTGCTGCAGTGGAAGGCAAAGAATGCTGTGCCTGACAAAGGATTTGAGAAGCTACTAAAAATATTGAAGAAGAAGCTTCCAAAGGATAACGAATTGCCCGACAGTACGTACGCAGCAAAGAAGGTCGTATGCCCTCTAGGATTGGAGGTGCAGAAGATACATGCATGCCCTAATGACTGTATCCTGTACCGCGGTGCGTACGAGGGTTTGAACGCATGCCCGGTATGCGGTGCATTGCGGTATAAGATCAGACGAAATGACCCTGATGATGTTGACGGCGAGCCCCCCAGGAAGAGGGTTCCTGCCAAGGTGATGTGGTATGCTCCTATAATACCACGGTTGAAATGTCTGTTCAGAAACAAATGCCAAGTTGATGTGATGGCACAGAGAGGACCATAAGAAAGACGGGAAGTTGAGAGCACCCGCTGACGGGTCGCAGTGGAGAAAAATCGAGAGAAAGTACCGGGCTGAGTTTGCAGGTGACCCAAGGAACGTATGGTTTGGTTTAAGCACGGATGGCATTAATCCTTTCGGGGAGCAGAGCAGCAATCACAGCACCTGGCCCGTGACTCTATGTATCTATAACCTTCCTCCTTAGCTGTGCATGAAGCGGAAGTTCATTATGATGCCAGTACTCATCCAAGGCCCTAACAACCCGGCAACGACATTGATGTGTACCTAAGGCCATTAGTTGAAGAACTTTTACAGCTGTGGAATGGAAACGGTGTACGTGTGTGGGATGAGCACAGACATGAGGAATTTGACCTGCATGCGTTCCTGTTTGTAACCATCAATGATTGGCCTGCTCTCAGTAACCTTTCAGGACAGACAAACAAGGGATACCACGCATGCACGCACTGTTTAGCTGACACCGAAAGTATATACCTGGACAAATGCAGGAAGAATGTGTACCTGGGGCATCGTCGATTTCTTCCGACCAACCATCAATGTCGAAAGAAAGGCAAGCATTTCAAAGGCAAGGCAGATCACCGGAAGAAGCCCGCCATGCGTACCGGTGATCACGTACTTGCTATGGTCAATGATTTACACGTAATCTTTGGAAAGGGTCCCGACGGACTATCTGTTCCGAATGACGCTGAGGGACGCGCTCCCGTGTGGAAGAAGAAATCTATATTTTGGGACCTACCCTACTGGAAAGACCTAGAGGTCCGCTCTTCAATCGACGTGATGCATGTGACAAAGAATCTTTGCGTGAACCTGCTAGGCTTCTTGGGCGTGTATGGAAAGACAAAAGATACACCGGAGGCACGGGAGGACCTGCAACGTCTGCACGAAAAAGACGGCATGCCTCCAAAGCAGTATGAAGGTCCTGCCAGCTACGCTCTTACCAAAGAAGAGAAGGAAATCTTCTTTGAATGCCTGCTCAGTATGAAGGTCCTGTCTGGCTTCTCGTCGAATATAAAGGGAATAATAAATATGGCAGAGAAAAAGTTCCAGAACCTAAAGTCTCATGACTGCCACGTGATTATGGCGCAACTGCTTCCGGTTGCATTGAGGGGGCTTCTACCGGAAAACGTTCGATTAGCCATTGTGAAGCTATGTGCATTCCTCAATGCAATCTCTCAGAAGGTGATCGATCCAGAAATCATACCATGGCTAAGGAGTGATGTGGCGCAATGTCTTGTCAGTTTCGAGCTGGAGTTCCCACCATCCTTCTTCAATATCATGACGCACGTCCTAGTTCATCTAGTCGATGAGATTGTCATTCTGGGCCCCGTATTTCTACACAATATGTTCCCCTTTGAGAGGTTCATGGGAGTCCTAAAGAAATATGTCCGTAATCGCGCTAGGCCAGAAGGAAGCATCTCCATGGGCCATCAAACAGAGGATGTCATTGGGTTTTGTGTTGACTTCATTCCTGACCTTAAGAAGATTGGTCTCCCTCAATCGCGGTATGAGGGAAGACTGACTGGAAAAGGCATGCTAGGAGGGGACTCAATAATATGCAGGGACGGGCATTCTTGGTCTCAAGCACACTACACAGTTCTACAGAACTCTACCTTGGTGACCCCGTATGTCGATGAACACAAGAACATTCTGCGCTCCAAACACCCGGAGCAGTGTGACGACTGGATTACATGTGAACACATCAGGACTTTCGGCAGTTGGTTGGAAACACGTCTCAGAGGTGACAACACTGTTTCTGATGAGCTGTACTCGTTATCCAGGGGACCATCTTCGACTGTATTGACTTACAAAGGATACGAGATAAATGGCAATACATTTTACACGATCGCCCAAGATCAAAAGAGCACCAACCAAAACAGCGGTGTCCGCTTTGATGCAGCAACCAAGAGGGGAAAGGACACATATTATGGTTACGTAGTGGACATTTGCGAACTTGACTACGGACATGATTTTAAGGTCCCTTTGTTTAAGTGCAAATGGGTCAATCTGTCAGGAGGCGGGGTACAAGTAGAGCCACATTACGGAATTACAACAGTGGATCTGAACAATCTTGGGTACACAGACGAACCATTCGTCCTAGACAATGATGTGGCGCAGGTTTTCTATGTGAAGGACATGCCTACCAAACCGAGAAAAAGAAAAGATAAGGAAGCGAATACATCATACGATGAGCCAAAGCGCCACATAGTTCTTTCAGGGAAAAGAGACATCGTGGGAGTGGAGGGTAAGACAGACACGTCTGAAGATTATGAAAAGTTTTATGAAATTCCTCCTTTCAAAGTCAAGGCTGACCCAAGCACCCTGTTAAGCGATGAAGAATATCCATGGTTACGGCGCAATAAGCAAAGGACACAAGCGAAGAAAAAGTGAAGACAGATGAAGTCAGAAAGGGTTGAAAATTGATGATATGGCTTCGAATGGTTCATTTTGAGCACACAAAAAGTCTGGAGTTCAAATAAGTTCAAAAAAATGAAATCCCTTTGTAACAGATGAGTTTTTGTCCGAAACCCTGATATTTCGAAAGAGATTGTCCATTTTGTACACGAAATGCATCCAGTTTTTGCCGTAACTCTCTCAACTTTTTAGCACATGCTATGTGGGTGAAATGATGATATCATGCCAATTTTCAACCTCTTCAGAGTTCATGTGAAGTGCTTTTCAATTTCAGGGTCATTTAGCTCAAAAAAATCAGTAAATGCATGAAAAATAACAGATGAAGTTAGAAAGGGTTGAAAATTGATGATGTGGCTTTGAATGGTTCATTTTGAACACAGAAAAAGTCTGGAGTTCAAATAAATTCAAAAAAATGAAATCCCTTTGTAACAGATGAGTTTTCGTCCGAAACCCTGATACTTCGAAAGAGATTGTCCATTTTCTACATGAAGTGCATCCAGTTTTTGCCGTAACCCTCTCAAATTTTATGAAACTCTAATAGCAAAAATAATAAACTAAAAGAATGAACTAGAAAACTTTAATGAAACTCGAATAGAAAAAAGAATGAACTAGAAAACTTTAATGAAACTCTAATAGCAAAATGAATCAACTAAAATTTATGCAACTAAAATTATCAAAGTATTTTCTGTTCAAAACATTAAAAGCAAAAAGAATTTTCATAAAGAACTTTTTTTGTTAGAAACTTTAATAGCAAAAAGAATTATCATAAAGATTTTTTTGTTAGAAACTAAAATAACAAAAACTATTTTTGAATATAATGATAAAACACAGTAATATTAAATAGCAGGAAAAAGAATCACTCCAAAATCTATTTTTATAGTAAAGTTAATCACAAACTAGTGATTCACACAAATTTCAAAGAATTCAAATTTAAACTATTCAAATTGGAAAACTAATGGCACTAACAGCAAGTTTATAATTTTTATTACCTAAAAGCAAAAAGAATCACTGAAAAACAGTTTGTATTTTGTTGTAAGTAGAAACAAAATAAAATAAATAAAGCAAAAAAGAAAACAAAAAAATAGAAAAAAAATAAAAAATGCCACCTACTGGGCCACAACGGCCTGAATACGACTAGAAACCCATCCATGGGCCAGGATTCAGGCCCGCAGAGGCCCAGCAGGCCCACGGGCAAAGAGTAGCAGAGAAGGCCCGAAAGCCTACAGTTGAGAGGAGCTCGAGAGGGTCGGCGCAGCAGCGCTTATAAACCACTCTCGAGCTCTCTCAACTAGCAAGGTGGGACTAAACATCTCACCGCACCGCGCCAGCGCAAGGCCTTTGGTCCCGGTTGGTAGCACAAACCGGGACGAAAGGGGGGCATTGGTCCCGGTTGGTGGAACAAACCGGGACCAATGCACCCCCTTTGGTCCCGGTTCGTGCCACCAACCGGGACCAACGTGGATCACCGAGCGGTCGAGGGTCGTGAACTAGGGTAGAGGGTCGAGGATCGCCGAGCGGTCGAGGGTCGGGGCGACGGAAGGTTCGAGGTTGCCTTGTGTCAAATTATTGAACGGGAAGAAGAAGAAAAAAAAGAGGAGAAGAAGAAGGAATAGAGGAGAAGAAGAAAAAATAGATTAATATTTTTAATCTATTTTTTCTTCTTCTCCTTTGTTTTCTTCTTCTCCTCTTTTGTTTTTTCTTCTTCTTCCTCTTCTTAATTTTTATTGGGAATGAGGGTGTCGAGGATCGCCGAGCGGTCGAGGGTCAGGAACTAGGGTAGAGGGTCAAGGGTCACCGAGGGGTCGAGGGTCGCCGAAGGTTTGAGGGTCGAGGGTCGTCGAGGGGTCGAGGGTCGAGGAACGCCCAGCGGTCGAGGGTCAGGGCGGCGGAAGGTTCGAGGTTGCCTGTTACTTTCGCCTAATGATGAGGACATGGTTTTGTTGAATCCTTTGACACTAGACAAACGTGACATGAGGGGGTCGAGGGTCGGGAACTAGGGTAGAGGGTCGTGGATCGCCGAGCGGTCGAGGGTCATGAACTAGGGTAGAGGGTCGAGGATCGCCGAGCGGTCGACGGTCGGGGCGGCGGAAGGTTTGAGGTTGCCTTGTGTCAAAGTATTGAACGGGAAGAAGAAGAAAAAAAAAGAGGAGAAGAAGAAGGAATAGAGGAGAAGAAGAAAAAATAGATTAATATTTTT